>JAFBJQ010002713.1:0-37840 GCA_016785345.1 Trinectes maculatus
GCTTTCACTGACTTCAGGGGAAAAGCCTCTGGATAGCGGGTTGCATAATCCCAAATTACAAGGATGTACCTATTTCCCAAAGCGCTCCTCTCTAATGGTCCTACTACATCCATCCCTAATCTTTCAAATGGTGTCTCAATAATTGGCAAAGGCTGTAGCTGGACCCTTGGAACCTTCCTTCCAGATGCCAGCTGACATTTCTCACAAGAACTACAAAATTGTGAAACCTGACTATACATACCAGGCCATACAAAACGGCTGGCAATCCTGCACAAAGTTTTATGAAAAGCCATATGTCCTGCCCATGGTACTGAATGCCCTATATCCATCACCTTGTGCCTAAACTGCTGTGGCAGGGCTAAAGCTTCAACATTACCCTTACTCTGATATAGAATACCACCTTTCACCACATATGTAGCCTCTTCAATACAGCTTGGGTTTCCCTGCTTCACTCCCTCAAACTCTGTCACTTTCTCAAACCAAGGTTTTAAAGTTGGATCCTCCCTCTGCAGTGTACCCACATCTGGTGGAAGATCTACATTTAATGGATGGCTTGGTTTAGATAACTTGTCAATCCCTTTCATAGCTGTGCCCCTAAGCTTTTCTCTTCTCCTCTCTGCTTTAGACTTAGGATGTTTAACTTGGGCTGTTTCCAACTCCTCCCCAAAGAATGGCAGCTCCTTCAAGACTTCCCCTGCACTCTGAGCCCTGGTGGTCACCATAACACAAGGGTTTGATGTTCCTGAATGTTCCTCCCTCTTCTGTTTCTCTAGGCTCTCCACCTCTTGAGCTACTGGGTTAAGTGCAATAGGTTTGTCATCATCGGTCTGTTGTACTAGATCAAGGAGCGTGGGGATATCATTGCCAAGAATTACAGCATATGGCAACTTTGGGGCTAACGCTACTGGCAAAAGAAATGTCTGTCCCCCCACTGTCACATATACTTCAGCAGTAGGATACACATGTTCATCTCCGTGAATACAGCTTATGCAGGTCTTATCCTCACTCCATTTTTCCCTTGGCACCAGGCTGGACAGTACCACTGACTGAAACCCCCCTGTGTCTAAAAGTGCTATTTCTCGCTGGCCATTCACTAACACTGGTGTAGTACGGGCTGTCTCTCTAACCACTACTTGTGCAGTTGGCCTATGTACTGAGCAAAAAAGAGACGGCTTTGTCTGATTAGCCAGTGGACAAGAGTACTGGGTGTGGCCGATACCATTACATAGGTAACATCGTACATCTTATTTAGCAGATCTAAAATAAGTGCTTTTGGCAGGGTTTGATTTGTTTGTGCTGCTAGATGTAAGCTGCCTATCACTCACAAAACCTCTACTCTGGGCCGGACCACAGCCCCGCTCACCTCCAGTGGCCTTATTTCTGTGGACAAAGCTGTTGTCTTGACCGAATGTGATGTTTCTGGTCCCTCTCCTGGCCGATGTAAAGACTTCTGCCAGCTGAGCTGCTTTCTCTGCCGTCGGAGGATCATGTTCACGGATCCAGACTTCTAGATCAGGGTGCACCATCCTCAAAAACTGTTCCAGAATGATCATCTCAGTTATTTCTTTTACTGTAGACTTTTCAGGTTTAACCCACTTGGAGAATAAGTCCTTTAGGCGAACATACAGTTCTCTTGGAGTCTCTCCTTGAAGAATTTCTAACGACCGGAATCTTTGACGATAAGTCTCTGCTGTGATTTCATACTTGGCCAATATTGCTGCCTTCACCTTGTCATAATTTTCAGAGTCTGCAAAGTCCATAAACACATAAGCACTACGTGCCTTCCCTGTCAACAAAGGCACCAGACGAACAGCCCATTCATCTTTCGGCCATCGACAGACTTGGCCCATTCTTTCGAAAGTTGTCAGAAAATGTTCAACATCATCCTCTGGAGACAGTGGAAGCAGCTTTGGCTCTCGGACAAGAGATTCAGTCTGAAGTCGGAAGTTTGTCTGACTCATTCCCTCATCTGGGTCATCAACTTCATGACTTCCTTCCTGAGCTGGGTCCTCATCCAGCTCCTCCCGCTCCCGTCTGAAATCACTTCTAATTTCATTCACTTGTACCTGTATCTGCTGAAACTGATGGTTCATGCTCTTCCATCTTTGCTCCTGTCGTGAAAAGTCTCTGTCCCTCTGCTGGTCTCTGGCTGCCTGAGACTCAATGAGAGATTTGACCAGACCTGTCAGCTCCTCCAGTTTTTCTCCTTGGTTGCTGGCTGCCATGGCCTCCTGGTCAACTGATCCCGTTGCGCCATTATCTGGCTCCTCCTGGTGGTCCTGCTTCTTTCCACCTCTAGGCATCTCAACTCCTCAGCTTCATAACCATGAAGTACACAGTGTGAGCCCCTAACGTCTTCACAGGCCTTGGTAGCAGGGTGGGCCCCAGCTTCTGACACCACTTGTAAGGATGGCCAGGTAACAGTTAGGTTTTCAAAAGTCAGGAGGCTTGAGGCAGAGGTGGTGTGAAGCCCAACCAGGTGTTTATTTCACCAACACGGACATAACATATACAGACACAAAAAAAACATGCTATGGATCAAAAGCCCAAGTGGTCCTACCAGCCGCAGCTTGTGGTGTCAACTGCCGGCCTTTTATATCCTGCTGCTGGTACCAACCTAAACCCTAACACAGCACGGGGAAATTGACCACTCCCATCACATTTCAAAATAATACACATAGAACCAAACCTTTAAATACATTACCCCATTACCATGCCATGTTCAATATCAGTGGTAACAATTAGCCTGTATGACATATCCACATGTTACACATGAAACTATTAACCTTGCCAGATCTGGCACAAATGCACTCCCCCTACACCAATCAACCCATGGTATGACCCGGAACCTTTAAATAATGCCCAGAGGAAATGGGGGACTCTTTTCACCCGAACACCCTGGAGAGGAGACAAAAGGTAAGTGACTTAACATGCTTCACATTTCCCATTTCTAGTATTGCACATTGTCACTGCCATGCTATCTCTTTTTGGTTACACATTATCACACTAAGCATGTTTGTTCAGGCTACCAAACTAGCCACACTAAATTAATGTTTTACTTGCAGGCCTGGCTTCCAATCCATCCCTACTGAGGGCAGCACAGGACCTGCACACCACACACACATGTTGCTAACACAAGTTGTAATTCCCATTATCAATAAAACATTCCTTTCTATGGTTTGTGCCTCATTTTAACATAATACTCACTCATTGTGATAAGTTAAGTAGTGAAGATGACCTTCATTACAAACATGATGGTTGAAGTTGAAGCGATGGATTCCAAATTGAAAGAACTGTATAATGATATTGGAACACAAACAGCCCCTAGTCAAGAAATTCGGAGAAAAGTCGATGCATGCTCTGTTGTGACTTTTGACTTGTTGCAGTTAATGAGAGTACGGCTAACAGAGGAAGAAAGTGAGTTTGATGCTGTAGCAGAACGGGCAAAATTACGCATGCTTCTTGACAATGAATATGCCAGATCAATATATGGATCTACTACCTCCAAGCTTTAAACCTCTTATAGAAAGACGATGCTCAAGTCCTGCAGACAGGCTATTCTATCTGCAAAAATACATAGCTGGAGAGGCAAAATCTACACTTGAAAGCAACTTCTACCGTAAAGACGAACAGGCCTATGAACAAGCATGGGACCGGCCCAATGCAAGATATGGACATTCATTTGTAGTGCAACGAGCTTTCAGAGAAAAACTTGGCAAATGGCCAAAAATTGGTGGAAAAGAGTATGTCAAGCTCAGAGAATCCAATGATTTTCTGCAAACAAGTAACAGTGCAATGCCTTACATAAAAGGTCTACAAGTGCTAAACGATTGTGAGAAGATGATGCTGATCAAACTCCCAGATTGGATAACGTCTAGGTGGAATCGCTACTTAACCGAACAGCTGGATAAAGGCAAGGACTATCCGAGCTTCAAAGACTTCACTTCCTTTATCTCTAAGGAGGCACACAATCGCTTGTAATCCTGTATCATCCTTACATGCTTTAAAGCCACCTGCAGAAGTCCCAGTAAGAGAAACAAAGCGCACAAAAGCAAATGCCTTTGTTACCATTGTAAAAGCTTCAGACACCTCAACCACTGCAGCTAAATCTAACAGGCAAATGGAAACATCTCGCAAACATTGCTCAAGAGATTCCCCCTTTAATGGACTGTGCAGTTGGATTGCTAATAGGCTATGATTGCTCCAGAGCCCTGGCTCCTAGAGATGTCGTCACAGGAGATGACAACGAGCCTTATGCTGTTAGAACAGACTTAGGCTGGAGCATTGTGGGAGGGACATCACAGCGTGTCAATGCAAGGGATGTAACTTGTTTATGTCGTCGTGTGTCTGTGTCTGTTAATGCTGTTTGCTGTTATTAAGTTACTTCAGGCAGATTTTGCAGATACCAAACCAAGTGACAATGACATATCTCAAGACGATATCCAGTTCCTCCGAATTCTAAAGGAAAGAATCTGTCAAAATGAGCATGGTCATCTTAAAATGCCTCTTCCCTTTAAAGCATGCCCACAGCTCCCAAACAACAAAAGTCTAGCTCTAGTCCATTTAAAGCACCTCAAAAGGAAACTGGACAGAGAGTCAAAGTTTAAAGATGACTATATAAAGTTCATGGAAGGAGTTCTCAGAGACGGTGATGCTGAAATGGAGGACACACAGTCAACAACAGGAAATGCTACATATCTGGTACATACCACACCAAGGCGTTTATCACCCAGGAAAGCCAGAAAAGAGCAGGGTGGTATTTGATTGCTCTGCAAAGTTTGAAGGAACAGCATTAAATGATCATTTGTTAACAGGGCATGACCTCACAAATGGCCTGACAGGAGTGTTATGCCGTTTCCGTGAGCATCCCATCACAGTCATGTGTGATGTAGACAAAATGTTCCACAGGTTCCACGTCAGTTCAGAAGACAGAGATTATTTGAGGTTTCTCTGGTGGGAAAATGGGAACACAGACCTTGAGCCCACAGGGTACTGTATGAAAGTCAACCTCTTTGGGGCATCCTTATCCCCTGGCTATGAAACATTTGGTCAAGGAAAATGACAAAGAGTTCCAACTAGCGGCTAACTTAGTCAAAAGGCACTTTTACGTGGACGATGGCCTCATAAGTGTGGAAACTGTGACAGACGCAACCGAGCTTGTGAAAGAGGCCCAAGCTCTGTGCGCTAAAGGAAAGCTACACCTTCACAAGTTTCTTTCCAATAACAGAGATGTTCTTAACTCCATCAACGTAACAGAACGTGCAGCTGAGATAAGAGATGTTGACCTCAACTACAATGACCTTCCAGTGCAACGAGTACTAGGTATAAGATGGAACATTGAACATGACACATTCTTCTTCCAAGTGATACTTGATGAGAAACCATTCACACGCCGTGGTATTCTCTCTGTGGTAGCATCTCTCTATGACCCTTAGGGTTCTTAGCCCCTTTCATTTTAGAAGGAAGAGTATTGCAAGAAATGTGTCAGAAGGGCATTGGGTGGGACGATCCCCTACCTACTCAACTGAAGCTTCGGTGGGAGAGTTGGATGATTTAGATAATCTCAAAGTTATTCAGATTTCTTCTTCAAGCCTACGAACTTTGGTGAAATCCAGAGAATCAAACTACATCACTTCGCTGACGCAAGCAGTCAAGGATATGGCCAGTGCTCCTACATAAGATTGGTGAGCAAGCATGAAGTACACTGCATTTTAGTCATGGGCAAAGCAAGGGTTGCACCAACCAGGATAGTCACCATTCCAAGGCTAGAACTAACGGCGGCCTCAGCGGCTGTGAGCTGCATGCTAAAAAGAGGGCTCAAAGTAGACGAAGAATACTTTTGGACAGACTCGCAAGTATTCCTTGGTTATATAAACAATGAGGCCAAAAGATTTCATGTGTTTGTGGCTAACCGTGTCCAAAGAATCTGTCAAATCACTAACCCAGAACAGTAGCATTACATTGACACGAAAATCCAGCTGATCACGTGGCCTAAAGGTAGCCGGCATTATCAACTCAAACTGGCTCACAGGTCCCAAGTTTTTATGGGAAAGAGAAATAGTTACAGAGAATAGCAAGCCAGAGCTGTTGGTGGGATCCAGAGGTGAAGGCCATACAAGTGCTGGATACTAAGGCTACAGACCAATGTGGCATTGTAGAACATTTATCCCGGTTCTCAAAATGGACTACTGCAGTTAATGTTGTTGCACGCATACAACGAATGGCTAAGAGAATAAAGACATCTGAGCCCCCAGATGTGGAGCAAAGGAGACAAGCCCCATTAACTCTTGTGAGACTTGCACAGCGAAATGCCTTTCAGGAAGACATGAACAAACTCCAGTCCTAAAACTCCTCTGCGAGGACGTCACAATATTATAATGAGTCTACTTGTGGGCGGAGAAAGGGCGAAGTCCTGTGCTCGTGCATGTGTGCTCAATTTCACGCTGATTAAGATGTATGAAGCAAAAGAGCGTGGAATCTGGTGTGCGCACAGTTTGATACATCTGAATATTTGGGGGCGTCCGCCATTTTCCAGCGTTGTGCGTACAATTGTTTTTAATATGATCGCTACGCATGGTTTGATACATGAGGCCCCTGGTGACTAGAACACATTCTTGAGTGGCTCTCAACTTAGTCGCTTGTTCTTTTCTCTGTGGAGTAGAGATCAACGGATATATCACCCGGCAGATTAATCGCCGCCATTTTTGACAAAATCATTTAAATCAGCATCTGCCGATATGCGTGTTTTCTTAGCGCAGATTAATAATAATGGAGTTGTGTCTTCATTATTGTGTTGGCACCGTCAGACTCGTTTCTGCGAGCCACCGAGAGAGAGAGAGAGAGAGAGAGAGAGAGACAGAGAGAGAGTGGAAAACGTCAAGATATCAGCCAAAAACATCGGCCATCAGCTATAGAAAACCCCGTATCAGTCGATCTCTACTCTGGAGTCACGTGGAATGCCTTCAATGTCCAGCGAGGCTGCTTTAGAGTCCATTTCCACTGCTCTCTCTCTACTTCAGCTTCTGCAGCTGCAACCTCTCCTTTTTGCCTCAATGCAGTAAAAGCTGCCTCCATGCGCACCTCCTTTACTTTCAGCTTTCAACCATGAGCTTGGTTTCTCTTTTAACAAAGGTGGAGCGAGCATGCATTGCCTCTGCCTTGGCACATGCTTTAGCTGCTACTAAACTTGCTGAAGATTTGCTACAACTAGAAGATGTAGCAACGGCCGACATGTGAATTAACAGATGCTGTCTGAAATGGAGCATTCTGTTGATCCTCTATGCTTCCCTTGTTGTCCATCCTGAATTTGCTGTACACCACTTTTCATCAGATGAAGCAAGGTAACAGATAGAGAGCCAAAGTCTTTTTCCGCTGTGACAGCTGCGTTGAGCCCGCTGTGATGCTGAACACTTGGTGTGGTGTGAGAAGTGGTGCAACCCTGGACATGTCTGTGTGAAGGAGCATCTGTGTAGCCCCGACATTGAACTTCTAGCTGTGGAAATGCACCCATTCTATCTCCCCAGGGAATATTCCTCCGTGATTGTTGTTACTGTTTACATCCCTCCCTCAGCTGATGCTGCTACAGCAGTAGACTGTGTCCACTGTGCTGTATCCAGTCTACAGACACAGCACCCCACTGCTTTCATCACCATCACTGGGGATTTCAACCACACCAACCTGGACTCTGTGTTATCCACTTTCCAGTATGTTGACTGCCCCACCAGAGACAACAAAACAATAGACCTTTTGTATGCAAATGCTACAGATGCACACACTGCCACTGCCCTTCCCACCCTCGGCATGACTGCTGATTCCCAAGTATGTTCCTCTAGTAAAGAGGCTTCCTATGGCCACCCGCTCAGTGAGGAGGAGTTCACAGGTGCCTGACATGGCTCTGCAGGACTGCTTTGGGTCTATAGACTGGGACATGCTCTGCATGCCACATGAGGAACTGTCAAATGCTACCCCAACAACAATCCTTGGATCACCAAGGAGCTGAAGTCCCTTCTCAACAAAAAGAAGGGGGCCTTCAGACGTGGGGACCAGGAGGAGCTGAGGAAGGTACAGTGTGACCTGAAAAAGATGCAGAGACAGGGCAAAGACACCTACAGGAGGAAGCTGGAATCCAAACTCCAGAAGAACAACATGAGGGAGGTGTGGTCCGGAATGAAGACCATCACAGGTGACGGAGAAACAGATAGACGGCACAGTCAAGAAGGCAAGCCAGCTGAATCTTTTCTTCAACAGGTTCAACTCAACGCAGCCTGCCTCTGCCACTTCCCCCTCTGCCTCCCCAGGAGAGCTGCTTGGACACTTCCTCACCTCATGAGTATGCTACCCCCCCTGCACCCCTCTCTGTGACAACCACCCAGGTCAGGAAACAGCTGGAGAGGCTACAGCGGAACAAGGCTGCAGGCCCAGATGGCCTGCGTCCCAGGTTCCTGAGGGCCTGTGCCATCCAGCTGGCTGCAATCTTGCAGCACCTCTTCAACCTGAGCCTCCAACAGGGGACGGTCCCGGCGTTGTGGAAGACATCATGCCTGATTCCTGTCCACAAGAAGAATCCCTCCTCACCATCATGTCGACCCAAGGATTATCGCCCGTTGGCCCTGACGTCCCACGGGATGAAGGTGCTGGAGCGACTATGCTTGGCTCATCTCAGACCGCAGGTGAAGTCCTCACTGGACCCTGTTGAGGCAGTTGCTCACAGCGTGTTCTTTAGTTTGCAGAAAAATCTCTTGAAAAACAAATTATTCCTTAGTGCAGGTTTATTGAAGTCTCAAAAGCTTCTGTTTGGACAATCACCTAGCAAACTCAGTAATCAACCGCCCAGAAAAGGATCCAGAAAAATCAATGTATAAATGTTTTATACTCATCTAGACAAAGAACTCTAATCTCATTGGACTAAAGTTGGAGAGGGGCCATGGTTTAAACGTAGCTCTCTCATCGTTGGTTAATCAGCTGGTTCCAGCCCCTTTGGCGCGTTTCTTCTTCCAACCAAATTAGAGAGAGACACATGATGAAAGGATTGTCTTTCATCATGTGTCTTCAATGAGGGCGTTGTCCTTTGGCCTTTTTACATATTAATGTATGGCTATCTATTTTAATATCTTTTACTACTTATATAGTTTACTTAACGTTTACTTATATAGATTATACTATAAAGTTTACATTATGATATTTTAAACAAACTTAAATTAAAACTACAATTAAACCAGCTACACCAATGGTAATTTTTGCCATCTACTTCTACAACTATGGTGATCCTATATAAGTATATGTATTCACTTAATAAAAATACAATATAAAAATATAGTTCATTG
This sequence comes from Trinectes maculatus, assembly GCA_016785345.1. Lineage (NCBI taxonomy): Eukaryota > Metazoa > Chordata > Actinopteri > Pleuronectiformes > Achiridae > Trinectes > Trinectes maculatus. Next base: position 9,324 of record JAFBJQ010002713.1, read on the forward strand.
TATAACATTGTATAACCACGTCTGCAACTTCACCTATAACTCTGATTATGTACCAATTTATTTAAGTATGTTTTGTAAGTATGTGTATAGTTATCTGAATTTTCAATTTTATATTCCTTCTTGTTGCTAACATCCTGAAGCACAAATGGCAGCATCTACTCAACCTTTTGTCTCACAGCATGACTTCATTTCATCCTGTGATGAAGACAAACATCCTCTGCTAAACCTGTTGCTTTCACATAAGGATTGTCTTTCATCATGTGGCTAACACATATATCTGCTATTTTGCTTCAAAGAAGGAATTTCTCACCTTTGTTTGCTTAGTTTGTTTTTTCATGGGGGTGGACATGTCCACCATCTCCTGGATCACTGACTATCTGACAGGCAGACCACAGTATGTCCGACTGGGTTGTGGTTTGTCTGATGTGGTAGTCAGTGATGTAGGAGCCCCACAGGGAAGTGTGCTGTCCCCCTTCCTGTTCATCTTAAACACCTCTGACTTTCAATATGAGTCGGCGTCATGCCACCTGCAGAAGTTCTCTGCAGTGACAACTCTGCAGTGGTTGGGTGTATAAGGGATGGACGGGAGGAGGAGTACAGGGCAGTGGTGGCTGACTTTGTGGAGTGGGCTGGTGAGAACCACCTGTTTCTGAATGTGGCCAAGACCAAGGAGGTGGTGGTTGACTTCGGGAGGAAGAGGACAGCTCCACAACCGCTGAAGGTGTTGGGTGAGGAGATTGAGATGGTGGAGGAATACAGATTCCTCTGTGTTACTATGAACAACAGGCTGGACTGGAAGTCTAACACCGCCACTGTGTACAGGAAGGGGATGGGCAGGTTCTTCTTCCTGCGGAGGCTTCGATCCTTCAACGTATGCAGTGAGATGTTGGAGTTGTTTTACCAGTCTATTTTGGCCAGCACACTGTTCTTTGCAATGGTGTGCTGGGGGAGCAGCATTGGAGCTGGTGAAACCAACAAACTCAACAAATTGATTAAGAAGGCCGGCTCCATTATTGGCTGCAAACATGACACCATGGAAACAGTGGTGGAGAGGAGAATGCTGAACAAACTGATTTCCATCAGTGGAGAACTCTGATCATCCCCTCCACCACATCCTCCAGGCTCAGGAGAGCAACTTACGCTATTTCGACGTAAGTTGGAACATACATTCATAGGTAAGGTATTTACAAAGTTGTGCCACCACATGTCGCTATAACACCACCCTACAATAGGAGTTTACTGTGGTGAATTGCCTTTTGTCCATCTTGACCCTCTTGACACACCGTAGGGGTTGACATCGCGAGTGTAATGAGCATTTCGTTTAGATTTCTGATATCAACCGTGTAGACCCTGTGTTGTGAATAAACCTTCGGTATTGCCACGATCCCGAACCCATCTGTGTGCGTGTGCATCTCCGTACCAGCAACAAGGTAAGGCAACACAAGGCAGAGTAGCCTAGCTGTGCTGTGGAGGTGCTGGAGAGCCGGCAGGCGCACTGAGAGACAGAGAGAGCGCTCACCAACTAGTTCCCATGTGAAGTCTGTACGTATTTACGGGGCAAACCGCATAAGCCGAAATAAGGAAGTTCACAGGAGATGTGTCGTAACCACGAAAACAACGTAACTCGCGACCGTCGTAACTCGAGGACCCCCTGTACTTGCCACAACTTCAAGAGAGACACACCACAGAGAAAATTTTCATTGGGAGAAACCATCCTGATAGCGGACGAATCCGCCCAACCCAACTCCTGAAACCTGGTCCGGATAATAAAGATTATGCTAGACACCAACGGTTCCGTGAAAGTAGTCAGCGTACAAACAAAGACCAACGTATTAGACAGACCCATAACAAGTTATGCCTGTTGAAACATGCAATATAATGGGATGTAACCAATGTACACTCCGGCAAAAGGTGACAATCCACAAAGTAGCTGCATTATATTTATTTTATTATTTATATATATTTTAAGGCTTTATAAACCCTTCCCACACTCCTATAAACCCTTCCCACTCTCTTGTTAACCTTGCCCACACTTCATATGCTCCTAAAAACTGTCTACAAACTAAATTCAAACTTTTACGAAAATTTCACAAAACACAGTACCGCAGAGCAACTTTACACGCAGTGACAAGCCGTCAATGTGAAGTGGACAAGGAGAGTTGCAGGAGGATACAGAACACAGTGCACAAGCGGTACTGGCTTATAGTACTGGGTCTGCATTGTGTACAGTACAGTATTCATCCGCTGATGAAATACCTGCACCTACTGTATTTTTTTTCAATTTAAAAATCCTGGGATATAACTAAAAACTCGACACAGAATTAAATAATTGAAAAAAAAACGCAATACAACAAAGCCGCAATGATGATGGATTGGATATACAATTGCACGTTAAAGATTGTTTAGAGGGAATAGAGGGAATGTATATGGATTGTATATGTATATAGTGTAGATGCTATGGCTCTATGTGTGGCAGTATGGAATTTGGGCCATGCCCCAGCTTAATTGGTGCCTCCGCTGACTCACGTGGGGGGCGCTGTCCTTATAAGGGGGTGGTTGTGCGCCGAGATCCCTCTTGCCTTGAAGCCGCCGGATGCCTTGTCTTTCCGCCTGGTCGCCTCACCTGTTCGCCTCGCAGCTGGGTCGATCCTCTTGGGTATGTTGCAGTCGCTGCGCGGCTCGTTGATATACTTCCTGAATTTTGGTAATCCTCCTTAAAATCGGCATTGTCCCTCTTACAGTTCCTGTACCTGGTTCTTCCCTCTCCCCACTGAAGTGAGTGGTGGGCCTTATTGAGTGTTCCTCCGGTTAATTTTCCCGTGCGCTGTGCGAGAGTCTAGGATCAGCTGTCGGCCGCGTAATCGCGGCGTTTATCGCTTCTCCTCCTAGGCCTGTTCTGATTTTCATTCAACACCCGATGGTACGTAGATGTGACGCTACGACGTTATCGCTATTGGTAATGGGTTAGATGTTTATGACAGGGTTAAAAGGTGCACAGTCGTCTTTGACAGCACTCTCTCCTCGCACGCTGCTGCCGTGGGCCGGCTGCTGTTTTGTCTCCATTAACTTGTGGAGCAGCTGCTTGGCGTTTCTGTACCAACTCTGCATCCCTGCTGCACCGGTCTCCAGGTTTTACAGTATGTATGGACTAACGTCTTAATCAGGGGAATTATTTCTTATTTTGTTATTTTGCTTTGTTGTTTGCTTTTGTTTGATATAACTTGCTTTGTTTTGTATGTTTATTTGATTGTTTTCAGTTGTTTAATGTATTTAAGGTTATTTTGCATGTTGCTTGGGTTTGATTTATCTTGCTTAAGTTTGGGTTATTGCATGTGAACCTGAAATTGTATATTTTGGCTTCCGTTGCTGCGTTGTGCTGCTTGCATGTTTGTGTGGCTTGTTGATTATTTTATTAGTTTGATATTTGTTTTCTTGACCATTTCTTTTGTGTATAATTGTTGCTTTCCGATAGTGATATTAGTTAATTAATTTGACTTTCATTTTGAACCCAATTTGTTACTTGTTTTTCCTTATTTGGGGGGGGATTGTCTTATGAGTGGATGTGTGAAGTCGCCCACCTTTTACATTAGGGATCCATTGTTTTGAAAAGAAAATGATTTTCGAAATAAAATGTTGATTTTGTACGCTGGATCCAGTCTCAAGCCTTCATCAGTATAACGAACTTGTGCGCTTTACAGAGTAACATTTATTCTCCAGGTGAAATTCCTGGGGTGGCGTTGTCACATTATACTTATCAAGATTCTCCTTCCTGAGTCACGCCACATATGTATAATGGGTAATTGTTTACTTAGGATAAACAATTAAATTAGTAGATTGTCCAAAGGCACATAAGTGCACACAGTATTTGCATATGTGGGTAAGAGTCTGTGATGAAACCAATGGTTATGGTAATCTTTACCCCACAGGCTTAAGATAGATTTTATGTGGCAGATATGGAAATGCAAGAAAATAACATAACATGTCACATAATATATGACATGACTAATTGAGTTTGTGCTTTTCCATTGAGACATCATCAGTGCTGGAGTAGTGTGATGTTTAATGTGGAGACAGATACTGCTGAGGCGTGATTAACCATTCTGGGGGCCAGGGAACAAGGGCAATGGGTCTCTCATAAGGCACCATTATTAAAGAGTATGCAACACATCCATTATTACAAACATAAATAATATAAGCCCCACTTTCAGGTAATGGACATTTAATGTTTTATCTTAGTGGTTTATATCCCAAACATATTTGCAATTCGACAAACAAGGACAAACCAATAGACATACACTGAATCTCTTGTAAAAACAACTAAACAGTTAAAGCAACTGTCAGAATGAAGAGATGTATGTATGTGTGTTCCTTGTCCTAGTTATTAGCACAACGGCCATCAATTCCACTTAAGTCATTTACCTTATCAACAACTACATTACTACAGTGTAATAGAAGAGCAAATCAATCAAATATAAACCTGGTGAGTTCATTTCAATTAATTTGACTTCGTATTGTTCATTACTATCTTATCTGACTGCATTCAGCATGATGAACCATTAATCACCCCTTACCTCCTTCAAATGTAGTCCTACCAAAAGGGCACAACAGATCTCAATAGAAAATAAAAGAAAATAAATTCAGTCCGTTAAATTGAGGCACACATTTCACTGACATTGAAGCAGCACTCTTTAATTATTCTAAGGCTCAACATAAAATTCCAGAGTTTCTTTTATGTTTTACATGAATTCATTCATTTTTTTCTAACAGTAGCCTAGCCTCAATGGAGAACTCAATGTACTACGCATATTGACTTATCTTTTCAGTCATTTGTTTGTAATTCTGTATGTCTATGTAGGTTTGCAGGAGGTGTGATGCTTTATACACTTTTAGCCACCCCATTGGGAATGGAAGTTTTTTCATTGAATTGAAATTAACTAAGCAAAGTGTCTCAATGCAACCCAAAGGAAAAACATCACCAAACTAGTCTTTAAAGAGGTCTGACCCACAGCTGTCTCGCCCATCTGTCTTATCTATTGTCCCTGAACCTGGAACATGTGGTGGGCTGAAACAAACACAGAACAACTGCCTCGGGCTAAAATAACCCAAACAGCCCTTTAAATGTGTTTGGTCAAAGCCTGATTCTTGCAAACCTCTACAAAAGTTGATGAATTTAAAAACATTTCTCAGGTGGATTTACAGCATTTTATGACGATGAGTCCAGCTGGTTCAAACAATTAGCTACAAGTATCAACCATATATTCAGTCCATGTGGGTGCCTGAAATATGCACAATGGCCAGGAACATAATATCGTTTGTCTTTTACCTTTACCCTCAAACCACCAACAAACACAGCTCTTTGACCTGAGTTGTCTTCCTGGGACATCATAGCCAATCCTGTAGACTTCCAGATGAAATCAACCACACCTGCAGTAATACTCTCAATAGTCTCTAGTGTAAGCTAGTGTGACAAAGGCAGCAGTTAACAAGTAACAGAAACAGGGGATGTTTAATCCAATATAGCTGTTATTTTCCTTTCATGTGTGCCCTTGGCTATTACTCTCTCAGTCCACTGTAGGATTGGTGTGGATGAAGATGTCCAGGAGCTGTCCTCTGGACAACTTTGCAGAATGCTCCACATGGCACTGTATTCTACCACAGCCAAACATCACTCAGCCAGTCAGTCAGTGTCTGTCTTGGTCTCCACTGTGGATGTCCCTGGTCCATTTGATCATTGTCTCTGGAGACCGATACAGGAAGATCAGTTTGGAATAAAGTTCCTCTTCCAGTTCCAGTTCCCCTGTCTCACGAACCTGAAACACACAGACACTTTGAGGATTTGAAAGAAAAATTTTTTTTTTCAAAGAGTTAACAAGTTATGATCAATGTTTAGACCAGGTGAATATCTCAAATGCCTCCGTTCAAGGAAGGCATAACCCCTTGGAGCCGATTGCCGCTAATTAAATATTAATATAATAACAGTATATTTATATCTATGTGGTATAGACAAATTAACAATCTCCACTTAATCTCCACAATCTCCACTTAATTTAGAATCAGTTTGAAAGCATATACATATAATATTTTTTTATATAATTGTAAATAAATTCAAGGGTCAAGGGGTTAAATTTGGAAGTAAATATATGTACAGTATATGATAATGTTAATATTTACACACTACAAACTAACCAAGAAGATGTCTGTGCAGAGCTTTAGGATGCGGTCCACACAGGGCAGCTCCTCAAACATGATGGAGTGGGAGATCTCACTGAAGAAGCCACGTACAAACTTTCCAATGACTAAGACCACTGACACATACAGACCCATGATCCTGGAAGGAGAAATGAGAAAATATGATATAAATAAATAAACATAAATATAATATAAATCTGTTTGCATTTAGGATAGGTGGGAAGTAAATATACATGCATCATTATTACAGTCAAGAGTTTGAATCTGAAAATGTGTCAGAGTGGGAGGTAGGCAATAAGACTAGCATACGATGTTATACATTATTTATCAGAACTAGTTTCACACGGTACAGTACCTCTGTTTCTTTACTGCAGTCAACCCTATAGCATACACAACTCCCTCTCTCTGTACCCAACCTGCAACAGTCTTTTCTCCATTTCTGAATGACATCATCAAAAAGCAGTTTTTACTTAAAATATTTGCTTCCTTCTCTCAGTTGGTACCATGAAGTAAGGCGTTTCAGTTCCCTAAAGAATTGTCCATTGCGTACCCACTTTTACTTTACTTTTTACCAAATATAACCTTACATCACTTCACACATTATGTAACACCATCTCAAGAGACATTGGTGAGGCCTAAGTTGGAGACTAATCTTATGCCTAATGATGAACTAGTTTTGATGAGTTACCAACATCTTGAAAAAATTAGATTATGTAACTCATTTTATTTGGAGCTCTTTTATTTTTCTCTTGTCCTTTCTCAGTGCCAGCCCAAATATAACTGACACTCAACAACATTCACTGATACAAATATCAAACAGTTATGCCCCTTGCTTCCTTTCGTTTTTTATTCATATATGCCATATTTATGTGGGAGCCTTTTTCTACTTGAAGCTGCAGTATGTAACTTTTATAAAAGTAATTTTTAGTCATATTTGCTGTCCCAATGCCCAGACAGCAGTAGATGAGACTGAGAATCTGTGAAAAAGGTAGGGCTTGAGTGAAACGAAGAGGAATGGGGAGTGACGTGAAACTGAAACTGAACGCTAAATCTGCTCTCTTCTGAATCTTACATACTGCTGCTTTGAGGTGCTTATAGAAGGAGGGGATTAGGGGACTGTCCCATTTTAATCTTTATCGGTTATTCTTGCTGACAATACCTGCTTGCTGACATTACAAGCATTTCACTGCAGTACCAGCATGTCTCACCACCTGAACAAAACAGTGCAGCTTTCATTGTAACTAGCATTAGAAATATTTATGGATTTTTGAGAATAAATCTTATTTCTATATATTTATTAATTAACCTATGGACATGCTGTATGTGAGTGTGTGTGCCTTACCCATATCCAGCCAGGAAGCCCAAGCTGGGTGGACTGACTTTGTCATTGAATATAACCATGGGTAAAACCCCACATGAGGAGTGGGCACAGTCTGCAATGGCAATGTCCCACCACTCCTGATTTCTACTGTTGTTCAGTGACCTGTCACTCATCAGGGACAATGCTATGTTCAGGTATCCATCTTCATTACCTGCAAGACAATGAGTCAGTTTGGTTAAAACAGAAACCTAAAGGTGTAAAACTTAAAAGGTGTAAATAAAGATGTAAATATACTGTATATAGAATTATATATGTAGCACAGCTGGTAGTGCACCTTGTCTTGTTTGTATTTTTGTGACCAGGCTCAGCAATTGAGGCTCTTTCTGTCAGGGTTCTGTTAGTTTCCTTGTTTATTTATGTCATGTGTTTGTCTTGATTTTTGTTGTTCTTTTTCTTGAGGCGCACCTGTTTCCATTCAGCGCAGCAGCCTTACCATGGATAAACCGGTCTGCTCACCACTACTGCCATATAATTCCGTTTCCTGTGGTACCTTGTTCTGCCAACCTTAGTTTTTTGGCTATTCATTTAAAGATAGTGTTTTTTCCATACCTGCCTCATTTGTCTCTGCATTAGGTTCCTGGTATAACAACAACCTGAAAGGTCCACTCTGCAATCCTGCATGGTTTCAGCGCAATTTCTTTTTTTGTCTCAAGTCGTAGGCATCTCCCCCTGATCCACTAGCCGCCTGCCCCCTGAATACATTGTGAAAAAGCCTGGTGTCGGGAGACAACACAGGGGTCACAAAGAGGGAATCGGCTGTGCACCAAAACATAACAAACCACGTTCCAGCCAATCACTGACAGAAAGGTTGGGGGTGGGGATTAATGCGCATGCACGTATGGGGTGGTGGCACATTGTCGGTGGTGACAGTTCACAATGTATCCAGGGGGCAGGCAGCTTGCGGATCAAGGGGAGATGCCTTCGATTTGAGACAAAAATGAAATTTTATTCAGACAGTCATTTTATCCGGACTCAGGTCATTTTATACGGACTCAGATCATAGTGTATTCATTATCTTTCATTGGGGATGTGACACTGACAGTTTTGTTTGGGACATGCACAGATTAAATTATTAATACAGAGCATACAGTATTTGTGTTAGAGTATTAGTATTAGAGCATGTTAGTCAGATATATATTCTACATAATAGTCATATAAATTGTGAGATACAATGTAGTGGCAAATGTAAAAATAATTTAAAAAATATATATAACTTGATATGCATGTGAACACAAAGGTTTACGCACAAAAATATATGCTGGGTTATTTTATCCACCTAAAGCTGTCTGTCTGTCTGTCTGTCTGTCTAAAGGCTATCTATCTAATAACTGCCTAAATTATTTAATGTGGACATTTCATTGTTATGAATGAATTGATTCTATTTGTACTTAGAATAGAAAGCATTTATTAACTAATTTATGTAGTTTGGTTGCATTTCCTTTAATGAACAGGTAGTCTGATCTTTGTCTGCTCTTCCTTTCAGGGACGTAATTAAACAATGATATGCTACAGTAGGCAGGTATCGTCAAGCACTAGGACCAAGCGGAAAATGGATGCTCAGGCTGAAGCCTGTTTCTCTTAGTTTAGACCGCCCACAAGCTCCTCGATTGGCTCTGCCGTCTCTTGTGTGATTGACCGTCCCCGCTGTCACTCCATCAGGTTGTAAACACCACTTGCTTGTTTGCTAGTTAGCCGACCGTGTTAATCTGCCACTTTAAGTTGTTGTTAACATGTTGGGCATTTGTTCTGCCTGGGTTAGGTCAGCTAGACGGATTGTAATATCAGAGAGAGGTTTCATTTACATTCACATTTAAACCCCCCCCCCCCCACACACACACACACACACACACACACACACACACTCCAGTACTCAAGCCACATGTGTCCCCCCACCTATAAAATCAAAATTCCGTTCTTGCTGATTTTGCATATATTTTAACAGGGGTAACACAGAGTATTCTTACCTTTATACAGCTGACTGACTGGTTTGGCCTCAGCTCCATTGGGAGCACGGACGTAGTTGGGGAACATATTCTGAACAATCCTAGGAAAGAGAGAACATACCACCATTAAATACAATGCTGTGTGCTAAATAAAAAGCAAAGCACTTCACATAACATTCAATCAAAAAGTTATCCTACACAGGCTTAGAGCGATTGCCAATTAGTAGTGAGGCTAGATCTGCTCTGACTGGGTTCCCTGGTTCCAGGTCAATAGAGTACTTGTCAAAGGTGTGCTCCACTGTCCCTCCTTTACCCAGGTCCCTGTCACACAGAAACATTTACAACAAAGAGAGACAGGTAAGATCAGCTTTTAGGGTTTAAAACAAGATACATCCCTTGTGATATTTACACAAGCAAACCAAATAAAAATGAAGACAGCTACTAGAACATAACAAAGAAAGTCTACAACTTGGTTATACAAGTTGTAGACTTGGTTATACAAGTCTACAACTTGTATAACCAAGTTGTAGACATGGTTATACAATGTTATACATTGGATTATATATTTATATTATAAATTTTATTAAGAGAATACATATACAGGGGGTCCTCAAGTTACGTTGGTCGCGAATTACGTCGTTTTCGTGGTTACGACACATCTCCCGTGAACTTCCTTGTTTCGGCTTAAGCGGTTTGCCCCGTAAATACATACAGACTTCACACAGGAACTCGTTGCTGAGACGTGCTGCAGAGCCTGCCGGCACCTCCACAGCTGTGTTTACTGATGTGAAACGGCCGGCCGGCAGGGGGAGGGGAGGGGGGGGCAGGGGCAGCGGCAGCCGGTAAGGAGATGCACACGCACACAGATGCGTTCGGGATCGTGGCGATACCGTAGGTTTATTCACAACACAGTGTCTACACGGTTGATAACAGAAATCTAAAGGAAATGCTCATTACACTCGTGATCTCAACCCCTACGGTGTGTCAAGAGGGACAAGAGGGACAAAAGGCAATTCACCATAATAAACTCTTATTTTAGCGTGGTGTTATAGCGACATCTGGTGGCACAATGTATGCACAATGGCACAATGAATGTATGGTCCGACTTACGTCGAAATTCGGTTGCGACACATTCTCAGGAACGGATCTCCGACGTAACTCGAGGACCCCTGTACTCATTTAGGAAAATTACCATTGGTGTAGTTGGTTTAATTGTAGTTTTAATTAAGTTTGTCTATAATAAAATATAAACTATTTATAAGTAAAAGATATTAAAATAAATAACCATACATGAATATGTAAAAGGGTCAAAGGACAACGCCCTCACTTATCTGGTTGGAAGAAGAAATGCACCTAAGGTGCTGGGACCGGTTGATTTACCATGGATGAGAGAGCTAAGTCTAAACCAATGAGATTAGAGTTCTTTGTCTAGATGAGTATAAAACATTTATGCACTGATTATTCTGGATCCTTTTCTGGGCAGGATTACTGAGTTTGCTGGGTGATTATCCAAACAGAAAAGGTCCTTGTACAAGCTTTAGAGACTTCAATAAACCTACACTGAGGATTAATTTATTTGCCTAGAGGTTTTTCTGCAAATAAAAGAACACACTGAAAGAGACTGCCTCAACAATAACTATGCACAGTTTAATAGGATAATATTATTTTCTTAGCATGGAGAGAAAAAAATGTTTTACCTCTGGAAAGTCCAGGCCAGACGTAGCGTTAGGTCAGCAGGACTTCCAAGTAGTTCTTTAATGACTTCCTGTCTACTGGGGGGGCTGATCCTCCAGACTGATCCTGAACTGCCTTCAATCATGGCCGTCACAATGTCGTCGTAACTGTAGAGAGTGATGAACTGCATGGCTACCTACAACACACACACACAAACAGGTGAAAACAAAATCTGCTTCTGGCAAGGCTGGCGCACAGAGTGTATGTAGCCTGACTGAAGACAAGTCCTTTGGCATATGCTTTTATCCAAAACACATCCAAGCTAAAGACCATGGTACATTTGGGAGACATCTTTGAGCAGAGGTAATGTGACATTCACTTTAGTGCCACACAACCGCAGAAAGAATTATTCTGTGGTACAAACAAAAGGCAAAAGTGAAAGATCAGCATGCTTGGTGAAAGTTAGCTGATCATCAGTCATGATACCCACATTTGCAGGGTTTGTTAAAAACAATATGGTGGATACTATGCTGAACTGAGTGACTGAATGCGATCAAAACCGCAAAGGGAGTGAGACACACATAGTCTAATAGCAGTGTTGTATGTAGAGCTGGAGCTATCAATTATTTTTGCAATCGATTAATTTATCATTTATTTTGTTTGATTTGATTAAACAATTATCTGAACAGGTGAACAAAATAGTAAAAATGTGAAAAAGACTTCTGTGAAAATGACAAACAACTTGTCCTTTATTCCAGAACCACTGAAACAACAACCACAAAAAGTATAAAACTGAAAGAATGTATAAAAAAATCTACATAGAAATAACAACAATAAAGACAGTATAAGGGTATATATAAAAATATCTATAGATTTATAAATATTGATATTTGACATTGACAAAACATTTAGTTCTTCTTTTAGCAAAACTTAATGACATAAGGTGTGTGACAAACACGCAAAAACTGAAGAAATCTGTAAGGGGGCAAATACTTTTTCAAAGCACTGTATATCAAGATAAAATCAGTACTCACCGCATTGTCTCCAAATTTTTTGGTGAGTTTGTCATATTCAGCCTGTGTGAAAGGTTGGATAGACTGCTGCTGCACACTCATTGTGAACAGGGGCTGGTCACATACACAGAAACAAAGAAAAAAAATATAAAAAAATTAAAAAAAATTAAATATATTTATTGACAGTGTGGGAATGAGCACATTTGTAGCATTTTGGTCAAAATCACAAATTTTTGTACAAATTAACAACATTGTACCTTTTTCAGGAAACTATTAACTGTAACATCTTCAAATCATGGCACAATGTTTAGTCCACATTGTTTTGCACTTTTAAAAAAAATCTGTGAAATCTCTATGAAAATAATGAGTCTGAAACCATGTCACCAAAAAAACTACAAAATTTGACTGCTTTATGGCATACTCTCTGTGTGTACTCGCAAGATTGGTGACGTGATGGCTTCAGTGTGTGTGGCCGTCCGTCAGCTGCTGTCAGCCCTGCTGTCTCTGTCTATGTTTGTCCTGGTTCTGACACTTGTTACCAACAAAGTTAACTATGATCTAAGTGCAAGCAGCTGTTGGAGGCCCAATACTCCAGCTTTGAACTGAATGTGTTCGAGTTGCATCCCCCGCAAACAGTCTTATGTGCCATGATATGAAACTGTTACTGTTGAGATTGTGCTATCTGCAGAAAAAATTGATGTTAGAGTTACTGCAGTTCTGAGTTATGGGATGTCAGTGAAGGTAGCATTACTGGGTAAAGGCTGTGTAGCCTGTCAGTCACAGTGGGTGCTTATGATCTATGGGGGGTGTGAGGTGGGCATCTGGGATTGTTAGCAGGACCTAAGAGGGTGGGTTGTTGTTGTTTAGTTTTGTGAGAGCAGCTTGAGGAGCTACTGTTAAGAGCGCTCAGAATAACGGTGTGGTTATTGTTTTGGCATGGCTACCACAGAGGGTAGCCTGTGTTCAGATTGCAAAATAAAAAAACAGCTTAAGACCAGTGTGGCTCCATGCCGTCAGTTGAGACAATACCATTTCTCAACTGTAGAGGGACCTGTGAGCAAATCTTACATAGTGTTGTTTTAAAAGAGAAGAAGATTAGAAAATACAGGGGGTCCTCGAGTTACGTCGGAGATCCGTTCCTGAGAATGTGTCAAAACCGAATTTCAACGTAAGTCGGACCATACATTCATTGTGCCATTGTGCATACATTGTGCCACCAGATGTCGCTATAACACCACGCTAAAATAAGAGTTTATTATGGTGAATTGCCTTTTTTGTCCCTCTTGACACACCGTAGGGGTTGAGATCACGAGTGTAATGAGCATTTCCTTTAGATTTCTGATATCAACCATGTAGACCCTGTGTTGTGAATAAACCTACGGTATCGCCACGATCCCGAACGCATCTGTGTGCGTGTGCATCTCCTAACCGGCTGCCGCTGCCGCCCTCCCCCACCCCTCTCCCCCCGCCGGCCGGCCGGCCATTTCACATAAGTAAACACAGCTGTGGAGGTGCTGTCTCTCCCGGTAGGCGCGCTGAGAGACAGAGAGAGCGCTCCCCAACGAGTTCCCGTGCGAAGTCTATATGTATTTACGGGGCAAACCGCTTAATCCGAAACAAGGTAGTTCACGGGAGATGTGTCGTAACCACGAAAACAACGTAATTCGCAACCAACGTAACTCGAGGACCCCCTGTACTGATAAATAAGTATTGATTACCTCATATCCTCCGAGCTTGACAGTCACTGTGACATCAATGGGGTGATTGATCACACCCACCACTGATCTGACCAAAGAAATGAAGAGCAGCGGGAACCAGATGATGCAGATCAAGAAGAAAATGATGAGTCCACCCATGCCATATTTCACAATTTTCTTCTTCTTCTGCCCTTTAGGCTGTGGATATTTCTGAGGGTAAATAAATACAAAAAAAAAATCTAAAAAACATTTTCATCACCTTTTTAAAAACTTGCACCTGAAGAGAAACCTAATTGCGTGAGCATCTCATAGTTAGAGAATGATCCATGGGGCATGGTCAGGGAAAAGCCTGAAATACTTGGAGGTGACATAGAATAGTTGAACGGGCTATTTATTCTTGTTCAGTGATGTGACATATAGACAATAAAATTTTGGTTGGGTCTGTAATGCCTCAGAAGCTTCCTAAAAACTTCTCTCAGAAAGCTATCTCAGGGTGGGGGGTTTTAAACGCATGGTTTTGCACCTATTTGGCATCCTTTTGGGTTTAACTGGCAACCTCATTATGAAATACAAGCACTTAACGCTGATTGGCTGCCTTTACTGCCACCTAGAAGAAACGAACTTTGGCTTCGGTTAAAAATGAACATCAGCCACGCACCTCATGCATTTCTTTCAGTGGGAAGGTTTGCACACTACTTGCACAGCCTGGTAGAGCATACCACGGTACATGACTCGCCATTTCACTTTGAACTTCGCGAACACAACTGCAATTTACTTGCCGTAGGGGGAGGGAAGGCAGGTGTATGCAAATTATTTGAAGGGGGGGGGTGGAGTGAGAGTGGGGGCGGGGGGGGTAGTGAGATACATTTTCCGTCATTTTGCCTCGTGTTTGATTTTTTGGAAATTCTTTGTACTGAATGTGATTTCCCTATTTCCTAGTTGTCCTGGCCTTGTCTCTGCACCGGTGAACTCCTCTTGTCCGTTTCCATGTGTCTCGCAGAAGTGAGAAATGCCATTGTCTTCAGCGACAAACTACTGCTACCACCTGCTCTGTTTTTGATTAACATTAATCACAACATTAACATTAAGATCTTACCTTATATTTACCATATCCATCTCTGCTTTGGGGTCCAATTACCAACACATCACACAACTCACTGTTAAACCTGATTAATCTGTATAGCCTATAATCACATTTGAAAATTTGCCACACAGGGTTTAACTATTTTACATGGTGTGACATCCTTTGACATAGTTTGGTACTGCTTTTGACTTGCGTTTTTTCTGCAAGTGCACTAATCCCATAAAAAAAAATTTGTTCTGTTGTACTGTACTATATACTCCATACCTTCTCCGTCTCACGGCTGCATTTAATGATGAAAATGTTGGCATAAATGTCCTCCACACACATCCAGTTTGACAGAGACAGAGTTGTGTCAGTCCAAACCCAGTCCATCACTGCACGCAGCTCCACCAGGAATGGCACCAGACGAAACCTATACGTGTGCGCGTGCACAGACACATACACACACGGACACACACAATTTTTGAAATCCAACTGCATGTGTCAAGTTAAGGATAGTTTAAATTGCATACGGTGGATAACAACCCTGAGTCCTATTCTAACCTAGTCAACAATGGAAAATCGTTTTAAAGTTTGTAAGAGCCTGTTAACTGGATGTCTTGCTCCATGTGTAGGGCAATCACATTTTCAGGGTATTTAATGGGGGAAACACTGTCAAAATAATAGTCCTCTATATGTATATATATATTTTTATGAAAGATGCTGCAGTCTCTTGAATTGCCCCTTGGGACAAATACATTTTGTGATTCTGATTTCTCCTTCCTCTCCTTCAGAGAAACCAGGCATGTAATGAACTTAAGGAGAATCTGTTTATACCAGTGGCGAACCGTGAGCACTACAGCTGGGCCTTCACCTCAGCCATCACCGCAGAGAAAAGACATCATCAGGGAAAAAAGCAACAGTACAATGAATTGAAAGGTTTAACAACTGCAATCCTTTAATTAATAATGACAAGGATGTAAACAATGGGCCATAACATTAATAACATACTCGCATACATACGCAAAAAGAAACATTCTCAACGTTAACTTCAGAAAACTGGAGACCAAGGCTACATTGTCTAAATTAAATAAACATACTCCAAAGCCAGTGGCGAACCGTGAGCACCACTGCTGAGCCTTCATCCCCCCGCCCCCTTCAGAAAATCCAGTCGGCAGTCTGTCAAATACATTGGTCTTCGTTTCTCACGGTACCATTGGTGTCTGGCATTGTCTTTATTATCTGGCCCACGTTCCAGGAGTTGCAGGTGGAGATTAGCCTTGACATAGAGGCTTGGATGCCTCCGCTCTCTCTACATGCGTTCTGTATGCCTGTAGCATACGAGCTCTCTCTTTGTCCAGTCTTCCAGATGTGTCTTTCTTTGGTGGTCTCCTCTCGAGGCTTTGTAATTTATGAGGCACTTGGTCATTCAAATGGTATACCTCAGCTTCTTTCTCGATTAAGTGTCTCACCAGATGAGAGAAATCTGCCTTCGCTCTCTAGGATTTTGCGAAGCTTTCTTCTCTGCATTCTCTTCCCCACCATCTTCCTCTTCCTCCTCCTTTTCATCTCCTTCAGCATCCTTTTTGCTCTGATGCGAGGTCAACCCAAGGCCTTTCTGATGTATGCATTTGCTAACGCCAACTCGTTGCCGTATTGCTCATAAAGAAGCCTTTTGGCCCCATGGTAACATTCTTCTGGTGGCTGCTGCAGCTCCCCACCAGTATACAGCTCCAAGTACTCTAACTTGTCCTGATAACTAATAGGTTTGTCATCCACAGCATTTTTGAATGGAGGGAGGTTAGAGTTTGTCTGTTGCTTTGCAAGCAACTGTATAGCGTCACTCATATCTTCTTCCTTTGTTGCTTGTGAATGACTATAATGACAAGGTTCATCCTCCTTGTGTGTGTCTGCAGCCTCCAGCAGCAGACAACTGAATGTCCTGTGCCACCATAATGGCGGCTATTAATTAAAATTTGAGATACACTATCTTCCGGTCTGATGTTATCCAGGATTAACTCGCCAGGTTCGCCCTTAGCTGTTACCTTTGATACACTTGGGTATCCTTGGGACTGGCTGGTATGTTCGACCTCAACTCCTCCATGCTCACAGTGGCTCCAAAGGACTAGGGTGCAGTGGCGATTCTTGCTTTTTCCGAACATAGTTTTTTACTTTTAGTCACGAGGGACGTTTTTGACTTTTAGTTTAGTGACAATGTCTGTTCAACCCAATTTTATTCATCCAATCTTCATGTCCATCAATTACAACAATTACCATTACTATTGTATAAGCTTCCTAGCATTAACCTTGACAACAACAAGAACCTAGGATTCTGCTGATGTCCAGTGTAAGTGAATCACGCTGGTGGATCATGCAGGTTAGTCACAGGTCAATCGCGTCAAAAACGGTCTTGCTCCATAGCCAAACAATTCCTATTCTGATTCCTGATTCTCCAATTGACACTGATTCCTGTTTCTGTCTTCTGTGTGGTTGGGGTTGTGGGTGTGTTGAAGAAGAAAACTTACATGTGAAGGGACATTTGTCATTACACGTCTGGGGCAAACCCCGCCAAAGGTTGTTCCCTCCTGTCTCTGCTCCCCTGCTGATCATACTACCTGGGTGTCATTCCTTTGTCCTTTTCTGTTTTTGTCTCTGACCTTGTCTGTGAGCCATCCCTCCCCCCATACTGAGTTCACCCTCCTGTGTAAGACAGTCCAAGATTAACCAGTACACATCCACTATACGATCCATTCACGAACTGTCTGCGACCACACCTGGGGACAGGGTATATCTGTTCTCTGACCCTGCATTCTGGGTCAGTCTCTGGTACTGGAACCACTCTGTGTCGGTAGGCTCACCATGACCTCGAACTCCAATAAACTTGCACCATTTGGAACTAGACTCAGATTGTTTTTTTCTTCAATAGTGTCTAGGCTGCCTGCTCTGTCCGTACAAGGGTAGTACAACTGTGGTTGTAATACATACATGCATGCATTCATGTGGCTGTGTAGTGTAGGTCGTCATGACCCCAAAGGAAAGTGTTGTACATTAATGCATTATTTGCCACTTTTGTCATCTTCAAAGGAAACCTATCAGCAATATGGCTCCTACAACGTAGAAGGCCCTGAAGTTTCCCCTCTGGTTTATACAGTACAGTATATAGCAGCTGTGGACAGCAGATAGTGTAAGTGTCACCCACATTCATTAGTAGATCATGATTTACTTATGTGAGCAGTATAAGGTGCTGGCCACTATAATATAGCTAATTAAAGTTTAAAGTGATTAAATGCATTTAAATAAATGAGTTGT
The DNA here is from genome assembly GCA_016785345.1 of Trinectes maculatus. Lineage (NCBI taxonomy): Eukaryota > Metazoa > Chordata > Actinopteri > Pleuronectiformes > Achiridae > Trinectes > Trinectes maculatus. The sequence goes on from JAFBJQ010002713.1 coordinate 27,593, forward strand.
ATGTGTTCCATTTTGCACATATAGGTGCACTATGATTTTTTTTCTTCTTTTGAAGGTCCTTGACCTCCTAAATTCACAGTCAGTATGTCAGTATGTGTGTATCACAAATACAGGCTGAAATCAATGATTGCCTGTATGATTCTTTTTCCAAACAGCACAAAGAGCTACAGAGATGCTTCGTTTTCATACCCTTGAAAGAGAAACAGGTTGAGGTGATTGTACTTCTTGGTGAGGAAGTTGCCGAGGATTCGAGTGGGATATCCGCAGCGAATCTGATAGGCTGACAGGCCAAAGTAAATACACTTGACAAAGTACCAGAGCTGGGCCACAAAGTTTTGATTGAACATCCTAGGAAGGAGAAATAATGAAGGTTTAAGTCTATTAATTCTAATTAGTCGCATTAGGCAAACTTACAAACAGAATACCATGTGTAACTGTGCATGTGACAAATAAAATTCTTGAATAATACATCTTAACTCATTACAATAATAACATTATTAAAGGATGATTAAATTAAACTTCACCTTTCTGTGACACCAGGCAAAATGAAGAACATCCACAGATGAATCCCAAACACAAGGATCACCTGGACAGATGAAACAAAAGAAAAAACAAAAATCAAAAAATGATCAAAAACAATCAAAAAATGTTCTGTTTTAGTGCTGTCATTTTTCCAGTTGAAACTAAAATGAATACATTACATGAATTAGATCGCTGTTTTTAAAATTTTTGACCCACGGCACACTTTTTACACTGAACAAAATCCCGTGGCACACCAGCAATCACCACCAAAAGTTACAAAATGTTACAAAAAGGTTCCAAAACAACATTTTCAATGTCTGAAGACATGTCATCAATATGTCTGGCAATTCTTTTTAATGTATTATCTGTAACAGGCACAGACAGCATTTGCAGTGACTAAATATTTTTTGACCAATTAAGTGAAATTGGACAATTTCCCAGGGCACACGATCTCTCATGGCACACTGGTGTGCCACGGCACAGTGGTTGAAAATCACTGAATTAGATGATTGAACCTGGAAGATGAGTTTTCCCAGCACAGCCTTGCGCAGATACAAGGCTCTGTCGATGATCATGGTGCTGAACTGAATGAGCAGCATCACAAGAAAGGCCTCAGGAACCTGGTCCTCTGATAGAGAGGAGGCAATATCAGCTGCTGCACTGTGCTTCTGAAGGAGAGAGATGCAAGTCATGAAGGACTCCAAACAACATCTTTTAAATACAAAAGGTCTTCACTTAATGAACAAAAGTGATGTAGCCAGTAACTTTAATAGATAATCCTAACATTTTTTTCATATCACTGTGACAACAAGAAACACTGCAATATTGTTTTGATTTTATTTTAATCAGAAAATGTAATTTATTTGAACTGAAGCATATGTATTTGTTGAAATTAAATGATTAAACATGATAACAAAATCTACATATCCATCCATATTTTACCCCAAATGCCCAAAAACCAAAGATGACAATGATGAAGTCGATCACATCAGTCAGGAACATGAGGGCATAGACATCGGTGGCAGCTCGATACTCAGCGTGGAGTATATCTCTGAAGAATCTCTGAGCTGGCCCAAAAACACTCTGAATACTGCAGAGGAAGAAGACAGGGATATGGTCAGCTGTGGCTTAGTGAGTAAAGTGGGTCATTCACTAACCAGAAGGTTGGTGGTTCAAGCTCATCCAATCAGCATGTAGAGCTGGTCAGTTCATGCATCAGACAGGTTAATGATTCAAATCTTTAGATTCAGATTAACTCAAGATTAACAAGTCCATAAAATTAATAAAATGTACCACCGCTATCAATGTGCAGATGTGTCCTTGACCAACACTTACCCCCAGTATGTAAACGTGTGTGTGATAGCCAAAAAAACCTCTGCCTATAGGAGAACTGAATAAATCACTTTCTGTGGTTTTCTGAGACTAGAAAATTCCTTAATATTCACAGAACATTTACCATTTTAACTTTTGTATGAATCTGACATTATTCAGTGTCATGTAAATATGCTGATGAGTTTACAGCATTCTTACCCTACTCACCCAGAGATGACGACGTGTTTGATCTTGTGTCCAGCAGCCAGCAGTCTCTGACTGGCTACTTCTGTTCTCCTGGCTTTCTGCTTCTTCTTCACGACCTCTTCACTAGGAACAGCTGTGGGCTCCTCTGGAACTGGCAGAACTAGAACCAGGGGGACATTCAAAAAGAATTGTCACCCCAAATAAAGAGTTTTAAAATCTTCTCTCAGACATAGCGTGGTTACAAATGCCCAATCACTGTTAAGATGAAAAAGACACTACTACCACCTTAGTACTTAACAACAACAACAATCATCATCATCATCATATACTTTTAGGTCTCTGCATTTAACCCATTACACATATGAGCACACATACAGTATGTGTACAGAACACACACAGTACACACATGCGGAGCAGCCATACAAGATGCACCAGGGAGCAAACTGGGGGTTAAGGACATTGCTCAAGGGCCTAAACGAGTGGACAGAAGGACAGATGGTGAATTTGAAGCTTTATTAAATATATTACAACATCACAAATAAGTGCATCCATGTGCAAGTTCCACTAGCGACCTTCTCTACTGATAGGTGTTACAGACATGTAACTGTCGGCAAAACAGCGAGAGTATTGGATAGTGCCTAAGAGTATAACGATGTCAATGTGTGACGGTGACGCCTCGAAAAGGTAGAGCGGGTTGGTCTCTGGTACTGAACACCAAAATGTGTCTGAGGGATTTATTATCAGTGTGTGCGTGAAAATGAAGCACTGCGCTGACGTGCTCAGTTTGACTGAAACAGCCGGAATGCGAGATCAAACAATTTGTGTACTTTGCCTCAAAAACATTCTCCGCCACAGTATGATTATGGCGCTGCTCATCTAGCTGAAGATCAACTCTTGTGTCCCCAACAGTTTTCAAACTGACCGCCACTCAAGTCTTCCGCCATTTAACGCTGTCTCTGCTGCTCTCATGGAGGCTCTCACCACTTCCACCTTTTACTCTTTCGGTAATCTCGGCAGCATTAGTGCCACCAATTGGGCTGCAGTATAAATTTGGATTGTAATAAGGCCTGAGATCTTTTATTTTTGTCCCGCCCACGTAAAATCAAACCGTGATTGGCCAATTGCCCCTCACTCTCCAAACCAAGACACACACACACACACATTTATAGTCTGTACTTCCCCAGGATACAGAAGTCCTGATGTGAACTTGACAGTAAAATTAACTTTAGAACACAGATGAGGTAATTCTGTATTTGTATTGTACTACATTAAATTAGATAGAAATAAAAATTATTATTTTTTATTTAATACTCCTATTTTTGGTTGAGAATTTCTCTTTTAGTATTTTTTATGGCCCCCTCTGTAGTAGAAAATTAATTTCCCCATGTGTGGGACTATTAAAGGTGTTTCTTCTTCTTCTTCTTCTTACAGCAGAAAGTTTGACTTATGATAGCAGATGAGATGACACCATAAGCTTTCTTGATTTTAGTGAGCTCGTGAGGGAATGTGAATGTAGTACACCTGGAACACATCCTGTTATGAGTTCTGAGTCACACCTCAGCCATCTCAGTTCAACCATAATGAAGCCACAAACCTTTGCTGCACTGTTGTTTGAGTTTTTTAGGATTCCTCCGGAAGCGGATGCTACTGCTTTTCTTTGGGGTTTCCTCTGTTTCCTCTTCATTGCTTTTCTCCACCTTATCATCCCTTGGATTCTGTGTGTCCCATCCATCTGTTGACACAGTGTGTGCTGCAGAGGCTTGTGGTATGGCAGCAGCACAGCTGGCATTCGATTCATCATTTTCCACATTACCCTACATTGATTAACATTATTTGCATAAAATGTTAATGCTTGTAATTTTTTAAAATGCTCTTAAAAACTTGACATTACTGTATTAGACTGTACTGTAAGTCAATACCACTAATGTATAGAGTCTAATACAAAGCCTGTGCACCTACCTTTTCAAGTCCGTCGTGTTCAGTCATTTCCAGGTTCGCCAGGGTGGATGTGGATCTGCCCTTCTCCTCCTCTCCTCCTTGCTCCTTTCCTATTCCATCTTCATCTCCTTCATTAGCTTTTCCTTCATCTTTAAGACTTTGTGGTGAGGGGCTCTGCTCTTCCAGGGGGTCCTCATGGTCCCACAGACCATAACGCTGGAATTGAGCCAATTATGTCAATTATTTTCTGCAACTGAAGTTGTAGGTGTTAATGATAGTTAAGAACAAACATTACTTCAAACACTGTCAATACTAACTGACCATGAGCAGGGATCTGTGGAAGAACAGAGCCAGGAGCTGAAGAAGATCATACTTGATGTAGTTGTCATTCTTCTCGAGACCCAAAATGCGAGGTGGGAAGAAAGGTTTGTCTTCATTAAGAGTCATCTCATAAACACTGTTCCATGGAAAGAATCCAAACTGGAAAATATATTTCACCACCACCATCACCTGGAAAGAGGCAAAACAGTGAGATAAAGTTTACTGTATGGTGATAGGGCCACAGGAAATGCTATCTAGCCTAGGCTGTATGATGCTTTGTCTTATTCATGATAAAAATTTTATTCCTTTTAGTTTGGTAGACATGGAATTTGAATAACACATTTTGAATAACATGTTAATGGAAAGTCTCTCTTTGGAGACATTCACAATGTTACACTGTGTTGTCCACACTAAAACTGGCAAAACCGTGTAGTCTATCAATACTGAGAAGTCCAAACCCTGACTTCTCTTTCAAGTCTACACACAACTGGAGCTGTAATGGGCTGTGGATCAGGAAGCAGAGTGGGTCATCCGCTAACCAAAAGGTTGGTGGTTTGTTCCCTGCTCCTCCAGTCCATGCACAGTCGTGTTTATGGGCTAGACATGTGACACTAAAGCTATTAGGGCCTGAGCATGTTGGTGAGGGTGGCAAATCCTGAATATAAACAAAAAAGAGCTGTATGAATGTGTGTGAATTAAAGTGCTTTTATCAAATTGCTGACCACTGTGAAATGAGTGTGATGATAGGGCAGAACATTCCTAAAGTTTTGTTGATACCTCTGTGTAGACTATAGCAGTCATCCAAAACCTCTTGGTTGGTCTTGGTACAGCCAACATAGCCCATAGGAACACCAGTATAGGCAGGACCAGTGATATCACAGAGGCACTGGCCACATTGTTTAACACTATGATGAAAAAACAAACTAGCTCTGAGTTGGCTGCCAGTAGGCTGTACATGGCAAACAGCAGCTTTAGCAGACGGTTCTGAGTGTTGTAAAACTCTCTGCTCTGTTCCAGCTCCTCGATAAAGAACTGCCTGCAGAGAAACAAGACGGAGTCGTTTTTTAAAAACATCATCATCTCTTGCAGTTACTAATAGAAACAATGACAATGAAACTACAGGTTTAAATACAGAGCACTCAGATTTAGAGGAAGCAAGTGTCAGCAGTACTTACCCATCTCCGAGCAGCTCACTGGCTGTTCTTGAGTATCTGTGTAGATGTTTGGGTGGATCTGGAATCAGCTCCATGCTGCTGGGTGGGGGTTCTGGACTTAAAAGATTGCCAGTGCTGTTGAGCGTTGGCCTTGGCCTTCCTGTGACACCCCTGCTGTCTACTTCTAGGTGGCTGACACAAGCACACATATATTAAGTGCAACTAAGTACCAATGAAGTGGAGTTTTGTAAAAAAATTATTCAACACATTATTCAATGCTACCCCTCTATCTATCCTATTAAAAATTCCACATACACCAACCTGTATCTGGCAGAGTTTTCTGCATCAGTCTCTTCCAAACAGGTCTCTAGTGTGGGGCTATCACTGTTCTCAGATACCTGGTCATCAGTGGAGTCTGCTGTTGTTTGATCCTACCAGTCAGAGAGTCAGAATGACACAATTTAGTGTGTGTGTGTGTGTAGTCAATTCCATGCACTGACTTTTGCAAAAACGCCAGTGATACCTGCTGTATCTTGTGTATGATGAGGTAACGTTCATTACACAGAACAGTGGATGTGTCTCTGTATTGTTTAGTCAGCAAGTTGAGCCACTGAGTCAGGCCATCCACCATGGCCAAAATTATGGCCCAAAGGAACCGCAGGATGTCCATGATCCTCTGAACCATCTCACCATGACCTGCAGCACAAAAACAGGGAGGTAGGGATGTAGGGACAGGAGATACAGTAAAGGAAGTAAACTGACTTGTGATTTAGAAAGGTAAAATCTACCTTGCATTTGCACATTTCATGAATAATTACAGTGACCTTAGAGCTATTTCTACTTGTAAGTAAAAACTAAAATTAATAGTCTCACCTTCATACATTCCAAATTGCAAATAATATTTTACAGTGACAGTCGTAAGATACTTTATAACACATGCATACCAGGTGGAATTTATAATTAGCCATCACTCCATACAAAAAGTTCAGATTTAAATTAAACAAAATAATATATTGTATTATGTTGCATTTTTCAGTTGTCGTGTTCAATTCATTTCTTAACACACAACCAAAATACCAGAAATACTAAGTAACACTTACTGAACACAATTGGAAACTCAGAAGTGTAAGCCACACACATCTAGTGCAGGTTGTAACCGTAGAAACCTACCAGACTCCTGTTCCTCTGTCACCTCTTCCTGAATGACAGGGTCTTCAAACACATCCCGTGAATCTATGTTCAAAGAGGCAAACACAATCACGTTTCCTTCACCTTGATTTAGATGATTACTTCATCGTGGGTCTGGACAAGGAATTCCCAAAGTGTGGTACGTGAGCTGGCGCTAAAAATGCAATTTGTTGCACCCATCAACAGAATGAGTTGCTCTTTCTGTCGGTATTGGAGGTATGCGAACAAAGTCAGTATGTAGAAGGTGGTACACAGAACACACAAAAAAAATTTCAGTTTCAGTTATCAGGGTATCACAGTCTCCCCTGGAAAATTCATGTACTGAAAAAATTAGCCAAACAGTCCTTTGAAGACTGTAAGAGCTGTGTCCGTATTCTCAGAATAAACTCGGTATCTTTTCACCAGGAGCCTCATGTATCAAACCATGCATAGAAATCATGCTAAAAACGATTGTAAGCACAAAGCTGAAAAATGGCATAAGCACAAAAATAATTCAGATTTATCAAACTGCGCACGTCGGATTCCACATACTTTCGCTCCATACATCTCAATCAGCATGAAATTGAGCACACATGCACGAGCACAGAACTCTGTGTGGCGGAGACGTGGGACTATATACTAATGGACACATAATTATTACAATGTCTGCTCCCCATTAGTCCGACACATCTACTCAACCTTTAACATCTTCTGCCTTCTTGAGTGTGTGGGTGGGAGGGTGTATAAAGCCAGAGGTGAAACAAATGTAAGATTATCAAACCTATCGCAGAGAGATGTTCCTGTTCAGAATCTAATTTTTCTTCTCCTGGTTTTGTCTCTTCCCTCTCACTCCTTCTTAGCTGTCGCTGATGTGTCTGACGGTCTTTTAGAGCTGTTTTCACACTGCTTACCCACGCCTGGTATGCAGACTGAGAGCGAAAACAAGAATCAGCATGTTTCAATAAAACTGCAAAAAATATTGTGTTGTCTTTGAAACAGGCTATGGATGAATCTACAAAGGCAAATATATTTAATATGTCTGACCTGGCAAGCGGTCTGGTTCTGAGACTTTTGCTCTTCAGACTGCAGGTCCTCTTCATCCTCACTGTCTGATTCAAACAAGTAGTACTCACCCGAGTGCAGCACTGTGAGTAGGATAGTATTACACATTACAAGGTCCTCTATGCCACAAAGTGGAGATCGTCAGAAGAACTAATTAATTCTAATTATCTGCCCCCACTTCTCAGTGGCTTTTCCTTATGGAGAGTTTGTCATACCTGTAGCATGGTCCAACCATGGCTGGTACCATTTCTTCTTCCTGGACATCATCATGTCTCTCTGGGTCTCTAGAAGGTTAAAAAAAGCTTTGGTAAGGAGAAAGTGCAGTAAATATGCTGATCACTTTGCATTCTTACTAATAATGGCATGAAAACATCAACATAACCATTTATGTCACAGGTAGGTAGGGTGTTCAAAACTTTTTTACCGATATCCGATATACCGATATTGTACAACTATTATTTTCCGATACCGATGTATGCAGGGTCCTCCCCCAAAAAGACTAAATCATTTCAGGTAAACAACAAAAGAAAAGTAAACTAAACAAAACAAAAGTATCTCAAAAACTATACATCAAATCTCTCATATTTTGACACTTTGAGATAGAGAAGTAGCTGACGAGTATAAAATGTGCATGTTTTGTAAAAGTTGTTGTGGAATATGTTGAAACTGGAACACCCCCTCATATTTCATTTCATTTGAGTAATAAGTTATTTGTATTTATTTTATTTCATATGTCAGTAATTTTATTTCATATTCTAGTTATTAATGGATGTCAGGATAAAAACATGGTTGCTGTTTACATAGGTCTGGTGCTTACGAGTGAAATGTAACACATAATAGTTAGTCACATATTGCTGTACAACAGACGCATTCAGTTACATACAGGTAGGCAATAACCTGGGCAGCTAACACTCAGTGCAGGGCATGTTGTCGGACAGCTGAAGAGGTCCTAATTAGCGATGGACCAGTGGCATCGAGAGCTGTCAGATTAATGTGTAAATGTGTCTGCGTTTACAGGTGAGGTGTGCGTGGCGCGTTGTGTGAGATGTTTCACCGTTAATACTTACCAGAGTGTTTAAACAGTAAGTTTATACATGCAAATTAATGCCTTTATTTTGTTATAGGACTGGAGTATGAACCTGTGTTATATATAAATATTTATATTCAGAGTTGTATTAATAAGAGGTTGCAGTTCATATTCTAAATTTTTATTATAAGAAGTATGTGAGGTACAATACAAAAGAATACTTAGTTACTTGTATCTGTGAAACCGATTTATGTTGGATAATTAGCGATGGACCAGTGGCATCGAGAGCTGTCAGATTAACGTGTAAATGTGTCTGCATTTTACAGATTAAAACTTCTTTGCTACCCACACACGGGAGAATGTGTTTTTTCCTATCCAAATGTGTATCATAATTTGGCGAGCCAAGCCAGGAGGAGCAGTTGCGCTTTGAGGTGGACAAAAGGAGGACACTTAAAGGAACATGGCACTGGAAGAATTGCAAGACAAGTTGGGAGAGAAGCTTCTCGACCTGAATGTGCAGCAGTTGACAGAAGTGTGCTTGAGTTGTTTTGAAAAACTGTCATTCACAAACCTGATGCACCAGATTGATATGGGACTGAGCAGGGGACACAGTAAAGCCGAAATCACAGAAGCCTTAGTCAAAGCCATCAGTCCAGGCCTCAGCATCAGGGATATGCTGGAGATTAAACTTGATCTCACTCTCCCCCAACTTAAAATCATACTGAAAGGACACTTTAAGGAAGAGAGTTAGAATTAGTAGTTCCTTAATAGTTAAGGAATTAGAGTATAACTCTAATTTATCAATTACTCCCAAACCCAAACTTAACTTTAACTCATTTGAAAGCCTCGTCCTCAGTTTATCCTGTCAACATGGAAAACATTACAGCCAGTTCTATTTGTGGTAGTTTACCGTGCTCCTGGGCTTTATTCTGAGTTTTTAACAGAATTCTCAGAGTTCCTTTCTAATTTAGTCCTTAAAACAGACAAAGTCATTATAGTCGGTGACTTTAATATTCATGTGGACAATGAAAGTGACAGCCTAACTGCTGCATTTAATTCAATATTAGACTCAGTCAATGTGTAAACCAACCAACCCACTGCTTTAACCACACCCTTGACTTAGTTCTTACATATGGCATCAATATTGAACAATTGTTAATACTTCCACAAAATCCCCTTTTATCAGATCATAGCTTATTAACCTTTGAGGTTCTATTATTGGACCACAGGCCTTTAACCTAAATCTCTCTGTCAAGATGCCTGACTGACAATGCTGTGGCTAAATTTAAGGAAATTATTCCATTAACGTTGAAGTCACTACCACAGCCTCATGAAGCAGAGTCCATAACTGGTTTTAATTCTTCACAGATCCATAATTTTGTCAATACCACAACAGAATCATTACGATCAGCTCTGGACTCGATTGCGCCCCTTAAGAAAAAACTCATCAAACAAAACAAACAAGCGCCCTGGTATTCTGACACTCACAAGCTAAAACAGGTGTCAAGAAAATTAGAAAGAAAGTGGCGCTCCACCAAC
>JAFBJQ010002713.1:40044-52494 GCA_016785345.1 Trinectes maculatus
TTAATGTGTTGTGTACACGTGGCATCCATTGCACTTCTGTCCATCCCTGGGAGTGGGATCCCTCATATGAGTGTCTCCTGGAGGTTTCTGCGTTTTTTTTTTCCTCTGTTAAAAGGGTTTTTTTTGGCAGTTTTTCCTTGCCCTTGTTGAGGGTGTAGGTCAGAGGATGTCACACCCTGTACTCTTTGTTAAAGCCCTATGAGGCAAATTGCAATTTGTGAATATGGGCTATACAAATAAAATTTGATTGATTGATTGAAGTTGTCACAATATGTACAAGTCAGCTATGGAGTTCCTCAAGGCTCTGTGCTTGGCCCAATGTTATTTATGTTATACATGTTGCCACTAGGAAACATCATTAAAAAACACTCAAACAAACAATTTCCATTTTTATGCAGATGACACTCAGTTGTATATTTCAATGAAACCACATGAAACTCATCAACTACTTAGACTCCAAGCATGTCTCAAAGACATTAAAACCTGGATGAACCAACATTTTCTATTATTAAATGCAGACAAAACTGAAATTTTAGTACTTGGTCCTAGACACCTTAGAGAATCATTATCTAATTATATAGCCAGTCTAGATGGCATTGTCCTTGCTCCCAGTGAAACTGCCAGGAATCTGGGAGTTATATTTGATTCTGATTTATCACTCAATTCTCACATAAAACAGACCTCGAGAACTGCCTTTTTTCACCTACGCAATATCGCAAAAATCAGACATATAATATGGCAAAAATCAGACATATCCTGTCTCTTAAAGATGCCGAAAAATTAATCCACGCCTTTGTCACGTCCAGGCTTGACTACTGTAACTCATTACTAGCCGGCTGCAGCAGTAAGTCATTAAAGAGCCTGCAGCTTGTTCAAAATGCTGCTGCACGTGTATTGACCAGAACCTAGAGAAGAGAACATATCTCCCCCATATTAGCTTCACTACACTGGCTCCCTGTGAAATTTAGAATCGAATTCAAAATCGTTCTACTCACATACAAAGCTCTAAATGGTATGGCACCAACATACCTAAAAAATTTAATAATCCCATATCATCCTACTAGAGCACTCCACTCTCAGAACGCAGGTTTACTCACAATTCCAAAAATCCATAGGAGCAGACTAGGAGCCAGCGCCTTCAGCTATCAGGCTCCTCTGCTGTGGAATCATCTCCCAGCTTCAATCAAGGAGGCGGACACCCTCACAGTATTTAAGAGCAGACTTAAAACATTCCTATTTGACAAAGCTTATAGTTAGGGCTGGTCATAGTCCATCTTTGATCAGCTCTTAGTTAAGCTGCCATAGGCCTAGACTGTCGGGGGACATTTAGACCTTATCCTTCTCTTCCTCTGTCTGCTTTCCCTCCTCCCATCTACATCATATCATGATATCTGTGTCTTATTAATGCACTTTACTAATTCAACCTCTTCTCCAGAGTCTTTGTGCTCCACTGTTCCAGTACCAGGTGCAGCCACTGCCACCATCCAAAAAGGATTGAGAGAGGCTGGGCATAGGTTGTTGTGTGACCACATCAGGCAGCTGGACGAGATGGACTCACCTGAGCCAGGGCCATGGATGTCAGCACGAGAGCTAGATGGTGCCACATGGGTGGGTCATCTGTCTGCCCACCGGCATTCAAAGCTGGTGAACCTCATTGGCGAGAAATATATTGTGAATTGTTCGTTGAATGGAGTACTAACACAAGCGGTTTGGGACACTGGGTCACAGGTGACCATGATAAGTGAAAAATGGAGAAGAACTCACTTACCAGATGTAACAGTGCATAGCATAGAAAAACTGCTGCAGTCAAATAAGTTGCTAGGGAAAGCAGTAAATAAGACAGCCATCCCCTTTAAAGGTTGGGTGGAAGTGGAGTTCCAACTCACATCTGGTGATGCTGTAAAACCAGAACTCCTGGTTCCTATGCTCATTGCTCGTGACCCAGAAGTGCCAGAGGAGCTGATAATTGGCTACAACGTTATTAAAGAACTGGTCAGGTGTGGAATGGTGAATCATCCGAATATCGCGACTAAGGCTTTGCGTTAAGCTCTTTCAACTGACTGCAAACGAATCGAAGTATTGACGCAGCTGCTCCAAACCAGTGACACTGACAACAAGGGGGGAGTAGTTAAAGTGGGACGACGACATGTCATCATACCTGCTGGCAGGACAAAGGAGGTCAAATGCTGAATGTGAACAAGCCCCCTTCCTACCAAACAGGAAGTTCTGTTTGAATCAAATGAGACTCAGGGGTGGTCAGACCGGCTGAACATCCCCGACACTATCATCGCCTTGCAGAGAGGAACGTGGTCGCAGGTCACCCTACCTGTGACAAATGACACCTGCTATGACATCACCCTGAACCCACGCACAATGTTGGGGCAGGTGCAGGGAATAAAAACCATCTGTCCAGCAGATGTGAAACCAGTTAATGTGAAACAGATTGAAGAGCCAAGTCCAGTGGATGCTGCAAAGAAAGTAACGTCAGTGACAGATACAGACAAACCGGTAAGTGAAAAGGTCACAGCATGCCAAGATGGAGGTGAATGGGATCCTCCAGTGCCCCTAGACCACCTGTCACCAGAAAAACAGACGGTGGTGAAACAGTTGTTGAGCGTTGTGCGTTTGCGAGAAACGATGATGATGTGGGGATGAAGCTCAAAATCAGACTGACACCACCCCTGTCAAACGCACATACACATCAGTTCCCAAACCATTGCACAAAGAAGTCAAGGAGTATAAAGAGGATTTATTAAACTGGGGCTTGATAAAGAAATCTCGATCTCCTTATTCCCCCCATTGTCTGTGTTCGAAAGAATGATGGCAGCCTCCGGCTATGCTGTGATTATCGGGAGCTCAACCGGAAGTCCATCCCTGACAGTCACCCCATCCCACGGGTGCAAGACATGCTTAACAGCTTAACAGGAATTGCATGGTTTTCTGTCCTCGACCAAGGGAAGGCATACCACCAGGGCTACCTGGATGAGAGCAGTCAACCACTCACCGCATTCATTACACCTTGGAGTCTGTATGAGTGGGTTCGGATCCCTTTTGGACTCTCCTCCGCCCCAGCAGAATTTCAACGAAGCATGGAGGAACTCCTGGTGGGACTCAGGGATGAGTCATGCCAGCCATATCTGGACGACAATCTGGTGCATAGTCGCACGTTCGAGGATCATCTGCGAGACCTGCAAGCAGTCTGGTGTCGCTACCAGCAACACGGGGCCAAAGTTGACACCACACAAGTGCAATATGTTTAAACATAGCGTGAAATTTCTTGGCAAGATTGTGACAAAAGATGGATACACAATGGACCCTGCAGAGGTAGCACCTGTGCTGGCCCTGAGGGACAGGAAGATTACAACGGTGCGGGATCTGAGAAAATTACTGGGGTTCCTATCTTACTACCACCAGTACATTCCCAACTTCTCCCGCATTGCAAAGCCACTGTATAACCTGCTAACCAGTGAGAAGCGGCCTGAGGGAAAGCTCAAGGGGAAAGGGAAAAACAAAAGCATCGGACGGAGGAAATCGGATCAGTCGCCCTCCAGTAAACCTATTATCTAGACTGTAGAGCACCAAAAGTTTCTGTGCCAACTGATAGAATTCCTCCTACATCCACTGGTCTTGGGCTACCCACAGTTTGAAGACCCATTCATATTGCGCTGTGATGCGTCACAAGAAGGACTTGGTGCCATCCTGTACCAGAGGCAGCAGGGGAAGCTTGTTGTCATTGCTTACGGCTACAGAACTCTGACAGATCCGGAGAAAAATTACCACCTCCACTCAGGAAAGCTTGAGGTCCTGGCCATGAAATGGGCAATATGCGAGCGGTTTAGAGAGTACCTCTATTATGCACCATCCTTCGTCGTCTATACGGACAACAATCCGTTGACGTATGTTTTGTCAACGGCCAAGTTGAATGCAACGACGCACCGATGGGTGGCAGATCTTGCCGATTTCAACTTCTCCATTCGCTATCGGCCAGGGAAACACAACAGAGATGCAGATGGCCTGTCCTGAATGCCAGTGGACATGGGTAAATACAAAGAAGAGTGCTCACAGGAGGTGCAGCCTGAGGTGATAAGCAGTACGACACTGGTACTGTCCCTACAGGCTCAAGAACAACAACCATGGATGTGTCCACTTACCATTGCCACAGAGAGATCTCCCTCAATGATTTGAAAAGGGCTCAAAAGGAAGATCTGGTCATCAGAAAAGTAAGAGACTGTATCATGACTAAACAGTGGCCGACTGCAAAACGTCAGGGACAGTCACACGATCCCAACTAGTGCTCCCCAGGAAATTTCGTCCAATGATCTATCAAGAACTGCATGAGGAGGTGGGACACCTGGGTGTGGAGAGGACCCTATTCGTGGCAATCGTCTATCTTCCCCTTGAAGGTTGCAAAGAGGGGTATTCAATTCAATAGGACGTTGATCTCCATGCTGCGAAACCTGACAAAGATGCCAAGACGGACTGGAAGAGCTCCTTGGCGAAGGTCGTGCACGCGTATAATTTTACGCGCAGCGAAGCCACTGGATATGCTCCGTATTACCTGCTTTTTGGCAGGAACCCAAGGCTCCCTGTGGATATTATATTTGGCCTCAAGCCAGGTGACCAGAGTACATACAGAGTCACACAGCGAATTCCCCCGCAAAGTGGAGAAGCCGAATGGAGGAGGCTTATCACCTGGCGTCGAAAACAGCACAAACAGAGAGAGACCGGGCACAAGCACGTTATGACCAGCAGAGTTATGGAGCAGAGTGCATTCAGAATGCAGAGTCTTGATTCGTAACTTCTCTGAGAGAGGAGGCCCAGGGGAGCTGCGGTCGTTCTGGGAGGACCAGGTCTACATCGTGACCAAGAGAAAGGACAACGACAGCCCGGTTTATGAAGTGAGGCCAGAGGGAGGCTCGGGTCGGACAAGAGTCCTCCACAGAAATCTGCTGCTTCCCTGTGACTTTCTCCCCATTGAGCAGAGGCAACATGAGACAAAAACAGCAAAGAAAAACGCCAAAAGCAATCACAGAGGCAAACGCCAAGAACAGCAACAGGAAGACCAGCAAAACAGCTCTGAGGATGACGACAATTGGACGGGCATCAGACCTCCATCAACAGGAAGAGATAGTCAGTACAGCAGCCAATTGAGAGCCGAAGCAGAGGACTTTGTGCCACAGGCGGTGACCCGAGTAACAGATCCTGATCAGGATGAGAGGGATCAACATCAGGACATGAAGGAGGAGACCGGGTTGGAACCAGAGCTGGTGAGAGTGGAGCAAGAGACAGGGCGGCAGGATGCAGAGCCAGCAGACACAGATGCTACAGAGTCGAGTGGAGCAGAGGATCAGAACGACGCAGAGCCATCGTCTGCTGTTGCCAGAAAGTATCCTTTAAGAAACAGACTCCCTGCTAAGACATTCACATATGACTCCTTGGGACAGCCCAGTATCACTTCTAGACAGTAGTCAAGTTCAAACTGTAATGCAGCCTCAAGTTCACAGTTAAAGTTAAGTTAAAGTAAGTATGACACAGGTTCAGGAAAAGGCTTAGTACTTGAAATCTAGTTTTTTGGTAGGATGCCAGACACACTAACTCAGTGACTTTTGAGATGTGTGTTTGTACTGCATAGAAGAAGCAGAACATACTGTTTTGGTCACTACTAAGTAATTGCACAGGTCAGAGGTAATAACCTAATCAGTGGGGATACATGTTTCCCGCTACTTGGCGGAGAATGATGGCAGATATTTATAGTGCACGATGATATCAGCTGTGGACACATTACATGAAACTAGGAGATATGTGTGATGATGATAAACTGACTAAGCAGGACAGTATCCTTGAAGCAGAACACTGTCTCCTGTCCTCTGTGACTGTTACTTACTTGTTGATGACAATGAGTGTTCTGGGCCACACGGAATGTCGGGACGACATTTGTTTCGGGGGGGAGAATGTGGGACACATGAATATGTTGAAACTGGAACACCCCCTCATATTTCAATTCATTTAAGATAAGATAAGATAAGATAAGATAAGATATACCTTTATTCGTTTGAATTGAATTTGAGTCATAAGTTTTTATTTTATCTATTTATTTATGTATTTATTTTATTTCATATGTCAGTAATTTAAACAGTAAGTTTATACATGCAAATTAATTCCTTTATTTTGTTATAGGACTGGAGTATGAACCTGTGTTATATATATATAGATATTTATATTCAGAGTTGTATTAATGGGAGGTTGCAGTTCATATTCTTTATAGAGTGGGAGAGCTGTCAGATTAACGTGTAAATGTGTCTGCGTTTACAGATTAAAACATCTTTGCTACCCACACACGGGAGAATGCGTTTTTTCCTATACAAGTGTGTAACATTGTGTTATTAAAAAAGTAAAAACCTATACCAATAATTTCCGATATTAGATTTTAATGCCAATATTGCCCGATAATATTGGTAGGCTGATAATATCAGCAGACCGATAATATTGGACATCTCTAATCACAGGGTCAACAAAATTGAGCCCATATTTACAGAAATATGACTACAAATTTTATGGAATATTTCCGCTGAGGTACACTGCATTATATCAATATGATAGTATTTCAGTACCACATAAAATGCATGATTCTTTTAGGCAATGGCAGATTTAGGCAACAATGACACTGATTAGGGCAAGTGTGTGTGTGTGTATGTGTGTGTACATGTGTGTGAGTGTGTGTGAGTTATTCTGTAAAAGTAATAGTAGGTATAACAATTAAAAATACAAGGGAGGAATGACAGGCCTGCTCTTTGGTGAATTAGTAAAAAGTCTTACCAGCAGTTACACTCTCACTGGAGTCATCAATTGTTTTGTGTCCATCTTTGTACTTCTGCTGCTTGGAGCGAATTCTCTGCATCCTAGTAAGAGAGAGTAAGAAAAGGGAGCAGAGGTGTATGTGTGGGTGTGTGAGTTCATTAAATTGCACATCTTTGGGTGAGAGGACATTACAAACAAGGCAGAAAAGTAAAGGGTGAATAAACAGTACAAGTCAAATGCTTGGACGCCCCGCGTCCAAGCATTTGCTTTTTTATGTTCTACATTACAGATAAATAATGAAGGCATCCAAACTATGAGGGAAATATATGGAGTTATGTAGTAAACAACAAAGTGTTAAAATAACCAGATTATGTTTGATAAATAGAGAGTTTAGATTCTAGTAGATTCAAGGTGCCACCTTTTGCTGTGATTACAGCTTTGCACATTCTTAGAATTCTCTCAGTCAGCTTCATGAGGTAGTCCCCTGTGACAGTTTTCAATTAACAGGTATGCCTTATCAAGAGGTAATTACGGTATTAGAATTTCTTGCCCTTTTAATGTCTTTGAGACAGTCTTTTAATGTCTTTGTTCAGTGACTACAGTGCTAATCCAAATTATGTCAAGAAAAACTTAAGAGAAATGGCAGTGTATCATTATTTTAAGACATGATTGTCAGTCAATCGTGAAAATGTCAAGAATTTTGAACGTATCTTTAAGTGCAGCCGCAAAAACCATCAAACGCTAGGAAGACCACGAGTTACTCTGCTACAGAAGATAAGTTCATCAGCGTTACCAGCCTCAGAAACATAAATACTTCACAGAGTTGAAGTAGCATCTCAACATCTACTGTTCAGAGGAGACTGCATAAATCTGGCCTTCATGGTTGAACTACTGCAAAGAAGCTAGAAGCTACAAGTGAGACCAGTGAAAATTCCTTTCCTTTAGCCCAATTCATGTAGTCTCCTCTGAACAGCTGGTGTTGAGATGTGTGTTTTACTTCAACTCTGTGAAGCATATATGTGGGCTCAGTGTGTAAAACAACCAGTTCACTGTTGACTTCATTCTCGCATATGGGAGGAGTATTGATTAATTGATAGTACTTCAGCAAAATACTCTTTTATCAGACCATAACCTAGTCAGCTTTGTGGTTTCATTACTGAACTCTCGAGATCACAAGTGTCAAACTCACGGCCCGCGGGCCACATCCGACCAGTGAATGAATTATCTTTGGCCCTCTAATTAGTATTCGAGCTGGCCCGCCGGTATATTACACGCACCACCATAATACTACAAGTCCCACAATGCACTGCTAATGTGTTGGCAAGTCAATCGTTGGCCCACGAGCATGAGTACGCGCATCACTAGTTATTATATTGTAGAGCAGGGGTGGCCAATACGTCGATCGCGATTGACCGGTAGATCGTGCCGGAAGTGCGGGGAGCTCGCGTGCCAATTACAAAAAACATTCCGCAAATTACGACGCGACCAGTCCGACATCTAACGAGTGTCACCATGCGCCTGCCTGCATATGGAAACGTAGCGTCAGAACTCGAGACACAACTTGACAGTGCGCTTGCTCCACAGAGCAGCGTGAGACGTGTGTGTGTCAACGTTTGACAAACGGTTTAAAGACTGAAGACATGGAGCCGAGATCCAAACCTCATGGAGAGTTTGACAACTTCCTCAAAGAGGAAACACAACCACCCGAACATTTACGTTTTGTTTGCTGGGTTAATCAGCCGTGCTTGCCTTTAGGTTTATCTCCTTATTTTTTCAGCCTGAGTAGCCTACATAAGCTAAGGCTAATCCATGAACAGTATAATTTTTGTTGATCACCACATCTATTTTATTTTTTTCTCGAGTATTAAGCTATAAGGTGACGTTAATTCATTAACAGCTGTCATTTATGTTGATCGTTTCATTCGTGCCCTTTCAATAATACTACGTATTCCAAACTATATTTTTTATTTTTTCACCTAGTTAAGGAGACGGGTGTACGCAGGGGGAAGACGCATAACAGATAGATTCTCTGGTATTGCTCATACTGTAGCTGCTTAAGCATTACGTTTATTTAGTGTTAGTCGTTCAATTTTTTTGACTTTTGCCATAGGGTTAACTGTTAAACTTATGCGGGAGTTAGTAAATTAGGAAGTATAATCTAGGGATGTATAGAAGTGGACCTGAGGTGGTCCTTTTGAGGTTGCTCTTCAGAGCAGAGTGTGGGTGTGAGTTTGGGGTTCAGGGTCTGTTTGGGTTGGTAATGTGTGAGGGTGTGTGGGTTTTTTTTCTTTTCTTTTTTCTTTTCTTCTTTTTTCTCTCTCCTCTCCTTTTTTTCTTTCTTCCTGGTGCTACTCACTTTATTCTTTATGTCAAACAGAGCTCTAGATAAAGGGTAATCTTAACTTCATTAGCTGGAATGTTAAGGGGTTGAATCACCCAGTGAAAAGAAACAAAGTTTTTTCCCACCTAAAAAAGCTCAGGGCTGGAGTAGCCTTTCTCCAGGAAACCCACTTGCACGATTCTGACCAATGGCGATTAGGTAAATGTTGGGCAGGACAGTTTTTCCATTCTAACTTTAAAGGGAAAGCTAGGGGTGCAGCTATCCTGGTTGATAAAAATATTCCTTTTGAGCTCTCTAGCATTACAGCAGATAAATTTGGACGTTTTATCATCGTTTCAGGCAAACTTTACAGCAAGTCAGTGGTTTTGGCCAATGTGTATGCACCTAATGTCGATGACGTCCAGTTTTTCAATAGATTTTTTTCTGAGCTTCCTGATCTAAATTCTCATTCCTTGATTCTCGGGGGTGATTTTAATTGCTATTTAGATACAGTATTAGACCGTTCCTCCCCTAAACCTACCACTCTCAGCAAGTTTGCCTTTCACATTAAAACTTTTCTTGAGGATTTTAGCCTTTCTGATCCCTGGAGGTTCCTGTATCCTACTGGAAGAGAATACTCCTTCTTCTCCCACGTCCACCACACCTATACTCGTATTGATTATTTTTTCATTGATAATAATCTAATCTCAAACCTTAAGTCATGTAAATACGAAGGTATTATTATTTCTGATCATGCACCCCTGGTTTTGGTACTAGCTTTCCCTGATGCTGACTGTACAAGGAGACACTGGAGACTAGACCCATTGTTACTCTCTGATGAGAGCTTTCTCACACACATTTCAACACACATCAAAACTTTTTTAAGCATCAACAGAACACCGGGTATGTCTGATAAAACAATTTGGGAAGCTATGAAGGCGTATTTAAGAGGAGAAATTATATCATTTGCAGCTTATAAGAGTAAGTGCTCGAAGCAGAAACAGACTCACATTACTAATCAGATTCTAAATATAGATAAAAAATATGCAAATTCACCTTCACCTGGACTGTACAAGGAGCGCTTGAAACTTCAGGCTGAGTTTGGCCTTCTTTCCTCTCGTGAAATCGAAAGCCATCTACTTCGGACCAAAAGTAACTATTATGAGCACGGGGGGAAGACTCGTAAACTCCTGGCTTCTCAGCTGCGTGGGTTGAGAGCTAAACAACTTATTGCTGGAGTACGAACTGATAATGGATGTATAACCTCTGACCAGAAAGAGATCAATGACAAGTTTAAAGCCTTCTACTCAAACTTATACTCTTCAGATTGTACAGCCGACGTAAACGTTATGGAAAGCTTCTTTGATAATCTTGATTTACCGTCCCTCTCTCAAGATCAGAGGGATTGCCTTGATGCGCCCATCACTCAGCAGGAAATTTCAGCAGCAATATCATCTATGCAATCAGGTAAATCCCCTGGTCCAGATGGTCTTCCATCAGATTTTTTCAAAAAATTCTCTGTTGATCTGACCCCCGTCTTGTGCTCAGTGTTCTCCGATTCCGTTACGTCAGGCGCGCTCCCTCCCTCATTCAATCAGGCCTGTATCTCCCTGTTGCTGAAAAAAGGCAAAGACCCACTCGATTGTGCTTCATACAGACCGATTTCATTGCTAAACACAGATGTAAAGATCCTCGCTAAAGTTTTAGCCCGCAGACTAGAGGATACTCTTCCTTCTGTGATATCGTCAGATCAAACTGGATTTATTAAAAGACGTCACTCATTTTACAATATTCGCCGATTATTTAACATTCTATATTCCCCCAAATATGGATGCTGAGAAGGCATTCGATAGAGTAGAGTGGAACTATCTGTTTTTTTCACTTGGAAAATTCGGCTTCGGCCCTGCCTTTCAATCCTGGATCGAAACATTGTATAATTGTCCCTCTGCCTCTGTTCTCACCAATAGTCATTACTCAGACTACTTTGATTTACATCGTGGAACCCGTCAGGGCTGCCCACTAAGCCCACTGATCCCAGTGGGCTTAGTGGGCAGATTTACCGTCCCTCTGATCTTGAGAGAGGGACGGTAAATCAAGATTATCCATTATCTTTTCGCAATTGCCATTGAGCCTCTTGCAATTGCCTTGCGTAGCAATGTGCGGATACAGGGAATATGGAGAGGAGTCGTCGAACATAAAGTTGCATTGTATGCAGATGATTTACTTCTCTTTGTTTCAAAACCAACCACCTCTCTACCTGAAGCTCTCATGGTTTTAGACAATTTCAGTCAATTTTCTGGCTATAAACTCAATTTAAATAAAAGTGAATTATTCCCAATTAATAAAGAAGCTCTTAAACTTAACTATACCGATCTCCCATTAAAGGTGGTGAAAGATCAATTTAACTACCTTGGAATCTGTGTCACAAGAGAATTCAAAAATTTATTTAAATCAAATTTTCTCACTTTATTTGATCAGGCGAAACAGATTTTGTCAAAGTGGTCTCCTTTGTCTCTGACCCTTATTGGTAGAATTAATTCAATTAAAATGACGTTGCTTCCAAAGTTCCTCTACCTATTTCAGTGTCTTCCCATTCTCATCCCCAAATCTTTTTTTAAAGCCCTTGACTCATTAATATTATCTTATATTTGGAATGGTAAACACCCTAGGCTGAGGAAAGAATTTCTTCAAAGACCCAAGCAGGCAGGGGGAGTGGCTCTACCTAATTTCCAGCACTACTACTGGGCAGCAAATATTAGGTGCGTCTTATTTTGGAGACATTTCCATCTCGAACCCTCTCCCCCGGCCTGGGTGACAACGGAGGTCTTTGATAGCAATCCTGTCTCTCTACCTGCCCTTTTAGGCGCCGCACTTCCACTTGTTTCGGTTATTCCCAAGAGCAACCTGGTAGTTAAACATTCCTTACTAATTTGGGGCCAATTTAGGAAAAGTCTTGGTCTACAGCATCTCTCACTTAAAAGCCCAATTGCTGCTAACCATCTATTTGCTCCTTCAACGGAAGACTTGGCACAGGAAGGGTTTGGGGTGCTTTGAGGATCTATACTTTGATAACTGTTTTGCTAGCTTCTCTCAACTAACTGAAACTTTTGCCATTCCCAAGACCCATTTTTTTAGATTTTTGCAAATAAGGAACTTCGTACAGCGCCTAACAGCCCAATTTCCTAATAAACCTCCAGCCAACCCTGTTGATGCATTTCCCTCTGTCGACCCCACCTCTAAGGGTATCATGTCCAATATATATAACCTTATTTCCAAGCTGCACTGCTCTTCAATTGCTGCTATAAGAACTGCTTGGGAACAGGACCTAAATT
>JAFBJQ010002719.1:0-52500 GCA_016785345.1 Trinectes maculatus
ACATTATCAATATCATCCTGCTTCATATCACGCTGTTAAAAACGTGTGATATTCAGCAGGATCCCAAACCACCTGTGGACTAAGTCTAAGTTTTATTTATTAAATTTAAATAGGAATCACTGAAGAATAAATCGTATTGCAATCTTATATATGGTGTCAAAGCGTCTTTTTCCCCCTCAGTGGAGGCATACTGCTGGTAGAGAAGTACTACAAGTGGTAGTATTAGTAGTACTAATAGTACTACTACTTCTACATACAGTAAATACTGACACTAAGTTTAGTGAGAGCATGTCCTAACTTGACATTAAAGACCACTGCGTTGGGGGATTCACAGTATAATCTTTTTGTCAGTGGAATCAGTCTTTTGACTTTAAAGTAACAACCCACCGATTACGTATGAAAATGTAGTTTCCATGACACTGTACATAAAACTGCAACGACGGTTTCTTTTAACTGTACTGATACTATATTTTGCTGCATGGTCTGATATGTATGGATATAAAAATTAAATTAAAATGACTTATTCTTCAACGCTAAAAACAAACTAAGATACATTACAAGTCGAACACCATCCTCACTAAGACTAATTTATAATGACAATTAGACCCAGTGTTAACATACTTCTTGCCTTTTCTCTATTTAGTCATAAAAACTTAATCCAAAAGTAAAAGTGCATTATCATTCAATTACGGAGGTACACTCCAGACTTCATACATTCAACCTGTGAACAACCTAAACGTCAAGCTCAAAACTGGCTGTCACTTGAATAGAGTTAAATTTAAAATATGTACATATCCATCTTACTCCTGCCATCTCCACATGTTTCTGTTAGTACTCTGTTAGATACTAAATATATGTTAACTCTTGTGTCCTAGTAAATATTGGAGGGGAACAGAGTGTTTACACTCCATTAAAAAGGACAGTAAAAGGTGATGCAAAACTGCAGTCTGAAGTTTGTTCAAGTAGCTATGGTTTAAGGTATTACACTTTCTCATTATTAGCTTTTTGTTTTACGTTTCTGTAATTCACAGAAAACAGGTGGAGTAAATAAAGATTTGTTAAGGCCTTACCTGGCGAGCTGTCCAGATGAACTACAAAGTAGTGGTTGGCTGAACTACTCTCTGCCACACTGGGATCCCTGCGGTCAGAGTCCAGGATTGTAGGGGTGCTGTGGAGCTCTGGGTAATGGGAGCTGCTTTCATCTCCTGCAGGCAGCACCATAGATATATATATATAAACACTAGATGGCTCACGCACGCTGTTAGCCAATGGAGACCGACGTCCTCGCAAGGCGGCCATCTTACCACAGGCAGCTCGCCCACTCGTAACATCAAAGTCTATGGTGCATGAAGCATTTCAATAACCACAGATTGCTTAATTTTAAAGCGATTTTCAAACGGTTTGGTTTGTTATAAACCTCAGAGTTGTAGTTATGTTCCTGCATACTCAAGAATAATTTTTAACCATGGATAAATAAACATTAAGCAGATAGGTAGAGCAATAGCTATAGGACTACACACACAAGGTAGTTTTATTAAATCCTTTATATATAAAACATTTAATCATTCCATGTATGTTATATTAGTAATATTTCTATTATAATGCTAACTATAACAACACATAACATTAACATATATGTATTTATTTTGTTATGCCCCTGGTCCCCTGGTCCTGGCCCCTGAGAAGGGGGTGCCCTCTGAGCACATCTTTATGCTTTATGCCACAGAGTCCCTAGAATCCACTTTGAGAACCATTTCACAAAGTAACAAACTTTTATGCTAATTCTAGTCATATTGTCATATCTTACAGTTGAAAGGTGATCCCCCTTTTCCTGGTTTCCAGTTTGTTGGAGCATCCATAGGCTGCACAAAAGTCAGGCATTTTGACGTGTTCCTGTAAACACAAAGTCAGAGGTTTCTTGTATTATAATATATTAACATTTAAGATGTTTTTAACAAACCAAACAGCTTGGAAATCACGTGCAACTTAAGTTATGTTGAAACTAAAGAGCATTTCTGCCTCTCACACTGATGTAAAATTGCTGGGTCAACTTTGTAATACGTACTTAGTCTCACTCACAGCCAGTCTGTTAGCCAAGTTAGACAGCTAATAAACACAAGCACATCCACAAAGACAAAAAATAGGCTGTCATACAAGAAATTAAAATCTCGATTGTGGTCTCAGCCTTGAGAACTCGCGCCAAGCGACTCAAAGTTAGCGCAAATAGCCGCGAAACAACTGTGCTGAACGATTAAGTCTTTTTTCTCAAACAAAAGTAAAAATTTCAACATGTCCAAGCATCCCGACTCATAGCCACGTTATTAAGGTTTGTAATAAACAAAACCGCTTGGAAATCAGTCAAGATTTCAGCGAGTTAAGAGTATTTTTGATAATGCAGATAACTTACCTTCCGTCAGCTACTATAGGGCGTACCAGACTTCTATACTGTAGTAAGATGGCCGCCGTATAGGGACGCTGGTGACTCCGCCTCGAGCCATCTAGCCTTTCTTATGTCTATGCTATGCAATGGTAAGATGGGCTCAAGTGCTTGCACTGCTGCGCCTGATTCAAACTCAACAATGGCCTGACCATCAAATTCTGACATTGCATCATCAATATTCACTGTGCGACTTATTTTTCCATACTGTTTGAGATAATCGCCAATTTCATCATCCGTAGGAGTATCTGACAACCCACTGACTATAAGGGAGTTGGGAACTTTTATACTCTCCCTCTCAACGATCTCCATTTCGAAAGACTTACCAAGGATCAGGACTAAAGGCTATATAGTTCAAAGTATATTCTGTTTTTTGAAATCACAGGTGATGTTCATGTATGGCTATAGTTGTCTATTCACAGAGCTCCTGGCTTCACAGAGCTCCTGGCTGGCTCGCTCACAGAGCTCCTGGCTGGCTAATTAAATTTTTAATGGACACGTAAGATCACTAAAATACAAAAAAAATATGGTTTTAAAAAACATTTGTGAAAAGCAGGAAAAATAATCTGGTCCTTGACTCGCAGATTTCTGTGTATCCCTTCATCCCCGAAACCAGCATGTTTCCAACCTTTCATCCTGCACAAAAATAACAGAATAACATTCATGTTAAAGGACAAAGGGAAATGCAAAAGACATATTTTGACATGTGAAAATCTTTTGTGGGAGGCCTAAACATAAAGATGAACCATATTCATAGAGAGAAACCATACAAGTTTTCTTGCCTGGTGGGATTTGAGGGGTGTCAGCAGTATCTCATGCTGGGGCAGTTAAAACCCCACCTGAGATACGTCAAGGTTGTTGTCAAAGTGGAGACAGTCAAAATAATATACAGGCAACATTAGAGAGCAGATGGAGCACAGAAGAACTTACAGTATATTCTTCCCACAGCACCACCAAAAGCATCCACTGGTTGGGTACAAGCCAACCTTTGTGCTTAGCTATGTCTGAATACAACAACATATGGTGTGTGAGTACCTGCAGATCCTCCCATAATCAAGACATACACATAATCGATCTGCATTTAGGTGACTGTGGAGATGCATTTGGTTAAGGTATAATTGAAACAAGGCACTGGCTGGGTTTGTGGACACAACATCATTTGTTTGTTTAAAAGCTAATTAAATCCTTATGAATTGGAGAAGGTAATAAGATGTTATACTGAAAATGATTTCTAAAAAGAGAATTTATTCAAGATAAGGTTGTTGTTGGTTTTTTTTTTTTTTTTAGATATTTGAGTGTCTTACAAACAATAATATTTCAAGTCTGTGCTGGTCTTGTAGCTTTCCATTCAATTGATTCAAAATAGGTCCATTTCTCGAGGCTTCACGTGCACACAAACCCCCTGCTGGTCAAAACCAAGAAGGCCTCTTGGCTGTCTTGCAACAGTGTCAAGCATAGGAATAATCACTGCCACTTAATTTCCCCGGAAAGTAGATCATCGCTAACTTTTTGTAGTAGTAGTGTGTGTTCATAAATCACGCCAGCACTCGAACCACCGTGCTGGCAGTTTCTACGTCATCAGCCTTTAAAGAATTGAACCTCATTACGCGCTTCATGAAGGACATTCAGAATTTCTCGACTCACGCTCCGAAGCCTCGACATGTCACATCATTCAGCACAACTATTCTTACCCAATCCACCCGAGGTGGAAGAAGACACGCCCATGCCCTGCTTTTGATTGGCTTACGTTTAAACGTAGAGAATGATGATTGGTGTGAATTAGGGAAGGCTCTCACGGATTGGTGCTCACTTCGACCTATGGTGGAAACAAATAATGCCGATGCAGGCAGCTACTTACTTCCTGTTTACGTTTCCACAAATGACGTCACGCGGACGACATCCACATAGTTTCGAAACCAAAACAGCAGCTAATTTGTATAATAACTCTAAGGTACTTTTGTGACGGCTGGTTTCAGATAGCCTCTGTTCAAGCTTCATCGGAGAGAGTGGACGACGCACAGCTTCACCTGTCCCGGTCACATCAGAGGGCCGAAGAAAGCTAGCCGGTGCTGCTAATTCAAGCTAGCGTTGAATAGTTAGCAGGTAGCTAGCTCGTGAGTTGGTCAAAGAAACTCGGCAACTCCTCGACATTTAACTGTGTGGCTAACGTCCATCACCATGGAGAGTAAATATAACCTCAAGAGTCCAGGTAGGCAGATTTTAAAATGTTGTCATAAGCTGGACTGTCAGTTTTCAGTGAGCTAGCTAACTCAACTGAAGCATACAAATTATTGTTGATATCTCTATTGTCTATAGTAATTCTGTCCAGAAAAAAATCACGACAGTGTCCCTAGTCGCATGGAAAGTAACATTTCTTGGTGTATGTATTTTCTGTTTGTTTATTGTGTACTATTGCACCATGCAGCATTTCAAACTAAAGCAATACTATTCGTTGACAGCTGTCTGGGTTAACATATTGAGATGCGTCATACACTTTGTTTTGGACACGTCTGCTCGTGTGGTTTTTGTCTTGGCCATTTCTATAACTGCCAGTTATTTAAATAGTTGATTTGTACAAAATGATCTTGTCTGAAAGTATTGACCTGTGCATGTGTTAAACATTTAAAAAATGTATATATTGGCATGTGTTCAGTACTACTTACACATAATGAGATATATTCACAGTAGTAAATTTTAAACATCTGTTGGTGGCAGCAGTGGCGGTAGAGCACAAGAAGTTTGCTCACATGCTTCACTTCACACGAAGGTGTTAACAGAAATTCTGTGTCTTGAGGTGTACACCAACATTTGAAATTCAGAATGCCAGCAGATACAAAAATACAGTAGAAACGTTGGTAAAATAAAAAAATACACTGAGGTCATGCCACATATCACACATTACCTGCTGGTGTATCATGCAAGCTTAATGTTTGGTCTGCTGTATAGAACTCCTGCTCCAAGGGCACACATAAAGTACAAACACATAGACACATACAGTACACACACACACACACACACACACACACACACACACACACACACACACACCCAGAAGCAGGTGCTTACTAGCCACGGGCATACAATATTTGTTTATAGCCATTGGGGTGGAACAGTTTTGCCTATTTTTCAGTTGCTGTGTCCTCACTAATCTCAAATCAAGGCAAAAGTAATACAGTTAGCTCGTTTATTCAGGAAATCTCACCGTCATAATGAAACTGGAGAGCTATTAACATTCATACAAGAACAACAGTTTGTTAAACTTATCTAATAAAACTTTAGGGCTGCAACAAATGTTATTTTGTTATTTAGCTAATGATTTTTTTCTTAGTTGATTGTTTTTGTTTTACAAGCCAGATAGTGGGAAAAAAATGAATTGCCATCCTAATAACTTAACAGTAAGATGGAATTAATCAGATAGCATTTTTTCATCAAAACTCAAAGACATTCAATTTAATATTGAACGTAAAACTTACATTTTGTTTTCAGTCTCCATGATTGCTAGTGTTGCCTTCATTTAATTTTCTTCTTTGCATCCATGTTGCTGAGGATGAAGTGCCAAATGAATATTGCCTTTTGCAGTGACTTTTGCCACACCAAATGAACTATAGGACATAATGCAAAACATTTGCTGTTTTTCTGTGTATTACACAACAAACATTGTTGTATCAGACAGCCCTCTAGTAAGACTATACCAAGAAGGACGGCTGTAGCTAGAAGATAGTAGAAACCATAAGATTAATTGTAAAATACTGATAATTTTTACAGGCTGCTTTTGGATTAGAATTATTTCTTAGTCCTGTTTATTTCAGCAGTTTCCACTCCTAGCTGGCCTTTAAGTGTGTGTGGGTGTGTGGGTGTGTCTTTTTTTTCTTTAACACCTGGTGTTAGTAGTAAAATACTGTGAAAAATTCCATGTCATCCTATCTTTCCTTTCTGTACCTTTTTATAATTTTCAGAAGATGACTCAAAGATTGAGATTAGTTTTTTGTACTGTCTATGCATTTTAGCTGAATGTTATAGAAGGAGTTAGACTTTGCTTGTTATTATGCAGTAGTATTTCCTCTCTTCTATCTAGACCAGCTATGAATTATTCCGGGTGGCAAACACTCAAAATGTGTTATATAAGATGATGTGGCATGCAAGGATTATAACCATATTGCCTTGAGCGTGTGACTGGACTGCTACAGATGTAACAGAGGCCAGAGGCACTTGTGTGGGAAGGGACTTCTCCTTGTCATCTCTGGTTACTGTTACCGGAAGGAGGAACCAAAAATGGGTATGGGAAGTGAAGCAGCTGTCATAGACCATTCAGGCGCTGACTGAAAACGTGGTGAATGCCCTCCCCTATTCTGGCTCAGCATCCCAAGGAATTACAGTACCTTCTTACTTGTCAAATCTGTTTTCTGGTTTGCTCTGCCTTGATCTTTTTCATCACCCTTTGTCAGGAATGTGATAATGATCAACTTTCATCCATGCAGCATGGTCTCCCCAACAAGAAGTGCTGAAAGATGTTTAAATCTTGAGTACTGTGTGAAGATCAAAGATAACTTCGAAACCATTAAGGTTAATGTAGGTTTGAGGTGTTTTCTAAATTCATCTGAAATACTACTCCATGATAATCTGCGATCAGCATCAGCAGAATGTAGTGTCTAGAAAACAATCTTGGAATGACAATTTTTTTACTGCAAATTGTGGAGGACCTTTTTGCCTCACCTGCACTTGCCTCACTCAATATGTAGTAACATTGTAGACCGTGCCTACTGTTTTCTTTTTATTTAAGTTAGACCTTTGTAGGATTATTATGTTTCTCTTGCCACTCCTGAAAGTATTTCCAGTACCCCGGGTTATGTGGAAATCATTCTGTCCATTTTTTCAGAATTGTGGCTTTGGTTAGAAAAGAATTGGTTCCTATGAGATCCCTACCCTGGTTTTTCAATCTTCAGTGAGGCAGTCCAGGCCAACTTCTTTATACATGCAAGACTGCTAATACTACTTCTGCAAGGCCAAATCCTCCAAACAGCACTCAAACTTAAATTTGAGCAGTGCTAAAATTTATGTTTTGTCCCTATGGTTTAAATGTTAGCATACAGAACAGTATCACGAACAGTGTCGAAAAAATTAATAATTCATTCAGAAGCTGCAAGGCCTTATTCCCAAAACATTTGGATGATACTGCAGTAAACACAATCCTACAGTAAACACATTTAGCCACTACCAAATTCACAATAGTCTGCTGCCATGACACACATTCACATTCACAAAACAATTTAAAGAATAATTTTCATGAATGTCAACACCATAATTTTCCTTTGTCCTTTATGGTTAAGTAAATAAACAGAATTTATGGGCAAGTACAGTAGATGGACTGATAAACAGATATCTTGACAGTGAAGATCAGGCATTTCCTATAGAGATTTGGAGTAGACATTGGGATATCATGTTTCTGACTTGAGGATGTTACAGTCTCAGCCTAAGGGAGTGCCATCAAAGCTGGAGCTGCCAGCCACCCTCCCAGAAGATACTAAAGAACGAGGTTCAAAGCCCACTCTACCAAGTAGCTCATCTCTCATTCTGAAGTGCCTGTCCGGCCCTGATAGCTCATCACTCCTCTGAGCGCTCCTGATTCTGCTCTGCAGGGCACTGATGGATTCCTGAAGTGGGAAATCATGACTAACCTGTGGGCAAAAAGATAAAGTGGATGGTCTAACCTGAGTAGCTTTTAGCAATAGCTCTTTGAGACACTCTACTTCTCTTCATCTACCCATCACCTAAACGGTGGTGTCTATGTTTCCTTCTGCTCAATGGCAACGTTTTTTTTTCTTTTTTTGAATTTTTGTGGTTTGTGTAACATTTAAGACAAAGAAGGTTGCATCTATTGTTGTCACACAAGGGACTAAATAAACAGTAGTTGAGCTGTATGTAACGTATGTAAATATGTACGTGGCGATTGATAGCTGTGGGGGATAAATGCTAACACAGTTTTTGAGTCTTTTCTGCACACTCAGTTGTTACAATGTGCAGCTTAATGCCTCATTTGCTGTTGCTGCTGTAGCTAAGGTCCAGTGTCACTGGCTTGTGCTTATGGTGTCAGTACAATTTGGGTCATTCCCTAGAGTATCTTCGCCCATACACTGATGTTGGAATTACTATACAGTATACAGACAGATGAACATAAAGTAACTCTAAGCCATTTATTTTAGGGCTCCCAATACAGGTGTGGATCTAATTGAAACACTGGTGTTGATTGAATGAATTAGTAATCATCTTTATACCTCTGCACACTGCGAACCCAGGCATTATGTTTTACACTTAAGTATTGGTTATTTTGTGTCACATCCTGTCAGTGTTTCATATATATCCATATCTTACATTTAGAGATGTAAGATATGGGCAAAAAACTTAAAATGTATTCGATAACAATAAACTGAGTATATTTTTTTACAATGTGATTTGTTTTATTCTCTTCACAGCGACAGTTTTTCTGCATATGTTGCAGATAATGTTATTTTGACCGACAAACCGAACAAACAATTTCCAGGCGAGTGAGGCAAAGCCACTTCCTGCCAGTAAATGATCCACTGGGCTTGTTGTTGAGAGCAGAGATTCCTGCATGTTTCGAGATGACATGAGGACTATCTATAATTCATCTGTTGTGAATTCGACAATTGAGAACTTTTATGTGCCTCTCATTTATTGCGCGCTGTTTGTTTGTTTGTAGATAATATAAAATTGCACATCGTCAAAACAACATTGACGTCACTATCATAAACGGCATATATCCTGCACCTCTACCTGGGTTTCATTTATACATGTTTTTTTCTCTGTTATCTCAAATCATTCAGCCTCTAGTAGGGAAAATTAATTTTAACTTTGCAAAATAAAATATATAATATGGCCTATTTATCATTCATGCTACCACCTACTGTTTCATCAGCTTTGAGCAAAGACTTAAATGTTTTATTGCGTGTATGTGTATATTTCAGTTTAATTGCTGTCACTTTTGTTCCCCTTCACTCTTCCCCTCTCCTTAGTAAATTTATCTTTTCCATGCACCACTCTCTTCATTGCAGTTGAATATCCCCTGGCTACAGGAACATTTTGAGGACACTATTAGTTTTGACTTTTGCACCCCCAGGCCACTAGCCGTTTGTACTATTGTTTTTATAGTATTCTTAATGCACTAGATTGTTTGTGCCAAATATCAAAGGTGCCTCTCTCCTTTCTAGTGTGTTGCGTTTGTCTGCATAAATATATGTAATTGGTGATGGCCAGGTTTTAGGTTACATTATGACAACTTTCACCTATCTACTTTTTTTAATCTAACAATTTCAGTTTGTTGTTATTTTGGTATTAAATTGCAAGTATACAATGAACCAAGGAGCTTAAGACCTTATTTCCTTAAAATACTGGAATAAACTCGAACACTATTGCAAACGTATTGACAGATTAGATCAAAGTCAGTAGGGGTCTTAACCAGTTTTCTGAGGCATGTTTTACAGCAGGTACACTGTAAAACCTACAAATAGAGATAGCCAGGCTTGTGATCACTAAAGTCGATTTATAATCTCTGAATGGCCTCCAGTCTTCCCCAACTGCTATTAAACAGGAAGAAGAAGGGTTCTCACCACGTACCCCAGTATCCTTCCACTGTCCAAAGACATTCAGATTGGGGGTTAGGTTAATTAGAAACTCAACTGTATATGGACCATATGCTAATGTCAATGTGTGAATG
Organism: Trinectes maculatus; assembly: GCA_016785345.1. Lineage (NCBI taxonomy): Eukaryota > Metazoa > Chordata > Actinopteri > Pleuronectiformes > Achiridae > Trinectes > Trinectes maculatus. Next base: position 10,170 of record JAFBJQ010002719.1, read on the forward strand.
GTTATCTCTGTCTGTTGGCCATGGGAAAGGCTGGCGACCTGTTGTACCCTGCCTTTTGCCCAAAGTCAGCTAGGATTGCCTCCAACTCCTTGTACAACCTGCTAGGATAAGTGGATGGGTGGATGATTGTTGACACTCAAAGATGGAGCTCAAACAGACGAACACCACATCCATAGAAAAATGCAGAAGTTTGCAGACTGGTGCACTACAGATTCACTGCACATTTAAGCTTTCTGTTTCACATTGAATATTTTGGATTTATTCATGGGCATAATTTGGTTTCAATTGAAGCTCAACTTTTTCAGAAAACTTTTGATTGTCATTGGTGAAGGCAGAATCATGTATGAATGCATAAGTATAGTAAGAGAAGAAATGACACAAGGGAATGGAATCAAACACACATCATTTACAGCACATACTGTCACCCCTACGAGGGCTTTTTTAGTATTCTGATGCTTAGGTCCCAGTTCCCATGCAGTACAGCAGACATCCACATTAATTTTGGATGGCAGATTTTGCATTTAAGACAGGAGGCAGAAATTATTTTTCTGATGTTTTTATATTAGCTGAAAGCTTTTTGGAATGCAAATCTAGCAAAATATGGGGGGTATATAAATCAGCTTTGGGTCAAGATGCTTGAGTAGGCTGATGCAACAGGGATTGTTTGATTTACACAGAATCAGGTTCTCATCAGCCCTAATAATTTTGAGCCAGAGTATGATTGCAAGCACTCTGCAAACCCCAAAGCACGAGGAGACAGGGAAGGCCACAAAATGCATTCCAACTCTTTCCTCATTTTCAATGTGCATTCAGTGTGGGCTTACTGTGATAGGTTTGCTTCTACACTGGAGAGTATCTGTCCTTGGGTGGGATACGGTAGAGCGTGTGCCCTCAAAGCCTGTGGTCACACCATCTCTCTAAGCTCCACAGCTTCACCCCCCCCCCCCCCCCCCCCCCCCCCCCCCCCCCCCCCCCCCGCCCTCCCCCCCCCCGTCTTCCCCCCCTCCCCCCCCCCCACCCCCCTGCAGCCTACTCTCTCACCATCCCAGGCCTTGCACCCTGGTGTTTACCCCCTCATCATCCCCAATGCTGCCCCTTATTTTCCTTTCCTGTTCAATTCACAATCTCCCATTTTAGTTCAACACCACGGCAATCCATGCTCGTTTGGATTCCGAATTAATTTTATGTCCATGAATACCTCTTAGTTCTGCTTTTCTTGTCACAATTACTTTTGCATTTTCAGCCTTGTTCTGTGTGCTGATAACTGGTAACTGGAGCTCTAGTAGCAACCCATAATAGAGCAAAAGCAGGCAAATTGACCTTGCTTCCCAGAACTTTGAAACTTTTGATGAGTACTCTTAAAGTGACAATTAGACTAAGTACCCGTCTTTGTACTGCACTCTGAGTAAAGTAGCCGAAGCCTAGTAGTCAGCATCACAAGGACCATCCTTTTGTCCTTTGATGCCTAAACCCCCCTCCACCTCCCCAGTCATAATCATTACCACCCTCAGTTGGACTTGTGTTACTATCCTTCCAAGAGCAGTGAGGTTATCTGTATTCAGATTAACACCTGTTAACTCTTTCTGAGAGCATGTTGCGTCTGCACATAGCTAACTCAGCTGCTGCCATGATTAGTGTTTGACCGCTTGAACACAACACCAACAAAAGCTTGTTTACTCTTCTCTGGTTTAGTAGTTCAGCCCTGTTTGTAGAATGATGCCCCATCAGTACTGCTGCAGTCATCTCCTAATCATTTGCTAATCTCTACTGTGCAACTTTAAGCAATCTTTCCTCTTGACAACAGTGACATATGTGTGGAGACATTAGCAGACACCAACAATGAGCTACATTCTTTCATTTCTGAAATGTGCTTCCCAAATGAGCGAGTTGTTAAAGTCATTATCATTATTGTATGAGAAGATGAAGGATTAGCAGTCATTAATGGACGGAGGAATGATGAAATTGTTTGTGCTTTTGGGACAGAAACAATTTACTACATTTGTTAACCAAACGTTTACTTTATTCATCAATCAGTTATTCTTTTTATAGATGTTTTCAGTAGTTTCTGCATCGTTGTTCTTTCTCTCATTTTCTTGTTATTGTTCATACTTAAACCCTTGCCACTATGGTTCAGTACTGCAAAGCAGACACATGAAAAACCCACTCGTAAAAAAATTAACATACAAATGTTTTTCCAATTTTTGTGTAACAATTACCAACACAAAAAACGGAAACCCGATTGTACAAGTGCTTCTTTTAATTTTGTATGGACACAACAACTAGAGTTGGCTATTACAGTATTACTCATCTTAAAATGTGGATTATTTTGTTATGCTAATACAAGCATGCAGAGAAAGAGAGGAATTATGTCCTTTGAGCACTGTAAAGCTCTGGAAAGTACTGTGAGATTAGCAACAAAAATAATCAGCCAGGTTGAATGGACTGGAATTAATTTGTCATCATATAAAAATATGAACTACAAACAGACAAGTGGAGAGTGTTTCATATAGCATTGGATATGACTTTATTCGAATTTGTGCTATGGAAATGTTCCTTGTAATGACTATATCAAGAAACAGGTGAATATGAAGGGTCTGAGTTTGTATCGACACAAAATTAAAACAAGCAGCTTAGAAGGTAGGAAGGCGTCCTACCCAAATAGGACTGAGCCCACAGTGACTAATAAGACTGTCTAGGATCTGTTTTCCAAGTGTTAAAACCTTTTCTTAATCAAGCACTCATGATTTAATCATGCACAACACCGGTCCAGACCCCAAAGGCTTAGTGGAAGACTTTGACTTTGACTTTGTTCAAAAGTGTTAAATTGAATAGTGGTGAAAAAAACATTCGGTGCAACGGTACTCCTTGATTGCACATTTGAAGTGGTGTTGTTATTTTAGCCTTTTTCTCTGATTGACTGAAAAAGTTTGACAGTTGAGGTTTTTAGCAGTCAGTACATGGTGCCCCATTACTCTGCATTATCCTCTTATCTGTCCTTCTGTGTAAGCTTCCAGTTACAGAGAGCAGCAGCACATTGATAGCCCCCTGCATTGGTATATCAGGAATCTCAGCAGCAGTTGGAAATTAATTTTGACATTTTGTTGGACTTTATGTATCCCACACAAGACATGGTGGTGGACTGCTGCATATTGTGAGGATGCAAGAGAAGAGTTAGTCACTGTGCTGCAATAGTAACAGCTAGTTGCAAGGAGCAGTTGCACCTTGCATCATTTGTGGTGTTTTGGGTTACCCTTAATGCTAATTTTTCATGTATACTGGGGCTTTTTTCAAAATACCGGGGGTCCTCGAGTTACGACGGTCGCGAGTTACGTCGTTTTTGTGGTTACGACACATCTCCCGTGAACTGCCTTGTTTCGGCTTAAGCGCTTTGCCCCATAAATATGTACAGACTTCGCACGGAAACTAGTTGGTGAGCGCTCTCTCTGTCTCTCAGCGCGCCTGCCGGCTCTCCAGCACCTCCACAGCTGTGGGGGGGCGGGAGTTGGGGGGGGGGGTGCAGCAGCCGGTAAGGAGATGCACACAGACACAGATGCGTTTGGGATCGTGGCGATACCGTAGGTTTATTCACAACACAGGGTCTACGCGGTTTATATCAGAAATTGAAAGGAAATGCTCATTACACTCGCGATATCAACCCCTACAGTGACAAAAGGCAATTCACCATAGTAAACTCTTATTGTAGGGTGGTGTTATAGCGACATCTAGCGGCACAATGTATGCACAATGGCACAATGAATGTATGTTCCGACTTGCGTCGAAATTCGGTTGCGACACATTCTCAGGAACGGATCTCCGTCGTAACTCGAGGACCCTCTGTATCTAAAAATGTTTCTGCTGAGGTAAAGGAGTGGAAATCAAACTGGCATCATTAAAAAAAAAAACTGGCATCATTAGTTCAACTATAGCAAGGTGTCATACTTGTTGACATGTAGAGCATGTGCACAAAAAAATCAAAGGGACAAAACTGGAGAGAAACAAAGTTGTGATAAAAGTGAGAAAGTAAGAAATACACAAAAAGTGCCTATTGACTGTGTCCTGCCAATATGGTTTCAGCAGTGAGGACCAGTGATTTAGATATTAATTACTTAAAATTTTGATTTGGAATGTTTTTTTGTCTTAATTTTTAATAATAATCAGCGGTGAAGAGGCTAATGAAAGAGGCAGCTGAACTGAGGGATCCCACTGAGCACTACCACGCCCAGCCACTGGAAGTAAGTTCACCATAGAGCACAGCCATGCGGCAGTACCCCTCTGTATTTTTACTGTATAATGGCAGTTATACAGTACTATATGTCGCCTTCTTGTGGTTCATGTCATTTCCCTCTTTTCCTTTGCGCAGGACAACCTCTTTGAATGGCACTTCTCTGTACGTGGCCCCCCAGATTCAGATTTTGATGGTGGGGTTTACCATGGCAGGATCGTACTGCCTCCAGAGTACCCCATGAAGCCCCCCAGTATCATCCTCCTCACAGTAAGAGGCAGCCAAAAGCCATGGCTCACTGGCATCTGATTACTTTCCCACTGAAGCGAAACAGGAAGACATCACATCAAATGATCAAAGAGTGAAAAATGGACAGCATGTCATTTAACCTTCAGCCATTGCTAGTTGCATCACATGTAGTGACAGTTGTCAGAAAGAAGCAAGTGCAGTCACCAAACTGTCTGAAGGGATTTGCTCTGCCTTTGTGAGGCTGTGAGACAGCTGGATGACACTTGCACTAATTACAGACTGATAAAAGCCTCTGTGTTCTAGAATTGTCATAATAGACAGCCCTTCATCGTATTCTCTATCTCTTGTCTTTACACTTCGCAAACTATTGATATTGCAGAAACCTGCATTTCCTCATTCCAACAATCATGTCAGTTAACTTGTCATAAATTTTGGAAATGCAAACGTTTTATTCATTTATACCCACCCACATACTAATACTCATACCTTTCCCTTTTGCCCTTTCCTACTAGCCGAATGGAAGATTCGAAGTTGGAAAGAAGATTTGTTTGAGCATATCTGGCCACCATCCAGAGACCTGGCAGCCATCTTGGAGCAGTAAGTAACCTCAGCAGATCCCCATTCTTTCTTCTTCTTCCCTGAGTTCCTCTAGAAAAATTCTACTGGAAAAGAATGACTTGTAGAGCTGGACATTTTGCTCCTTGACAGAAATCTCTTGTGGACATTGAAATGAAGTGCTGTACTCTGCAGATGTGCTCTGGTTTGCACCTTTTAATGTGTCAGTACTAGTTGTTTTACTTTTAGTGTTCTGAGGGGCAAAACCTGAGTTATGGGTGGAAGTAACAGTGATGATTGGCTGTTCATTAGTATAATATTACTTCAAATTTCTAATCAAAGATAGACAAGTATGAAATAATACCCAGGTTGTGGTTTGCGAAAACAAGTAATGAATTGCTTATGAAAGTGGAGTAAAAGACTTCAACCACACATTTCAACCACACAGATGGGAAGTACATTTTGTACACGATGTATTTTCAGCACCCATTTCATCTGTACAGTCATACTCACCTCAGCCAACTAACTCACCATATGGATTTTTTGGTGTTTTTATCTGTTACCTACTTTACAACCTTTGTGTTGATTACTGCAAAGTAATGACTCTATTAAAATACCTGATGGTAAGGCAGTAGTTTCTTGTTTATCACCCACTGGTGTCACAGTTGACTCAAACTGTTTCTGCCATGAACTTATTTTAAATTTTGGCCGGAAAGACATCTTTTTGCTGAGTTTTGCTTTCATGTTACTTCCCAGCATGGGACTTAATCAGTGGGAACTCCGTGGGAGTTTCAAAGCCTCAAAGCATTTTTGCTGGTTCCCTAATAATGAAAAAAGGTCTAAATGAATAACAGAATTAAACCAAAGAAACGGGTCCTCCAAACTTCTGTTGCCATCATCTCACAGGTCACATTGCTGGCCATGCTTTAGAGATTTGATTTTCCATTTTGTGTTCTAAAAATGCTATTTACAAGTTGTGTCTCATCCTGTTTGTGATAACCACAGGAGGCCTGCCTGAATAATTACATTGAGCTGTGTGAGCGTTAGTGCCACTGATTCCCTGATTATGATGACTGCTGTTGGCTGCTGCTATACTTATATGACACGTCAACACATTTAATTAAGTGTGGCTAAGTAATTCCAACATTCCCTCTGATGTCACATTTGAGGAAAATTTCACATTTTACATATTTAGATACATACGTACATAAATATATACTCACTCATGAATATTTATACACTTTCCGCAAGCTGTTTTCCTGGTTTGTCTGTAAGTAAAAGCCTTGATAGTGTTGAGTATAAAGTATGTTTTTGTATGTATTTTTAATGTAGCATTCACATGGATTGTCACATATCGGAAGAGTAGTAGGTATATAGCATTCGCAGAGACCCTCAGAGGTTACAAAGCTGGTACTAAATCGACAGACACTTTCTTTTACTTTGATTTTTTATTATGGCATATTTTAAAGACACTGTAGTCCAATTCATATAACTGACAAGTTGTGTAGTGCACTGTTTTCCATTGTAAGTCCCAGCAGCTTAGTCTGTAAAGTGTAAAATTCCTGAAGGTGAGGATTTGAAGGGGATATCAGATAAAGGTTTGGCTTTAAAGAATGTGCATAATGTCCATTTTTATTTTCAAAAGTAGGACATCTACTGTACACCTGGATTTTTATAAATCAGTAACACTAGGTACATGCAGCATATGCACATACTGTACCTTAGCATATAGCCTAATACACTTTTCTAATATAAATATCTATTACTGTATGTATAATGCGGCATATAAAGAATAATTGTTAGTTGTATTAATGCTTCAGCAGTTATCCATCATAGTTTTGCATATGTTAAACCCACACACCCCCAGCAGCCACCTGTTCACTCCACAACAGTGTGTGTTCTGGTTGATTTGATGTAGTGGCCCTTTTTATTGGCCTTTCGCTTTTTTCTGTCTGCTCACATCAGCATTATTTTCTTGTCAGCAAAATGTGGCCACAACTGATATGTTACATTATTCCACAGAAAGTCTTATCATATCATTGTCAGAGCTTCTCATAGAGTACATTTGCTACTTGACCTTTTCTTGGCATCTCTACTTGACAAAGTTATTTGTTTATGAACTGCTGTTTACATACTAAAATAAAATGTCAAAAATATGACATGTCTGTTAAAGATTTGTATTTCTCCTTGTTGAGTTTGCTAACATAGGATTCAGACAATTCAGCTTTTTTACAGAATTATGTCTTCAAACATAAATAACAAGACTCAGGAGATACTCTACACAATATCCACCATATGCCCCCATGTGACATGCATACAAAGTGCATCACCATCCCACCACAAGATCATTATAATATCTTGTGTCCAGCCCATAGTAGGAAAAAGCCTAGAGTTGGAAAATGTAATTAGGAGTACTCAGTACTCATTGGTCAGACCACACCCAACTGTGAACAAGAAGTTCATTTTGAACTGCAGAAGGGTAGGTGATGTTTTGGTGTCTGCAGATTGTATCTCCATATGCTGTAAAATCTGTCCATAGACATATTAACACCCACCAAAGTACTTAAAAGTACCTCAGTCATAAAGTCACAATGACTAAAAACAATACTGCGGCCACAGCTGGTAACCACTGTAGACGTGTTTCATTATGAGACTGCTGGTGTTGAGAGTAATATCTGTGTGAGTGGATTTTGAAAACATTCTGAAATCATTCACTGGACAGTTTTAAAATGTCAATTGAAAATTTCTGCACCACATTTATTGTAAAATAGCTCTTTAAAATGTCAGCTGTAAGGATTTACTGTATTGGACTGATAAGTGCAATATCAGTGGAATGGTTCTTATTATTCAAACACTAGTGTGCAGGCAATATCCCTGTGACTGTTTGGTAGTTATGAAAATAAAATCCAACATGGAAAACCGTTAAAGTAAGCTTATCTATCTACGATACATATAATGGGCTTCTAGATGCTTTATTCAGTATATTGGATGAACTGCAGGACAGTGAAAAACCCCTGACCTGAAACATATTGTAAAATATGTCCCCTGCCAGTTGGAGAATGTGAGTACAGAATCATGGTAGCTGTCCTCACAGGCACTGGGGTAAATCCAGGCTTACACTCAGAAAATAAAGCACTATTCCCACTTATGTAACAAGGGCTCGGAGCATGATGACGTGCAGCCTGTCATGTAAATTAACCTCCCCTGTTTTAACAAGCAATATTTAACGTGCTTCGATTTTAATTTTTCTCATCTCCTCTTTGTTTTTTCTCTCTCTTCTTGTCTGTTTCTCTTCCAGTCCGAACAGCCCTAATAGCTATAATCGGATTCATGCCAACAAAAGGAGAGGGAGCAATAGGATCTCTTGATTATACCCCGGAGGAGAGGAGAGCCCTTGCCAAAAAGTAAGATTTGGTAGATGAAAATTTTGCCAGTGTTCACTCTCCGCAGAGCATGTGTTTTGAATGCAGTGTTGTGAATAGAGAATGGTAATGTGGGGAACGTGGAGTGATGTGGAACATTGATGATTTGATCTTGCAAGTGGGATTAGCAAGCACACAGGTTGAGGATACGATCAGCACTGGCATTACATGCATTATGCTGGTTTGATTGCATTAAAACTGCCAACTCCATAGAGGCATGCCACATAATCATCACCTGGGCCTCAGAGGACATGGCTTCTGCTAATAACTCCCCAGTCACAAAGGGAAAGGAACCCGTCCAAGCTGGTCCCGGCTTTGCAAGATGACAAATCTATTATCGCCAAAATACCCAGTCTCTGGAGAGAGCATGAGTGGGCACATTGCTCTTCATTTCACACTGCAGTTCCCTCAGAGAGCACGGTACAAAGCCAGAATCCAAGAGGCTCCAGCTAAAGTCGCTCTTCTACTAGCAGATGAGACAGGGTCTCGATCAGCCGGCTGTTTCATTTGCACATGGAGACAAGATAGACACGAAGACATACTTTGCTATAAATACATGGCTGCTTATTGCTCTGATGGATAACTTTTTTTAAACTTTACTCTAAGGCTGAGACAGCACTTCCATTTGGTTTTCTCGTCTCCTGTTTCTGTACCCCTGGTGATCGGTAGAGCTGTCAGTCAGAGAACAGAAGAAGCAGGCTCCTGTCTAATATTTTTTTGAGTTTGCTAAGTTTATGAATACAGAGGGTGCTGGACAAACAAACATGGGGCCCTGTGGAAGTCAGGAAGTCACAGAAATAAATATGAAAGATGTCAGTCATCCTTAACACCTGAGTGCCCATTTCATATACAAGACACTCGCTGTCATTGCACGCATTTTAAAATAAGATGTCAAAAGTAAACTATAATGCAAGGCAACTGTGACCCAACAGGAGGTTTTGGGAAAGATTTAAAGTTAACTTACAAAATAGATTTTTAAACTATGCCATTATTCAAAGTTATGGAAATAATTATACAAAGTAATATTACCTGGTTTAGGATTTAACTGCAATCTCCACAGGTGAGACTGATTTGTGTACAATACTGTACCACTTGTATTCAGGCTAATTGCATTTTGCAGGCATCATGAATCAGGATTTGTCAAGAAGAGTATCTGAAGCCTATGTGTGGGCTTGCTGGTAGGTTCACCCTAAACCTGCAAAGAGGGAGTAGAACACGAGTGATTTGTCATTACTTCGGTGTGCAATATAAAGTAAATGGACACAGGTAAAACATTTCAAACTACCCATTTATCTGGTATTTTAAGTTCAAGTTCAAGTTCCGATTATTTTACCTCTCAGACGTTAGTGGAGATTACTCAAATGTGGAGAGTAAACATGGGAAAGAAAGTGTTTACTGTGCTTGGTGACATCCTACTGATTCACTTTGTGACATTTGTTTCAGGAGTTGTCAGCACTCTTTTTTATTGTCCTATGTCCCTTTAAGCCTGATGAATATGTTTTCCTCTGGTAATTGCAAAGACCAGAGGGGGAAGTATTTTTGTCTAGTGACGTGTTAAGGACAGTCCTGGGAATGGTTCACTTTATTTTTTTAAACGTAAGACAGGTTTATGTGATGCTTACACTCAAGTTGAGCTCAGAGTCATTTCAATTCCCTCATGTGTTTTTATTGTTTTTATTTCAGCCTGTCCCATGGCAAGAGCACAGTGCAAAAGATGTTGACATTGCATTCTCTGCTGTACATGACCTTTGTCAGTTCAAACTATAACTGTGTCACTGTCCTTGAGCAAAACTTTGAACAGTTGCTCTTATCAACACCATCAACAAATAATTTATTAACCAAAGCGGGTAGAATGTTCTTGTTACTAGTGAAGTATTTTTTCCTAATCAAATTATTTTCTAATATAATATATAGTGTATCCTAAAATAATCCAAGTATTACAAAACTAAATGTTGTCTAAAGGTGAGCAATCAGCATTCATTAGTCAGCAGATCACATGGCAGTAGTGTAATAAAATCATCCAAGTACAATTCAAGAGCTTCAGGTGATCAGAAGAATAAGTGTGATCACTGTGACTGTGACTGTGGAATGATTGTCGATGGCAGTTGGGCTGGCCTGAGTATTTTTGAAAGTGCTGATCCCCTGAGACTGTCCAACATAACAGTTATTCACACCATCTCTGCTGATGGAACTGCCTTGTTGATGAGAGGTCAGGGAAGCCACGTTTGAGCTGACAGAAAAGTTATGATAGCACAGATCACCACTCTTTACAGCTGTGGTGAGCAGAAAGGCAGATCTGCTGCAACGGCAGGAGACCTCATCACAGGCCACTCCTGTCATCCAAGAACAGGAACCTGAGGCAAAACACTGATTCACCAACTTCACTGTTAAAGACTATTATGAAGCATAAACTGGTCTGATGAATCTAGATTTATGCTGAGGCTGCAGATGGTCTAGTCAGTCTAGTCAACAACATTTATGGACCCAACATGCCTTGTGTCAGCAGACCAGGCTACTGGTGGTGTAATGGTGCAGGAAATGCTTTTCTTAACACACAATTAAATAATAGCACCATTAACACCACTCCATCAAGTATTCATGGAGGCCATATTTATTTATTTATGGCCACAGTTTAATCTTTTCTAACAGTAGCGAGCTTAGAAAAGGTCATCTCAGACTGGTGTGACATGACAGTAAGTTCAGTACTTATTTTCTTTTACCCCTGAACCGTGGTACGGGCCTTTCCTGTTCTTGCATGGGTTCTAAATAATGGTCTCACCCAGGACCACTATAATTTACCTTAGGCGGGCCACTGCAGGTCTCTCGTGACTGCAGCTATTAATATTTGAGAACTCAACAGAACAAAAGAGTGATATCATTTTTTTTTATTATAGGACATCAACAGAATGGTCTAGATGAAATGAATAAGCAGATGTTACCACTTTATCCAAGTGACAAATTGTACTGAATGGCCACTCACAAAAAGACTTGGAAAAAGACACAAATTACAGCCTTCTTCTGGCTGCACCCGACTGCCTGCCCAATCTTTCTCTAAGAACTCTCTTTTTCGTTTACGAAGGACACACAATTTAAACCACACAAAACATGACAGAAGTAGTGAAGGCCTTGACTACCCTATGCTGTCTGTTCAAACGCTGTCTGTGGAATTGTCTTTTTTTTAAGTTGTCCAACGTTTTTTTTTGGAACATCTCTGATGTCTGATGCTGTCAGATAGTCCAACAGACATTTTCTTGAGATTGACATCGGCCACATGCTATTTTCCCTGCCATTTTATCAGTGAGCAGCACTTGTGCTTACAAGAACCTGTCTGCATGCTGTCCATTTTAGGACACATACACTGCATGATTAAGTTGTGATAGTCCAATTGCATGATGACCAGAGACATTGGAAATGCCAAGCACAGTAACTGATGTCTGTTAAGCTCAGCTTCTTTCCTTAACTTAACTCAGATAGTATCCAGTTTTTATTTTTAGTGGAATGGTGATTTGGATCATTTAATACTATAGTGTATCCCACTATATCCATGCCACCTTTAGCCTGAGGAGTTTTCGCTGTCGTGATGTAATGTTTCTCAGAGCAGGATTCATCAGCTCCAACATCGGTCTGTTAGCTGCTGCAAGGGGCAATTAGGTTTTATAAGAATCCACAGAAGACCATTTTATGTGTGGCTGTGTTGATCCTACTTTAAGAAATATTGCAGTCTGAAGCCTTAACAAGGACCATGCATGTCATTGTGCCACAGGCCGTGAAGAAGTGCAATCAACTGTACAAACAATGATATACACACACTCTTGCGTATACACAGATGAGCACATACTGTATGTAATGGGAAACTCAGTCTAACAATATTTGCAATTTCATATTACGGGACCCATCTTACTATTGGTGAAGCACCAGATGATATTCAGATATTTTGGGCAGATAAATAATTCAGCACTGCTTAGGCAGCACTTCTTCAGGTTGCTGTTTAAAAAGCTGGAATGAAAAGATGGAAAAAAAAAACACCAGATTACCAGTAATTTCTACATATCTATTTGACTACCCAGCATCTCTGACCAGCTGTGACCTTTTCCTTTAGCAAGTGACCTTGCTAAAGGAAAAGAAGAATAAAACTCCGGTTGAAATTTACATTTAAGCACATAGCTGTGATAGTTCTTAAGTGCCCTAGGGCCTAGCTGATAAAACTGAGTAAAATATGTCTTTGTACTTGATAAATGATGATAAATGACTCGATAAATGATCTCACCATGTATCACATGTTCTCTGGCAGGTCCCAGGACTTCTGCTGTGAGACATGTGGGTGCTCCATGCGCTCTGCCCTCCTGCCTCTAACCCCCAACAGCCACCCCAGTGCAGAGGACCACAAGGCCAAAGAACTGGCTCAGCAAATCAACTTCAAGGTACAAACACTTGCAGTGAGATTACGTTCACAGTTGTCACAGTGGCTGAACATGAACTTTAAGAGCAGAGGAGCTGCTTACAGAGCTGTCATACTCACCACCTTATAAAGTGCAAACAGCAGTTTGCAACAACAAATACCCACTTAAAGGTCCCTTAAAGGAGAAGTCTGGCAATTTTACACTCAAGCCGTATCCCCTGGGCTCACCCAATGCAGTAGGATCCAAAAACTCTAAGGGGGCAGTCAATTAGTGCTCGTGTTGCCTCTAAACGACGGCAGAAAATCAGTACAACAGCTCCAGAAGACAAGTCGTCTCCTTAGGAGACACAACTGTGAGGGTATAAGTCAAATAATGAGGAAAAACTGTATACATTTTGTGTTTTTAGTGGCAGTGAGTCTCTCACCCCTCTCTTTTCTGGTAAAGTAGACCTAAGTAATTTATTGTTGAGCTGTGATTTATGCAGCTCCTTGGCGATGACCTCAGTTCGCTGTGTATTATTGCAGGCAGAGGCTAGTTCATCAAGACAGGCAAGTGAGAGTGGAAGTGCTGAATCCAAGCCTCCCATACTCACTGAGGAAGACGTGTCCACATCTGCCAGCCAGGAAGCTGCTGACTGGCCCCAGGCTGAACAGGTAGGTGTTACACTACAACTCCTGTTACACACTATGGCAAATAACCTGTGTACAAGCAGCACCTACAGGTAAGTCTGCAGACTAGACTGTCCCAGATGTTTGTTTCCACTATGTTCAGTGATGCAATGGCATTACTGGTAACATTTTCACAAGCTGCACTATGTACACATGGTTTCCTCCAATCAGCCATTCATTTTAGTTCATTTCATTATGCTATGGAAAACAACTTTCATAGTCTACAAATGTGATAGAGATATGTAATTTATCACTGAAAACGTTTTTTTTCCAGTTTATATACTCCACTACTTTTTTGTCAGAGTTGTGTTTTTATATACTTTGTTCTGGATGAGACATTTAAATCTCAAAAAGAGTACTTCAGGATGTCTGTGTGTACACTAAGGGGGATGATCAGAGGGGGCTACACACTGCTGTTCACTCTGGTTTTAAGTTACTCCTAATTTTTCATTTTCACTTGAAAAGCACCAGGTGGCCGATGTTCCAGTTGACATGTTGTCAACAAAATTCTCTTTGGCTCGTCTTTGTGATATTTTCTTGAAGTGTTGTTACTGAAGGATAGAAATATATTGAAACTTTATATGTCAGAGTTGCAGTTTCAGAACGTGAAACTGCAGGATTGTTCTGGGCAGTGGGTGTTTTGAAGCGACACAGTGTGCAGTCAGAAGGATTATGTAGTGCTGTCTGCATGCAGGCAGCTACCAGTCTTTCACATTGTTCCTTTCAATTGTTGGCACTCTTCATCACCTGATGACATCTCATGGAGGTCTAAAATCATTCTAAATTAGTATGGAAGGATATGATTCTGCATGCCAGCTGTTTTATCTACACTGAGTTAGTGTGTGAAATCAAGCAGCATGGCAGCAACACTGTGTGAATGTGATATGGTAGCTTGAAGCCTGTGTTTCCCTTCTAACCACTTCAGATGGTAAGGGAAAACCTAAGAGGATTGATTTTGGTGAGAGCTGCTGCCGATAGAACCAGGGCAACAGACTGAAGGAGCAGCAGTGAACTAAGATGAGTGTTTCTGAGTTTGGATAAACTGAGTTGGGACACGTCACAAATAAGACTTGCCATCTGTCACTGACGTTGGAGAGAAAGGACTTGTCCGAAATGATTCAGGCTAGCCAGTGGCATCCCAGGGCATTGTGGCATACCACTGGCCAGAATGTAAGATGACTGTGAACGGCTTACTGCCTCACACAGCCTGTCCAGGATCCATCCAGCCATTCTCTAATTGGATGGAATTGGTGTTTTCTGTGTGAAAGCTGAGCACATCAACACAGCTGACTTGTTAGTCATCGTACTCACAGCCTCATTCTGAGGATTCATTCTGTCTGTACTGGTCATTTGAAATGAACATGAGAATTGTCGATTTTTTTTTTTAACTAACTGTGAGTCTAAGATCTTAATAGTGAGATGGGAGCTGTTTTTAATTGTGCTGCTCCAGGAAGTTCATGATTACACATAAATTCTGTAAAGGAGCATAAAATGAAAAGACGCCTGAAAATTTGACTGGAGGGTTATACACAACTTGAGCAGACACTGTGTGTATGAGCTGAGTAGAGCTGCAACAAATAATGATTTTCATCATTGATTTAATCTGCTGATTAATTTCTCATTTAATCAGTCGCTTGGCCCATAAAATGTCAGATTAAAGGGAAAATAGTTTGTCATAGTTTCCTAGAACCAGTAATGATGTCTTCAAATGTCCTTTGTTATTTCACCAACTGTTTAAAACCCTCAAGATTTTCACATCAGTGCCACTTATCTGAAAATTTTCCCTTCAGCTAAAAATGACTTTCTGGTATTCTGGCTCCATCACAGCCGCTGAAAATGTGTTTCAATATTAAAAAGCGTAGAATTTAGAAAGGGAAAGGAAAACTAATTCATGTGTGGATCTAAGTCCAAAACAAATCTCTCTCACTCACACTCACAATCACACACACAGTCACACACACAATCACACACACAGTCACACACAAAAATGCATGAAGGGCTGATGAGGGATGTTAAACTTGTGAAGAAGTGTGGGGGGGTGGTACTCGTTATCAGAACACAAACAAAAATACACAATCTAAAAAAAAACAAAAAAAACAACCAATACAAACCTCAAATAGCTGCAGTAGAATGTGCTGTGAAAGTATGTGGCAGCACTAATGCAATAGAGCTATATCAAGTGCAAAAACATCTTTATAAAACAAATATATATTCAGCTACTCCCAAGACACAACATTTCTTCTTTTTTATAAATACATACATTATTTGCCAAAATGGTTATAAGATATCCAATAGTACCTATGACTCCCTATAGATAAAATAATAATAATAATATTTGCTATGAGGTGTAGGGGTTCCTTTATATTTTTCTGAGAGAAGTCCAGACGATGGAAGCTATATAAAGATATACTGTATAAATGACCATGTATAGTGTCCAAATCTATGAATCTGTCAACATTTGTACACTGATTTAAAAAGTACTTCATCGTAAATCTAGCTCCCTTATCCAATTTTCTCCATTTACATTTGCTGCTTAGATGACTATTTGCACCTCCACAGCTTGCTGTTGTCCAAATGATAATACCTCTCATTGCCATCCTCCCCCTTTACAGCCAGAGGCGTCTTCAGCCACAGGAGCAGATACACTGCAGCCCAATGTAGCCCCCAGCACCAGTCGCCCTCTCAGTCCCCGGCAGCGTCGCAGCCAGCAGCAGCAGAGCCAGCAGGGTCAGAGGGAGAGCAGAGATCCAGCCAGCAGGCCAGTGTTCATTGCAGCTCCTCGTCAGCCTCAGGATGAAAGCCATGCTGGCTCTGCTGTCCTCATCGTGGTGCTCACTCTGGCGCTGGCTGCACTCATCTTCCGCCGGATCTACCTGTCTAATGAGTACAAGTTTGACTACGAGCTGTGACCACAACCTCTAGGTCACCCCACCCCCCCTCCTCCCCCTCCTCACCCCTGGCTCAGCCCCCTCCTGCCCCCACCACAACCGACCTACAACCAGCTGAAGAGGAAGCAGGGCTGAGGCAGTGGCATCCTGGCTCGTCTGTAGAGGGTCAGAGCCAGGAACTTTCATTCCTGCAGGGGGAGGCACTTCAGTCACAACAACACCTTCAGGGTGTTTTTTAATCAATGTGAATTTTACTCTCCAGCGTGTTATGCATTTTTAAGAATGGGAGGCTTTGTTGTTCGTGATCAGTCAGCAGCCGTATACACCAAATGTCCCCTTGTGTGTAATTGCCTTTCCTAGGGATGTGCTTACACCCCTTATTTAATCAAAACTAAATATAATAAGCCAACAATTAGGAATGGGGTATTTTTGTCTTATAGGTTTTTTTTTTATTTCTTCTGTATCTTTTTTGACTTGCTCTAAGGTAAACTGCTCTATTTTAACCAATGTGTGCAAAACAGTGCAATTCTTGGTTCATATGAACGTAGTTGGTCTGGTATCTTGTAATTTCCTTGCACTGTATTGCACATTGTAAATGGTCACATTATCTTGTTGCTGATGTGATATAACAGCACTGGGTATTTTGAGACAAAGCATGAAATGACACCATGGTTTATTGGACACAGAAGAAAATGAGGCTGTAATGGATGAGGTCCCATAATCTGATGCGTACTGGCTTACTCCTGACTAGACTGATATGTGTGCAAGTGTGCATGTGTGTGTGCTTGAGTGTTTGTGGCTGCAGATTTATCAACACCGTCAGTCTGTGTTGCGTTGCCTTTAGATGTCAGCAGTGATTAAATGAACTGAAGGAGATGTTTTTCAAAGGACACACAGCAGATGTGGATAAAAATACATTACAAATCACAGTACAACTTTTGGGGGTTACTCCATTATCTGTGGCCATTGATGTGTGACTGCAGTGCTATAGCAGCATCATTATGACACTGTCAACAGGCGTCTAGTTGAATGGGCTTCAAAGTCACAGGCCATTAGAAAACATGACCCTGATGTACCTAGATAATTAAAAAGGTGCATCCTAATCTCATGTCTAATTTTTTTAATTTAAACTGACACCAAAAACGTACACATTAAAGGGTAACACTGCATTTTCACACATTTCAGTGTGTTTCCAGTTGTTGTTTGAAGCCTTTTGTGGCTGCTGATTGAGCTGTGGGATCTCAAGTATCTTGTCACTCGAGTCAGAGTTGGATCAGGGGTAAGGCAAGAGCTGCGGTGCATAAGCCATCAGCAAAAAAAAAACACCTGAAGTTCCTGCCAGGTTGCATTTTGGGCAGTATGGGGGCCAGAAAGAAAGAAAAGAGTATAGTGCAGCCGTGTTGATTCAAACTGGCTGTATTAAGTCACACAGTGTCACAGGAGTGGCAGTGCTAAGTGTAATGCTCATCTTCTAATGTGGTGTGACATATTTGAAAGGGGATTAAAACTGTTATATGTAAAATGTTTTATATGAAAGTGTATTGGTGTATTTGACCAAATCAACAACCTGTTTCTTGTGAACAGCCTTCTTTGTTTTGCCTTTTTTAAATCAGACTCCCACCTGATCAGGCCATGACAACACCAAAAGCAAAAAGAGTAATTAATGAAAGAAAGATCCCAGCACACAGGATGATATTTCCCTTCAGCTCTTTTGGGAGGTGAGCTAATGTTCTTTGAAATGGCTACTGAAATGCTGCTGTTATCACCATGGCAACATTTACTGATGAGATGGTTTTTGGGGGACTCAGTCTGCCTCTGCTTTCTCACCTACAACTGTTTTATTTTATTTTATTGGACCATTGTTTGGCCATTTTTTCTGTGGCCCCTTTATTCGGTTCATTTCTGCCTTGCCTTCTTCACTGCTTTTCTGCTTTGCTGTTTTATGCTATTGACACTGCATCCCTGCCTGTGCAGTAATCTTCTTTGACTGGCATCCTCTGCAGCTGTATGCAGACTGCCATCCCCCTTGTATACATAGACCCAAATACTGTCAAACATTTACTCTCTCTGATAAACTTTGACTAGGGGTTTATCAAAAGAATGAGTCTAAAGAACTGGGAAGCAAATTAAATTTACTCTTTTGTTCTGACACGTACGGCATCTTAGCAACACACAAATAGGTGGCTGCAGCAGCCTACCTGTTGGGTGGAACAATTGTATTGTGGTTGTTTTTGTTGTGTTCTACCTGTCGTGTATGTATTCAGGTTTTACTTGAAGGCAGCAGAGATTCTTTATGAATCTCTCCATAACTGGCTCTTCCATTCAACTGGTATGTGACACATACACACACACACACACACACACACACACAAATATATATATATATATATACTGTATAAACTGAAAATAAATGACTTGAATGTATTTCTAATGTCATGACTATGCCTACATGTCTAACAGAGAGTTAGAAAGTTTTTTCTGTCACCTTCAAATAATTCAGATTATTGACTAGGTAATTTACTTATGATATGTACATATATTGTTTACCATATTGTTTGACATCACACTAACCTTGTAATTATCTTATAGATGTGGCTGATGGTAATCTATGTTTTGTAGGTATACGGTCAGAGAATTCCAAACTACTACACAGAGTCACAGGATTAAATAAGTAAAGATTATTTCACGGAATATGTCACAAAGCATGTCACATAAATGAAATAAAACCATAGAAGTACGAATACACATGAGAAAAACAATGAGAGGGGGGGGACGCACATTAAAATGCATAGATGTAACTCCTCGGTGCACTCAGTGAAACAAAAGCCAGTTTGAACAAATGAGTTTTCAGTTCTCTTTTGAAGGTTTTAACTGTGGCTGCATTGCATTAGTCAAGACCATTCCAACGTGTTTGGGCCACAACTTCAAAAGCACCAAGGGGGGTGACATTATTGTGCCAAACATAATGGAAATCCATTGTCTCGTTGCCTGGACTCAATTTAAAACCACATAACCTTATCATGGTGCTATAGGTAAAGTTATGGGCTCGTAGGAGGTAACACATCATCTGAGCCTGTGACTCTAAATAAAGATGGACGGCGTGATAGCTCTTCTCTTCATGGTGAGACATTTTCGAATGTCAGAGCAGTTCCTGCGCTGAGAACCGACATTTGACTCGAAATTTGGTTTACAAAAGATGCTGACTTGATTCTTGCTTCAAGGACACTTGATATGATCTTGCAATTCCTTTTACAGACTCAGTCTCACACCTGCTCTTAAGTTAACTAATAAGTTTACATCACCTATTTCTATGTATTGAAACAGAAGGTAATCTTTAGTTTAAAAAGACAAGAGAAGTTTAGGTTGGCGAAACCCGTTTTCTGCAACATTGGCTCTGTCTATTAACTTAACTGCATTTTCTGCAAGTTTTATGTCTCATATATTGAGTTTGTGTCAGTAAATGTGAAATAAAATGATCAGGCTCAGGAGGAAGTAAAATAGTTTGGTTAATCAGCCTTCAAGCACCTTCATTCCTTTTTTGGAATGCAATCTTTTGTTGACGAAACTTGGTAAATGCTCAGAACTAATCGGGCTGGACAGTCTAGGAAATAAGATTTTGGCTTAGTGATACGTTTTAATCTTCTGAGATCCAAAACAATTTGTCAACTGGGAGGAACACAATGTTCCTAAGTATCCGCAAAGACTGAAATTGTACAGTACTGTATGATGGATGTTAAAAACCAAGACAAAACATCAAAAGTCAACAAAACATCTTTGTACACACAAAATTTGTTGCTGTACATTTCACACTGAAAAATTCTAAAACAATATTGATCCTAAATAAACAATCTGAGGGTGATCAAGACAATTCCACCCTTTGTGCATGTTTGTAGCGAGAAGAAGTGAGATGTGGGCATTAATGTCTTTAGTTTAATATGATGACTAACTTGCACTGCAAAAATAATTATCACAGTTATTACGAACACAAATCCTCCAAATCGCTTTAGCTTGTCAGATCCTCCAACACCAGTCAAAACAGAGGCCCACCATGTTTTCTTCTTAATGTCCTTATGTCCCCTTCATGAAACAAATAGTCATGACAAAGTACGTGGACAGCATAGAGTAATGAAACTGATCAATATACTCAGTCACTATAGATGAAAAAGGGGGGCATGACACTAGAAATGGGGGGGTGGTAATATACTGGCCCACACATTGACAACTTTTCATAACTGGATTCATATTCATATATTTTCATGCATGTTAATGTTTTCATTGAAGGAGCTTTATTTAAATAGATGAAGCAGTTCCTCTTTCCTAATATCCACTATGTTACACCACTGTGTCTCTACACGTGGCAAATAACAAGAGGCGCTTTCATGCATGTAGGCCCCTGATGGCCACCACTTTCATGCTTAGAAAGGGATTGTGACTCTGGTTCAAATCCTGGCTGGGCCTCTTTCTGTGTGGAGTTTGTATGTTCTCCCCCTGGTTTGGTTTGGTTTGATTAGCGATTCTAAATTAACCACAGCTGTGAATATTAGTGTGAATGTTTGTCTGTCTCTGTATGCTGCCCTGTGATTGGCTGGTGACTCCAGCTCCCCCGGGACCCTAAAAGGATAAGTGGTAAATGATAGAGAGATGGATTTTTTTTTCAGTTGGTTGCAATCTAAAAACCCACCACTAGGTGTCACTAAATCTCGGACACAGGTCCTTAATACACAACATTCTGACTCTCAGTTAACATTATCTCTATGTCGACTGTAAAAAGTTTTTAGTTTATTTTTTTGGGGTGGGGGGGGGCACATCCGCTGTGATGGAGTGCAGTGTGCAGCTGTCGCTGTGTTGTGTTGTTATTTGTACTTTGCGCTGTGTGTGGTGCTGATGCTGATGCTGCGCCACTGAGCCTGAAAAAAGCCCCGTCTGGAGCCTGGAAACCAATCAGAGCGCTCATCGGGCTCTCTCACCCCCCCCCCCCCTCCCTCCCCCCCCCCCCCCCCCTCTCTCTCTCTCTCTCTTTGTGTGTGTGTGTTTGTGTGTGAGACTTCCCGGCACACTGCCAGTCCTCTCGGTCGCCTGTGCCACTCGCCCTCTCGCCTGCCTCCAGAGGAAGATGTCAGCGGGCGCAGGGCGTCCTGCTGTACGCGCACCGCTCATCGCCTCGCCGCGGGACCTCTAAGCTCACCATGCCGCGCTACGCCCGCTTCCTGCTGCTGCTGCTCTGCCTGCTCCTCGTCGGCGAGTGCAAGAGACAGAAAAGTCGGAAGAAGCGTTGGTCGTCGCCGGCGGAGATCCACAAGCTCGGCAAGTAAGTGCATCATCCACGTCCCTGGATGTGAGTGAGGGTCAGCTGTGTTCATCTGACCACATCCAGCAGCAGGTGGAGGAGAAGCATCCACCCCCACCTCCTTCTCCTCCTCCTCCTCCTCGTGCACTTTGCTTCCATACAGCGGACACCTGTGTGACACCAGACCGCACAGGCACCGCCAGGAAACCATTTCATCCACATACAAAAACAAACATGAATGAAGCAGCAGAGTTCACCTCTAGGCTACTTGTTGATTTGTTGGTTTTTATTGAGGACGCTCGTGGTGGTCTGTTTTGGTGCCGTCGACTGTTGGTCACGCGGCAGGAATCTGTTCCATCCAAACGAGCCGTGCGTAAAAGGCGTCCGGAGCGCAGCGGTCGGTCGCTCCTCGCGCCCCTGCGCCAGCGGTGCGTTGGCCTGAGACATCAGCCCATCACCAGCGTGGCGGCTGATGTCTCCAACGAACAGAGAGACAGACAGAGAGACAGACAGAGAAGGAGAGAGACTTTAAAGTGGAGGGATTTGAGGAAGGATATTCTCTTTAAGCCTTTTGTTTGGTGCGGTATTATTAATCCCCGAGTTTTCAAAGAGCAGCAAACACTGGCCCAGGAGCAGTTTCTCTCACAGTTCTATTATATAATGTGCAGCAACTGATCCTTACAGTGAAACCTGAAGTTCTGCCCCTAAAGACCCCCTGTTGTCACTGAGACACTGGAAACATGGGTCATATTTTAAGGAATCGTTGAATAGAAATGATGTCAGTGTTGTTGCTAAGGTTGATGGTTGGGAGATTTTTTTTTTTTTGGAGGACGATGCAACATCAGCTGCTTTTGAAATGACCTTTTAATCCTGATCAATTAGAAATCGTATCAAACCAAACAACCTGTTATGTTTTCTTTACAAAATGCAAATGAACAAATACACAAACCATACATACAGTACACAAACTCTTGTGTGTGTGTGTGTGTGTGTGTTTGTCCATAGCTACAGTATGTGATTTCCCTGTTTGCCTCTGTTGTTATCTTCACCCTATTATTAAACCACATCAGGGAGCCACACTGTTGCACTGGCTGACGTGTGCTGTCATTACCATGAAAACACACACATTGTGGTTTATTAGGACTCAATCCCATATACATTATCCCACTGCTGGAAATAGTCGCAAGTGAAACCAAACGTGGCTTAATCCACCACTATATATAGTCCCCCAACTGTTGCATTATCTCCCCTGTTTGGGTTTAATGACACAATAAAATGTATTAGAGTAGTGCTGTAAAAGGTTCATGTTCCTCAGTGGGAATTATTGTGCTTGGTGTGGAGAGTTATGGGGGGGGGGGGTCCATCTCTGTGGAAAATATCTCCACAATCCACAACTCCTCTCCACGTGATTTCCATCCTGCTGCACAGCTAGACGTCCACAAAAAGCAAAGAGCAGCACAGATCATCCACATCATGGAGCATTGCTTTATTTAATGTTCACATGAATGTGCTACACTGCTGCTTTCCTGGAGAGGGAAGCCCACAGTGTGACCGACTGCAGCACAGAGTGTGATGCCAGTAATGGGTATTTAGATCACTGTTTAAATGGCAAAACGCATACGCCACGTCAGCATTTATTTTCTGAATCTGTTTCCAGTGTGTTTAGTCACATTTATTCATTCATTGATTTATTTTACTGCATTGCAAAATGTCCCGATTCGGGCTCAAATTGACAATATCACTAAAGGCGCTGAATTGAGGCATCCACTGCAGTGGTTAGAGTCGCTGGTGATCCTCTCATTGCTTTTGCCGAGGCAGACCTTGATGTTGTGAGGATTTCGACAGTATTTGCTGCACATCAGACTTTCGTGTATGAGCCAAACATCTGTATCCTCATGAGGTCACAGTTAATATTGACCTTTCTCCGAAAATGAACCCACAGTCTTTTTTAATACGAATCACGTGTTTCAGTCCTTTAGCTTTAACCATCCTTTATTCATCATAAACATGTGTTTTTAAATGTTTGCACCTGGCTCGCATTGTAACGAGAGCTGTCGGTGTCTTGCGATGGGGTAAACGCCATAGGTAAATGCTATATGTTGACATTCAAATCGTCCCTCTGTCTGTCCGTTTGTCTGTCACCAGCCCTCTGTCGAAGAAGGTTGCAGATGGAACCAAAACCCGGAAGGTGAAGACCACTCACCTCCTGCGCATAGATGACCACGACTTCACCATGAGGCCTGCGTTTGGAGGTAAGCTGGCTGAGCCGATGCTGCTGACACCTCTTTTTCTCTTTTTCTTCATTGTTCACTGTGTCTTTGGAGGATTCTTCTCTGAGTGATATCGCGCGGGGAGACTGGATTAGGTGTTTCAGCTCGGCAGTGTGTTGACACTGGCTTGGCCTCTCTGCTGCTGACAGCCCATGCCCTGTGCTGAACCTGAGTGTGACTGGAAAAGCAGGTTTCTCTTTCCCAGGCACCTGTCTTCTTTTCCACTCCGCTGCCAAATCGTTACAAAGACAGAAATAGGTGAGAGGCAGAGCTCACAGCACCAAGCTAAAAAAAAACAAAAAACAAAAAAAAACAGGAAGGAGGAATCAGTGAAATGCTCAGCCTCAAGTCCTGTTCCTTTTGAAATAATGGCTTCTGATCAGGTCATTCCTCTGCCAGGTGTTTTTGCTGGCGTCTTCCTGACACTGACATGGATCCACCATGTATGGAGAAGTGAAAGTCAGCTCAAGGTCTTTGCTCTAGACCCTGAATGTCAGGACTATGCTTCTGCCTCTGGGATTTGGCGAGGCAATTAAAATTAAGAAGCTTATTTGGGGAACTAAACAGCTCCCTCTTTCTGTTGTTTAACATAAACGGGCCCCGCGCTCGTGCAGGAGGAGGCGGTGAGCTTAACAAAACATCCCGCGGTGAATTTCATGCTCCTCTGGGGCCACGTTGGCAGATGGGAGCGGGGCCCCACTGCGGCTCGCTCTTTGTCTTGTGTTTGTCAGCACTTGTCTTGGTGGCGAGAGCAGCTCCGTCAGCAGCAGCAGCAGCAGCAGCTGGGATTCGCCAAGATTTCAAATCTTATTTTTAGACCTCATAGATAATCTCCCTTGTTTTAAAAGCTATTTGCCTATTTTTAGTATTTCATTTTACGGCAAAATATTAAATTGAGCATGACCATTGAATTTCAAGATGCTTGCTGCATGGACGGATAGTTTTGAAGTAGATTTGCTTGTATCTTATATTCAGACTGCCCTTTTTTGCAGTGCACAAGTTTCAATACAAAAGAAGGAGAAACAGAACTGGAGGAGAATATGGTCGTCTCATTCGAATGCCACGGGAAGCTTAGGAGATCCCTGTGTGTGTGTGTGTGTGTGTGTGTGTGTGTGTGTGTGGGCACGCCTGCGTGTGTGCGTGCACAGCGGCCACCCCGGATCGTCTCAGGCTTCAAAAGGAGCGACTGCAGTGTAACTAATGAAAGCCTCTTACACAGCCACTTCCTGTTCGCTGGTGGAGCGACATGGAGAATGAGGCTCTTTGGTGTCATTTGGGGTTCGTCAGCGTAACCATGGAGCAAAGTCACAATCAGACAGATCCTGACTGAGGAGCTTTTTATTGTCCAGTAAATAAAGGTCCCGAATCGAGAAATGTTAATTGTTTGCTCCAACAGTGGGCGCCGTTCATATTATCAGTAGTTTGCAGTTGGAGCTGTGGATGTTGATAAGGCGTTTTTAGAGGAACCTGCGCTGCTACCACTGGGCCATTCCCCCGACTGTGGCACATACAACAAGATGAAGAGAGGGCGGCAGCTGTTTGAACAGAGTATTTGTCACCACACCAAGTTATGATTTCCCGGGTACTTCTATATTTGGAGCGACACCTCCTTGTTTGCCTCAGGGTTAAAAGAAGAAGAAAAAACCATGTGATGGGGTGGATAGGCCTGTCATGCATTAGCCACATTTGCATTAAAGGAACAGCATGTTTCACCCTTATCTCAGGGTTGTGAAGTGCACTCCATTAAAATGCATCCATCGCCTGCGATTTCTCCAGACTTAGCAGTATGGTGCTTAATGGACGGGCCTAGATGTATAATCTAGTCAGGGCGAACCAGCTGTGGATTTACCGCTGCTAATCCATGAGCAGTCCAGTATCATGACGCGCAATGGATATGGGGTTTTCTCCTATTCGCCAACACATTTGTAGGAATTACATGAGGACGGTTCAATCTGGGACTGAGGGTATGGACATGTGAATCTGACTCTGACTCTCTGAGCTATCTGACTCGGACTCTCTGTGAAACCTTTGAATGGAGCAAAGCAGGAAGAATTATTTAGCAATAAAATGGTAACTTTCCACACATCAGTATTCCCCTGATCAAATCCTGTTCAGCCCCACAAAGTTTTTTGCCAGCTCTGCTGCACAGGCACAATAGAAAAGACACAATGCACAACACAATATCCAGCCTAGCTGTTTCCCTCAGCTTCCAGCTTCCTCACAAAGCACAGTTCGATCCCAAGACTCCCTGTTTGCCCAATATCAGGCATTAGATGTTCTTAGATGTACAATAAGATAAAGCTGGCTCTTAAACATCCTCAAGCTTTATTTCTTTACTCTCTTTTTTCTTCTCCTTTTATTTAAGGGCAGCCGGCAAACAATTTCAGCCTCTAACCCATTTCTTAGATTACTTTTTTCATGTTGTGAAGCAGTCGCATGGGAAGATGGGAGTTTCATCACCACTGCTGGTTCTGCCATCAGCTTCTCCCAGATTGTTTCAGTGTTCCTCATTCATCAGCTTCTCAGCAGAGGTCTCATGTGCCACAAAACAAACGCACCCAGCGACTGAAGATTTCAATAAAAAGCAGTTCAGGACAGCTGATCACAATATGGATATTGCTGGAAACACTTGGGATAAACTAAGTACACAACTCACCAACAGACCGTACATAACACATAAGTCATTTTAGGAATTTTGATGGGAAAAATTTACATATTGTACCTTTAAGACATCATTAAATTTCATCCACAGATAAACACGGGGCTTCATACATAATGAGTGACTCACATCTTTAGCAGACAAATTAAGTCAACCAAATCCCCGCAACAAACAACAACACGTTTGCCTCTGTGTCATGTGAAGAACGCATATGGACTGCGTGCGTTTAGTTTCTCTCTCGTGCCTTGGCAATAATCCTAAATTAAAAACCATAAGACATGGCAATGAATTAAAGTGTTGTGGTTCACTGGAGTTGTGGGGGAAGCTGGGACCATATCCCTGTGCTGCAGGCAGCATGAGCTTATTAATGAGCCTGTTATTCATTGGAACTTTGGTTTGGGGAGTCACAGTGTTGTGATGTTTGTGTTTTGTGGGACTATAGGGTCTAAGGTATTGGAAAACAGCCCACACACAGTGAACTGCGTGAATCATGAAGTGGAGCATCTCTGTGACGCGTT
Organism: Trinectes maculatus; assembly: GCA_016785345.1. Lineage (NCBI taxonomy): Eukaryota > Metazoa > Chordata > Actinopteri > Pleuronectiformes > Achiridae > Trinectes > Trinectes maculatus. Next base: position 37,308 of record JAFBJQ010002719.1, read on the forward strand.
CATGGGCCTCATCTGATAATCGCTGACGTAGAATAACTCACTGATGCTCAAAAGCTCAAAATAGCAAAAAGGAAATCTGGCGAAACCGCGTGCATGTCACCATCATCTGTGCCTGACTGTCCCGTCTGAAGGCATAAACCTCTGCTGTCAGCCAACGCTCGACCACACAAACCAAAACAGACTATTCTGCCTTAGTACACATCATTTCCTCACTGCATTGCAGCTGCGATCAGAATGGGCTTTGGCCACAGCCTCCAACACGAAACCGAGACCACTGCCCCCCATGAACACCACCGGACTATTTATTTCCCCCCCAAGCCGGTGTCTGGATTTATGTCTGCCGCCTCAGTATCAGCCGGTGTCCGGGCTTTACCGGGTCTGGCACGTGATGTGTGACATATGGTGTGAGGGAGAGCGGGGAGGACTCGCTCCTCGCTGACATCTGTGACTGGGCACGAATTAATACTCTTCCAGGTAGCAGCTCTGCTTTGCCACTGGTTATGTAAGGCTGGCACGGCTACTGCTGCACAGATTAAAAACACTACAGCAGCCAGTGTGGCTTTAATACGCACATGACAGAAGGCTGTGCCAGTTTATTTTTGCTATCGATGATACTAAGATACTGTTTTATATCCCCGTAAATCCAGATAGGCCTCTCAATCAGCTAAATAACAACTATCATCAAACATGCAATTACTGTTTTCAAAGTTATTATAAATGAGTCAAGTCATTAGTCATGGCTTTGTCTGTTGGTCTTTCAGAACAGCGTGAAAGAGGATGCAAATGATATCTGTACACAATTTAAAAAGTATATTCGTAATATTGTGTGAACGGACTGAAAAACAATGTGACGGTGTGAAATGATGTTGGTGAGGAACCTACAGAGAACTATCAGCCAGATCAGCAGCTCCATTCAGTTTTACCCAACTTTAAAGTGTTTTTTTTTTCCTTTGAGACTTCACAGCGTTAAAATCCACTGAATTCTGGACTTTCATCACATCAATCCAGTGGCTAGAAACACAACTTCAAAACAGCGCTGATGTTGCAAGTTTCCCTTAAAATCGCCTTGTGCATGTTTTGTTTTTTAAAAACTTCCCTTTTCTTCATTAGGACATATTTCACCAATGTAATATTTATGCAGTCTGTTTGTATTTGCCCTAAAGAGCCAATTTATCCCTTTATGATAGCTGGAGCTGGGCTGCAGTGTATACATTATTCATTGCCTGCGATTGCTCAGACCCAAAATGAACGAATAACTATTATATTAGCTACCTAATAGCTAACTGCCTAGATGAGGCGGAGGTGGTTACCTGGAGGTAGTCAGCCAATTTATAAGCCCAGCTGAGTATCCCCAGGGTTCGGGATTTTAAATGAGTCTGCCCACTCCCTGTGTTCAGCACCAATTCACTGCGAGTACCAAAACTGTGAGGGCTGTAGTGGATGTGTGGGTGGATGATGTGGACCATGTTCCACCACAGGACAGTCAGCTAGAGAGTTCATGTTGGTCCTCTGGAACTTTAATCCCAACCTTTACCTCACTTGTACAAACGGTTTAATCAACTGGTTTATTTTCCATCATCACAATCCTTATCTCACCGTGCTCCCACTGCAGTGAAGTGAATCCTACTGTTTTTATCATCCACTTTCAACTCTAATATTTGGAGTTTTTTTGGCAGCAATCACACAGCTGTGTCCCAGGACTCTTGCATCATCATCAATTTAACCAATTATATAACATCTTACATAAAGATCATTTTGCTGAATTATTAGGTAAAAGACAACATACAACAATGTATGTAAGAAATTATACACTATAGTCTTTGTTCCATCTTTGCAGTGAGCACTTAAATCATCACCTGTTCATATGTTCAAACAACACCAGATACCTTAACTTAGTGTTAAACCAGCAGGTCAGTGAAAGGCATGTATGCAAACTAATCTGTTTAACTGCTATAAATCTGCAGGTCCTGCCGTCCCAGTCGGAGTGGATGTTCAGGTGGAGAGCTTGGACAGCATATCAGAGGTTGACATGGTAAGCGGCTTGAGCATGTTAAATGACACACCGTGCACATGGTAAGGTGATGGGTAAAAATGGATTACAGGGAGGTGGAATAATACTGCATAAAGAACTGGCATGGGCTGCAGTTGAGGAGCAGTAATTAAAATAGATTCTAGCATAGAGGCAAGAAGAGAAGAACTTGGATTAATCTGTCTCTCTTACTTAGAATTAAATCAGGATCGTAAGAAAAGACTTAACAGAAAATGAAAAATAGGAGATTGCTGTAAAAGTAAAAACATAATGCCATTCTTAATGCTACTATTCCAATGGATGATATTAGTAGTGGCAAAGTTAACTGGCTTTGTCTTTGATATATTCAATTTGCAGTAATGGAAAATGCTGACACAAGAAATGGAACTTCTTCAACACTTAGGAGAAAAGATTTGAAGACGTTATAGACAATAGACAAATGAGCACTATAGACTGTGGCGACACTCAATCCAACTTTTTAACAGGTCAGACAACAACATTCTAAAACATAATAAGTTTTTTTTTTTTAAAAAAACGCTTCTCTGCCACTGGCATTTAAGGAAAGGAGAACAATAATTATATCTTTGTAGTTATATTCATCAAGCAAGTTTCAGGGGTCAGAATTTGATTAAGAATGCTGGATAGGAGGAACTGTTTATTTAGCTTCAAGTCAGCCCACATTAATGCTGAGTAATGTAATTAAATCAACTCTCTGTTTACGAACTAGAAATTGGATCCAAAACTGCCATACTGATGTTGTATAAGCTCCTGTTTGCAAGGATGAACATGGATTACTTTTCAATTGGATCCTGGGGTTGTGTCTTTATTTGATTTGGAACGGGAAAGAGAGGGATTCCAGATGACAGATGTCCCAAATGACATCATGTCATTTTACGAGGCCTCAAGGTGCTGAACACAGCAAACAATCAATTGCCATACATAGATTTTAGAGAATACCTATGATTCCATATTTTTCTTGATGCTGACAAATTCCACAACGAAACCAAAGCAACATGTTAGTTGGCCTAAGAGTCTTACTTTCCTACAGTGCCATGTGATTAAGTGACCTAAACAGCAAAAAAAAAAAGAAATTACCTTAGACTGCTGGGTGCTGTGGTTTTTTAGCAAACACCAAAGAGGAGAAGAATGTGTATTGGTTTGAAAGCTGTCTTATTAATGAATCCTCAAAGAATGCATGGTTTTAGAATATTTATTCTAAGTGTCATCTGTGTAAAGGAAGACGGAGGCTAGAGGGAGCATGTGCAAAATAAAAAGAAAGGGCTCCTAAATGGAACTTTGAGGAACTCCACAAGAAGATCCTAATTATATCAAAGAGAGCAACAGCAAACCACTTATTGTGCTTAATGCATAATGATAATGTGAAGGCTGACTATGACCACAACTGGCAACTATGGGATAATAACTATAAATACCAACATGTGGTACAAGGAGGGAGAATAATATCAGTTACATTGCGTATTTTCTAAAATTATTATCTACTTTTAAATTGTCAAAACAGTCAACTGAGGTTGTAGCTTGATTTTTATGTTTTCTGGTAATGCGTATCTCTTCATTTGTAGCAGTTAAAAAAAACAATAAACACGTTCAGGCATCATTACTAGTAGTAAAAAATGACTAGTGTGGTCAGTGAAGTGAATTAAATGATTCTTCTACACAGAATAGGTTTTCTAGCATTAGCTGCTATTATCCACAACTATTTAGTTTTGTTTTTATTAAATGTTCTAACACATTACAGTTATTACTCATCAGAGGGATTCAAACATGCCCCAGAACTCTTCTTATGCAACATCAAAGGTACTTTGGTGGTGAGTGCCAAGAGTACAATGTGTTGCTGCAGCCATTATTCTAAACTGATCTGGTGTTATGTAATGCCATGAGGAGAATGAGATAGAGGATGATCTGCTGTGGCGGGGTGTTGTGCTGACGCTAACCCTAACCCTGCATAGCAACAGGGAGTAAAGAGGCGTGAAGTCAAGAGTGATTTAAGACCAGTGGAGGCTGTGGACTGTGCTTAGCTGACATATGTTCGGCACTTCTGTTGACCATGAAACTTTAGTCATAAACAATCCATATAATCCAGCAGCCGCGGGCCACAGAGGTGTAATCCCAGAGGAATGGAATAAACCAGATTCAGCGAGTTGAGACCTTGTAGTGAGACTTAATCCCGAGGCTGTTTCTGTTCTGTTTCCCCTCTCATCCACCCCCCGCCCCACCCCCAACTCCCTCCCAGGACTTCACCATGACCCTGTATCTGAGGCACTACTGGAAGGACGAGAGGCTGGCCTTCCCCAGCTCCACCAACAAGAGCATGACCTTCGACGGGCGACTGGTGAAAAAGATCTGGGTACCTGATGTTTTTTTCGTCCACTCCAAGAGGTCTTTCATCCATGACACTACCACTGACAACATCATGCTCCGGGTCTTCCCTGATGGCCATGTCCTCTACAGCCTGAGGTGAGGACAGCAAAGTCCCCACAGACATCTGCCCTCACACAAACCAAATGAGACATGGCAGGCCCTGGTGTAGCATGCGTACCGCCGGTGAGATTTACAGTCTGCTTTAATTCCCCAGGGTTACAGTTACTGCTGCATGCAACATGGATTTCAGCCGTTTCCCTTTGGACTCGCAGACATGCACACTGGAGCTGGAGAGCTGTAAGTATTCAAATATGAAGACTACTCTGTTTGGCCCCTAGTTATTAAAGGCCTAGAGCATTTCGGCAACCTCAGCCAGCAGCACACCAGCACAGGCATGCAAACATAGAGATGTCTTTTGTTGCAAAGACATTGTGCGTAACAACAGCTGATGTTATCTCCTCATGTTTTCACATCACTAGGTATTATTCCATTTACACAATAGCCTCAGTTACTGGGAATAAATAGAGCTTTATCTGAAGCCGGAGCATATCAGGAGCAGATCTTGTTTTTCAGTGTGAAAAACAATCCATATTTTAGTGCTCCTGTTTTAATATAGTCATAATTACCCCACTGTTTACTTTGTTTCCCTGCACAGCTTTTAATTTGAAGAAAATAATCCTCTGAAAACATCTGCACGCGCCACTGCAACATCATCCATCATTTAAATATGCAGACATTTCTCATCACAATACACTTTTTACTTTTGAAACATCTGCAGCAATTGATGGTAATACTGTTCCAAAGTTAGCAAATGTTCCTCATGTGTATGTAAGACATCTGTTAAACAGTGAGTTTTGTGTCTTTCTCTGTGTTTTCATATGTCTGCTTCTCCTACTGCTCAGACCGACAGAGCGTTAATGCTACACTGCGGGAATATGTGCTCTATTTCTGTCCATCAGATGCTTACACAGACGAGGACCTGATGCTGTATTGGAAAAGTGGTGATGAGTCCCTGAGCATCGATGACAAGATTTCTCTGTCGCAGTTCCTCATCCAGAAGTTTCACACTACCTCTCGGCTGGCTTTCTACAGCAGCACAGGTAGTGACGCAAACCCAAACGCCGAGTGCACTTTCACCTCGATACTTTCTTAAAGGAAAGATTATCCACTGTGTAAGTTTCCCCTTGTGGCATTACAAGTAATTTAATTCATTATTAATAGAAACCGAATTAAAAGAACAATAAAATAAATACTGCTTTTATACTTTTGTCAGTGATTACATTATTTAATTCTTTAAAAGTTTTAGGGATGTCTATTGAAATTAAAAACAAATAGGCAAGTAAAAATATGTATGGGTGGAAATTGATGGTCACTGATGCCTGTCCTTTTATCATAATGGCAAAAATATACACCACTGCTGTGTTATTTTAAAGGGGGTGCAGCTATACAGTGGAAAATAAATGAGGGAAAATGCTCCAGCTGAATTTTCAGACAGAAGTAATGATGCAGAAGTGTGTTGGAAAACTGCCTGTGGGGACACTGGAGTTAATGAGGTCACACCACAACACTGCCGCAGTAGAAAGACTATGGGCAAAGCAGGGACATTACTGTGACTGGAAGGCTGGCACTCAGCTAATTGCACAGCCAGGTGTGACCAGTGATAAGCATCAACAGGTGATAAGAAAGCCATGCTGCAGGATAAAGAGGCAAAATTGAGACGGTTGCAAAATCAGTGGTTATTAACTTGCAGAAACCGGCCGCCACTGATCTGGCCAACGATAAGTGGTAAATGAGAGGCTGGTGAAGAAATGTCCTTATCGTTTAAGAAGGTGATAAGGACTTTTTTTTCTGCACTATAGCATACAGTGTGTCATTCTAGATGGCCCATCTGCATGATACCATACACACCGTCTTTGTTATGAACATGACGAAGCACATTTTCCAGCCTCTTGTTTACCACTAACAGGCTCGCACTTACCACTGCTCACTGACCAGGTCAGTAGCCAGCTGTGGTGAGAATAGCCTCCAGTGACCTTCTCTTTGTCTGGAGTTCAATACCTAACAGGCTCTGCTGTGGCCGCCGACACAGAAAATCACCATGGGCGAAACAGCCACATGGAACAAATCTTACAGTACGCTGGTGCTGTTACGGCTGCATTGATTAGGGGCTGTGTCAACAGTTTCATTGACATTTGGCTGGTGGATAAAATGCCAACTAAATGCTACAACTGAAAACGTTATTGATTCCTTACCATCCCTGCATGAACTGACGTGTTAAGATGGCCTTTGCTTAACCATGTATTTAACAGAACTGTTTGTCCACATATTGAGCTCAGTTGTTTTGAAAGCCTCGAGTTTGGGCGATAGCGTTTTCATTTAACTTTATTCGATACATGTCATTCATTTCTTTTGAGAAGTTCTTTTGTTTGTGTCTCAAAAAAAGAATAACAATAAGAAGTATTTTCCGGTATTCATCTCATCGACCTAACTGTGGATATCTTATCTGTGCTGCTACAGTACTGTATATTGTCCTATCCTTAATAATTAACTGACAATGACTATTACTAACAAAGCATATCATTCTTTTTCTCAAAATAGTAAATATAACCGTTGAATATGATACATAGTTTGGATTAATTACATTATACTACTACGACTAACAATAATAATAATAATAATAATAATAATAATAATAATAATGGCAAATCCTCTTTGCGCCAGGCATCACTTTGTGCATGGTGTAACTTCAATACAAGGCACAGCCAGTTGCACTTCCTCAGAAGACATGAAGATTGTTGAACAATGTTTGTATTTTTCAGTCTTCAGATAAGACACAGTGCCAAGCAGAAGAAATGGAAGGACATTATCTTTCAACACAGGCGCTATTCACAGACCTCACCGACGACAGTTATCAGAGACTTAAAGGGAAACAGTAAAATATGTTTACTTGGAAAACAAATTATTTGATAATTCCCCAAGAGGTTTTATTTAACCTGTGGGATTATCTGTGTATACAGAGAAAAACTCTTTCTCTGGAAAATATTTTAGAAGGTGGAGCACTGTTGGGAAGCACACCCCCACTATGTTAATATATGACATGTATTTCCTTCCTTTCCTTTGTTATTCTACCATTTTCTACCATGTTATGCTTTTTGTTATTTGATATTGTGATATATAACCAGTACAATGACCTCCTTTCTTTTCTAGCCACCTGCTGTTTTCATGGACATGCTGTTTATTTGGCTCTGTGTCATAAGCCCTCAAGACTTGTATTATTCCTGTGCAAAAAAAGTTTTTTGCAAAAAAAATACTAACGGGACAATGTGAGGACAATGACTTTATATCTATATCTATATGACAGGACCATTATTACAAGTCTGGCCAAGAAACTAAAAAACAATTTGTTGTTGTATTCGAATGGTGAGTGTGTGTGTGTGTGTGTGGTCTTGGAAAGAGATTAGTTTCTTTTAGTGCATCATTCGTCTGCTTTACCAGCAACTTCCAAACATCCATCATGTTTTTACTCTTCCTCTACTCTCCACTCTCCAGGCTGGTACAACCGGCTGTACATCAACTTCACCCTGCGGAGGCACATCTTCTTTTTCCTGCTGCAGACCTACTTCCCTGCCACTCTGATGGTCATGCTGTCCTGGGTGTCCTTTTGGATCGACCGCAGGGCCGTCCCTGCCAGAGTCTCGCTAGGTAAAGTGCTATGCAACACAATGAACATCTACATGTCCAAACGCCCATGACTGTAATCTGAGAGTACCACAGAATGATACTGATAGAGAATCATTTCACATTTTGAGTAATTTCCATATTTGCTGAGGATGAATAGGATGTAGGCAAGCCTGCTTTATCCAAATGATAAATATAATATATCTTTTTTAAGACAGTAATTGACCATGTGGAATGATCAAAGTTTATGTTTAGTACAAGTAGTACAAGACGAAATCCATGCAAGTGGCTTTTGGTTTTGATTTATTTCATGTACAATGAAAGCTGCGGAGGAAAGAGTCATTCAGAGGAGAAGTTGCAGTGCAGCAGAGATCAGCCTCAAGAACGATTTTCTGCAGGCAGATGGATACAGCACCATCTGTACATGATTAACAGGCTGTCTTTGTGGCGTTTCTATGCAACTGCATCAGAATGAAAAGGAACTGTGAGAAGAGTGAATGATGAATGACAGGATACTGCTGCCTTTTCATCTTTGACCTGAAGCCCGGTGGGAAAGAAAAACCTTTTTTCCAACCAGTTTGAACAAGGCCAAGCGTCTGCTCCGAGTGCGTTACAGCGCTGCACTTTAACCGAGACACAAGATTGATATCAAATACATTTCCTAGCATCATTCACTATTGTTTTAACCCCAGGAGTGTGGCATTTTTCCCACTGTTAAAGTGGGAAATATGAGACGAGCTGCATCACAGACTTCAGCAGCAACAGAATATACTGGAAGTAAATGAGGAGTTTATAAAATCAGCAGAGAAAAACCTTCTTTAAAGGCCTTTATCCTCCATAGTACTACAGGATGTGTGTGGTTTGACTAAATCAAACTCCAATCTCTGTTAAAATGTCATGCTAACACAAGGTTGTCATTTCTCCATAGGTATAACCACGGTGCTCACCATGTCCACCATCATCACCGGAGTCAACGCCTCCATGCCCAGAGTGTCCTACATCAAAGCTGTGGACATTTACCTGTGGGTCAGCTTTGTCTTCGTCTTCCTTTCTGTGCTTGAATACGCAGCCGTCAATTACCTGACAACCGTGAGGGACGGTAAGGAACGGAAGCTCAGAGAGAAAGCCACGGAGCAGGTAAACCTGAGACCTTTTTAGTCATTTTAATGCTGGTGCCAGCTTTGTACTCAATCTGGATTCCGTTTTCCTCAGTCCCAGAACCTCCCCTGTACCTGCGGCATGTCTCATACCAGGACCATGATGCTGGACGGCACATACAGCGAGGCCGACACCAACAGCTTGGCAGGGTACACCAGAGCCTCCATGATGGCTGAGGATGCGTCAGAAAAGCAGGAGCGGATGGTGGTGCATCTCTCCCTGGACAACGAGTCCACGGGAACCAAGAAAAAAGGCCTCCGAGGCTTTCGGATAATCCAGAACACCCACGCCATCGACACCTACTCTCGCATGATTTTCCCTGGTGCCTACATCCTGTTTAACCTGATCTACTGGTGTGTGTACTGCTGAGTGTGCGTTGTCGTGAAAAATAAATGTAAAAAAAAAAAAAATACTGCGATCATATCACTGACTTTGGAAAAAAAGGTACCGGTTCTCATACTGCATGTTCAGGTGGAGCCGCAAGATGGCTGAAAAAACAATACAGGGATGTGGGTGTGGATTTCACCAACCCTGGCTGGTGCCGCCACAGAACTGGACCACGAACACAGTTTCTTCTTCTTTCCGTTATTGTTACACATATTCAAATCAGTGGTTGATGTAAAAAAAAAAAAAAAAAAAGATTGTCAAAGCTTTGTAAAAACCCCAAGGACTCGTATGTCCATCTGAAGCTGGACTTTTAGATCTGAGCATCTGAGCATCAAACTGTGTGCAGCCAGCCCCTGCTTCAACCTCCCCAAACACCACTCTCTGCTCTGCAGCTCTCTGCTCATATTATCCAACTGTCAGAGTGGTAAGAGCATATCATTCGGCTGCTGTTGTCTCTGTGACCTTTGTAAGTGACTGAGTCACATTACTGACTCTCTAATGAGGCGGTAAGAGAGATAACCAGGCTCTCTTCCCATAACAGCTCGCCGACCGCTGTGACAACATTTCACTCCAAGTGACAGCCAGTGCCGGTTCCCTGTGTGACTCGCTCGCTCGCTCGCTCGCTCGCTCGCCGACGACTGCTGACACCCACCAGACAAAAGCAGCCGGAAAAGCACGGGACTGAACAGAACTCCACCACTGTACAGGCTTTAAACAGCTGCATCGAGTGTGCGTTTATTTGTGTATCTGCCGGCTTCTTTATTCACTGAATGACTTTTTATTTATTTATTTATTTATGTGTTTATTTATTTATTTCGTCTTAGTGCAGCAATCGATCCGTGTGCCATTTGACCTTAAGTTGGCAAAGATGCATGAAGGAGGGGTTGTATGAAACTGCTTGTTGCATGCTGCTGTAGAAAGGACATTAAGACATGAGAGGCTTCATTGGTGATGTAATCAACTTGAACCGCCTTAAGTGACATTTTTTGTGTGTTTATTTTATACACCAACATGGTTCTAATGGCTTTTTGTTTTTTTATTTGCTTGTTTGGGCCCCATGAGTGACTGCATGGTTTTTGCTGGTCTTTTCTAATGTTTGATCCACTCCGTTTTGCATTTTAGCTAAATACATGGGTGGAAAATAGACCTCACTGTGATGTGTGTGATTTTAACCATCACATGTGCTCCAGACTCATGCCACAACACTGGTTTATTATCAGTCAGTATTAAAATGGGCACTTTACTAAATTAGCATAAAAATATCAATTTTTAAATGAACGGTTTGACATTTAGAGAAATAAGCCTTCTCCCTTCGTTGCTAAGCATCAAGGCCCATTACTATCCTAAGGGCTATGCAGTAGCCTCCTGTGGTCCGAGGTCAGCTACATGATGCTTGAAAATGTAACTGGAACAGGACTTTCATTAACCTCTTGCATCAAGTGTAATTTCAGGTGCAGAAATGGACTGGGAGGTGACTTGCTTGACAGGCGGCAGCATCTCACACACACACACACACACACACACACTCACACACACACACAGAGGTTCAACGCCTCTTGTCTCTAGCTGCATAGAAATGAGAAAGCCAGATGCTGATCTCCTCCTGTTACTTTTTGCACAAATGTGCATTTCACAGTCCATAAAACTGCTCTTCTTAAGCTGGTCTCAAACTATATCATAGTCATCATAATCATCATAATCATTGTTTGGCTTCAAAGCAACAGTAAATTGCAAAGATGGGATGACATTTTATTTTATTTTTTTTACGGACGCAAATCATTTTGGAACAAAAACCCTCGAATGATCCAGACAGATGTTCCCTCTGTGCACAAACAGGAAAGACAGGTTCGCCTCGCAGATCCATCCGCTTCTTTAGAAAATGTTCAGAATGTAATGCTTTCAGAGCTAATTTCACAAATAAAGTCTTTCTTTCACACATTGAAATGCCTGCTGATTTTTCATACACCAGTCCGCAGAATGTCCAGACTGACACAGCGTAATAAATCTCTTCCACTCTGTCTTCCAATGACAGCAGCGACGTATGAAGCAACTTCACTGACTCAAGTAAAAACTTCAGGAATATTCTATCAGATACAGTCTCCATGTGTGACGCACATCCATCTTTAATCCCGATTTCAGGGAGGACTCTGGGGATATCTAATCCCCCAAGGAAACAAATCATGTCGGATACCAATGCCATTGCTTCTTAAAAACACCCACTGTTACCCACTGATAATTGAGTCTACTTGTGTAGTAGCTTAGAAAAAAGTGTCTGAAATAAATGAATGAATGTGTACAAAAATGTCTTTTAAATGCCCCCCAAAAGGAAACATGTTATAAATACTTATACAAATCCCTTTGTTTGCAAAGCCAGGGCCTCTGGGTAGTTAGGCTGGATTTGAACAGGAAACAAAGGAAAGGGACCTAATGTGAACTGAGCATGACCCAAATCTGAGTGGGTTTTTTTTTTTGTCTTTAGTGAGTAGACACTAGTAGACACACAGTAGAGGTAACAACCCTTATTTAATTCCCAAATATAGGCCCTCATCATCCCAGGAATTCAACTGGTGATGCATTGTGGCTCCCAGCATTGTCACGTTGCTTCCTGCTTCCTGTCTTTATCCAAAGCTGATGACGCATCCTCCAGCTCTGTGCATTTACACACAAATATGAAGCTGGTATGTGATTTGTGGTAGTGTCTGAGGAGGACAGGAGAAGAAGAAGCATGACAACAACTATTGATTAGCATAATAGAAAGAACATAGCCAGCTTTTATGGTCTGATAGCTTTCCCCCGTCTTATTGACAAATGGAATAGCAAATGAAAAACACTGGAAACAAGCCTTGTGTTACTTAACAGATTGTCATTTTAATTACGGGCCAAGTCGAACAGATTGTACCCTGCTCCCAGCTGAAGTTGGTTTATGTGAGATAGAAACTGCCAGAAAAGACATGGAGGAGCTTTGAAGACAGGGGACATCAAACTCTGCTGGCTCTCTTTTCCAGTGAGATGATTCCTGCTGGGGACTCGTTGATGACACTACACTGTGGAAGACCAAAAAAAAAAAAAAAACAACAGCCCTCTTATTATAACATAATATATATACTGTGTATATATATATTGTCACAGCCCTTTTGGCTGTCTTTTAGGGCCTGGGTGGGGTTTTGGTGTCTCTCTCTCTTTTCTCATTAGATCCTGAGCTGAGCAGCCTGGGTTTGATTGGTGCAACTCAAGACACCTGGCCATTGTCTTGTGGAGTGCTTATTTAAGTCCTGCCTTCCTCTCACTCTCTCTCTTGCTTCCTGAGGACAGCAGCACATTTTGGTTTTGTAGCATTGTCTTTATGTTAAGCACTATACAACACCCTCACAGCACATTTACCATCTACAACATCACTACACCACTGATAACTGACATACACACCCCACAGTTACTCCTTTGTTGCACATTCAGTTTAGTTATTTGGTTTGTAGCAATAAATGAAACTTTCCTTTGTTAACTTTAAAAACTGTGTTTCCTCCTCCTTTTTGATATGGCTTTTGAGCCAGGCCGTGTCAAATTGGGGGCTCGTCGTTGTTCTATTTGCTAATTTTTTTTTTTTTTAGTGGATAGTTTCTGAACTTAATTTTGTCTTGGTGGTTGCTTGATTGCTGCACAACTGAGTGCCAGTTACCCTCTGTCCTTACCTAAGGTGAGGTAGCAGGGTGGTTGTTAGAAATACACATGGCTTTAGTGGATAGATGAGAACTTTTTCCTCTTTGTACTACTGTGTGTAGTGGGAAGCTCTGTTGGTAATTTGGTTGTTCTTGAGGAGGTTTATGGTTTTGAAGGTTAATTGGTTCTAGCTTTAGGACAGTCTGTGTTGCTAATCTAGTTTGTGCATGCTGTCTGTGTTAGTGTTTTGTGACTTGCTTGTTGTCTGGTGCTGCTTCTCAAGCTGGGTGTTGGTTTGTGTGTCACATTTGACTGTGTGTTCCCCTTGTTAGGTTTATAGCATTTTCCCTTTGGAATCTGCTTCTCTTTGTCTGTAGTGTGGGGTGACAGCGGCTAGAGCAGTTGTCTCGGGGGCATGTCCATGGTTTGTGGTGGCGTTGCCAGATGGCTGGTCGCATCACCACACCAGTGGGTTTCAGTGCATAAGTACCCGCCGCCAAATCCCCTGAAGACTAGGGTTGAGTTAGTCTAGGTTAATTTTGGGTAGGCAGTTTAGTTAGTGGGGGGACACGCACCGGGTAGGATGAGTGAGTACCCTTGACACACTGGCTACACTTGCTTTGAGATGCAGCTAAGGTTTTGGTGGGAGCTAGGTTTTTTTTCTCTTTTCTTTTCTCAATTAGTGTTGACTAGGCTTGTAGGTTAGGGATTGTTCTAGGTTAGATATGGCTAGTATTGCTGAGTTTGTGGAAGTTCCGAGTTTAGAGATATTGAATAGGTTTACCAAAGACGAGTTACTCAGGGTAGCCGATCACTACAGAATAGGACTCAGTGATAAAAGGTTAAATAAAGAGGTACTGAAGGCAGAGATTAAAGCTTCTTTGAGTGACCTAGGGATCTTGATCTTGACTGAAGAGGAGCTTCATCCTGTTTCAGAGGAGAAGTGTCCTGGTGAATCTGGTAACCCTCATGGGGTGGTAACTGGTAATCTAACATTTGAGCAACAAAGGGAGCTGTTTGTGTTGCAGTCACAAGAGCGGATTGAAGTGGAGAGGCTGCGTATAGAGCAATCCAGCCTTGACATTGAAAAAACAAAACTTGAATTGATAAAAGAGGGTAAACTTGCAGCTGGGGAGGCTGGGATATCTGCTGGTCATTCAGGGATTTCAGGGTCTAATGGTCAGGATTTTGACATTTTCCGAAATCTACGGCTGGTACCAAAATTTAATGAAAAGGATCCAGAGACATTCTTTTCTCTTTTTGAACGCGTCGCTGAGGTCCGTAATTGGCCAGAGTCTGCGTGTACGTTAATGTTGCAGTGCGTGCTTACTGGCAGGGCTCAGGAGGCCTATGCAAGTTTAAGTTCAGAGAATAGTAAGAAGTACTCATTAGTTAAAAATGCAGTGTTAAGAGCTTTTGAGCTGGTTCCGGACGCATACCGCAAACGTTTTCGTACTTGGCGGAAAGGTGAGAAGCAAACTCACTTGGAATTTGCAGGTGATCTGGCAAGGCACTTTGACCGCTGGTGGGCTGCGCTGGAAGTCAGTGATTATGATGGTTTGCGTGAACTCATAGTTCTTGAGCAATTTAAAAACACTTTACCTGAACATATTGCTAATCATGTCAGTGACCAGAAAGTGAAAACAGCTGCAAACGCTGCCGCGTTGGCAGATGAATATGTGCTGAGGCATAGACGTGGATTTGGTGAGCGGCGTTTGTTTAATCAGCACCCACGTGTTCATAATGGTAATGGCCATGGAGACGGGGCACGTTCAGGCGTATATGTAGGGGGCAGTTCAGCTAAAGAGGTTGCATATGAGGCTACAAATGATCATGGTGCTCGTGGTCGTGAGGAAAGAACCTGTAACTACTGTAACAAAAAAGGCCATCTAAAAGCTGATTGTTATG
>JAFBJQ010002720.1:0-11598 GCA_016785345.1 Trinectes maculatus
ACTTTCACTAAACAATGGCTTTTAACGATCCATTCACACCCCTACCACAGAACACCGAACTGCCCCCACCACCACCACCACACACACACACACACACACACACACAGATACATTCTGTCAAAGCTTCATTTGCATAGCAAGATTATGCTACTGATATTCCAGAGGAATAAACAAGAGGGAGTCCAACAAGAACTATATATACATGTTTGCATAGTGTGCACAGTTTAACAAATAGCTTACAATTGGGTTAAGGCGATGGACTTGAAATCCATTGGAGTTTTCTCACAGAGACTCAAATCCGTGGTAGAGCACATACTTTGCATGTATGAGGTTCAATCCCTGGGGTCTCCAGCTCTTTTTATGTTGATCATCCTACTACAGTGATTACAGACAAGAAGGACACCTTGTGATTTCAGATGATGTAATAGCAGCATAATTCTTATTCGTAAATGCAGAGTTCAGGCAATGAAGTATCTGAAAAATGAAGCTACACAACAGTAGTTGTTGTGGCCGAGTGGTTAAGGCGATGGACTAGAAATCCACTGGTGTTTCCCCGCGCAGGTTTGAATTCTGCCAACAACGATGGGTCCTTTTGAAAGCTGTTATAATATATGTAGTTTACATATAATGTACGTCCATTCAGTGTAATGCAACTACAATTGTATAGTTATAAAGACATATTTGGCCATTTGTTTGAATACAAATGTGTTGTGGTCCACACTGAAGGACACTGAATCACTACCTATTCAGATGATGGTGCCTCACTCAGTACAGTCATGCATTGAAAACGTTCCCTCACTGTCACCACACTGACAGGGAAACACAAACAAACAAACAAACAAACAAACAGACAGACAGACAGACAGACAGACAGACAGACAGACAGACACACACACACACACACACACACACACACACACACACAGTTATCAGTCATCTCATGTTGTTGTGGCCGAGTGGTTAAGGCAATGGATTAGAAATCCATTGAGGTCTCCCCACGCTGGTTTGAATCTTGCCGATAATGATGTTGTTACCCAGATATGTTTTAAAAAGTGAGACTCAACCTTGAATAATTTTAACCCACAATTCAACAATAAATATTCACTGTGAGACTGTGAATGCAGAAGTCATTTTATCCAGACCAGAAGGGCTTGAATCTCAAAAAAGAGAGACAGCGTCTCAACCTTTCGAGCACAACATGGCCGTCCTCAAAGGATTCAACAGTGTAACTAACCAGACTGGCCCCAGTTGAAAGTAAACTGATGTAGAGGTTGTCGTGGCCGAGTGGTTAAGGCGATGGACTTGAAATCCATTGGGGTTTCCCCGCGCAGGTTCAAATCCTGCCGACAACGAGAGAAATTTTGGTAAAGTGTTTATTTGAAAATTCTGAGGAAGAAATGTTTGAGTAAATCAGTAAAATCAGTTAAATTATTTTCTTCACACGAATAGTTTATATGAGGACTTTCAGTCAGGGTTCAGAGTTCATCATAATACTGAGACAGCTTTGGCAAAAGTCTCAAACGACCTACTCATGGCTTCAGATAAAGGATTTATCTCTGGCCTGGTTTTCCTAGATCTTAGTACAGCTTGTGATACTGTTGACCACTGCATCCGTCTTCATAGGCTCAAACACTTAATTGGTATTAAAAGAATTGCTCTAAATTGGGTTAACTCTTATTGATCGAACGGACATCAGTTTGTACAAATTAATGATAAATTGTCACAACGCATACAGGTCAGCTATGAAGTTCCTCAGGGCTCCGTGCTTGGCCCAGTGTTATTTATGTTATACATGCTGCCATTAGGAAACATTATTCGAAAACACTGCCAAAATTTTCTATTACTAAATGCGGACAAAACTGAAGTTTTAGTCCTCGGCCCTAAACACCTCAGAGAGTCGTTATTAAATGATATAGTCACTCTAGATGTCATTGTCCTTGCTCCCAGTGAAACTGTCAGGAATCTGGGAGTTACATTTGTGTCATGGTTCTATGTTTTATTCCTGTTCTACTGGGGGGTTTTGGCTGTGTTTTTTGGTTTTTCTCCTCCTCCTCCTCTTTCTGTCTGCAGTGCAGGTTTGGCTGGGGGCGGAGCTGGTCTCTCCATTGCACAGTTTATGAGACACACCTGCTTCCAATCTGGCTATCTGGGTCCCTTTATAAGGAGAGTGTAGCCTTCACCTCGATGCTGGATAATTCCGTACTCATGGTACCTGTTGTGGTTGTTTTGCGCTCAGTCCTCGCAGCCTTTGCTAACAGTGTTCTCTGTCTTCTAGTTCCTGCTTCGTTCTGCTGTTGAGACCAGCTCTGCTACCTTGCCTCCACTGCACAGACCATGAGGTTTTCTCGCTCCATTGTCGCTGACACAGAGTAGTTTTCTGTTTGGACTTCTTTCCTCGCTCTGTTGTTGTCGACACTGAGTTGTTTTCTGTTTTGGATTTTGGGACATTAAAACCCTTTTAGTTATTCTACTCTGTCTCCGCTGATCTTTGGGATCCTCAAAACCTGAACCCTGACAATTTGTTTCTGATTTATCACTTGATTCTCACATAAAACAAACTTCAAGGACTCACCTCTGCAATATAGCAAAAATCAGACATATCCTGTCTCTTAAAGATGCCGAAAAATTAATCCATGCCTTTGTCACATCCAAAACCGGAGGTTTCAAGTAAACCCAACTGCTCACATTCAGATCTGTTATTGCCATTGATCCAGTGTAATGTAACTAAAATTATACAGTGATAAGGACACAAGTGGCCATTTGTTTGAGTACAAATGTGTTGTAGGCCACAGTGAAGCACTACCTACTCAGATAATGTCTGACCCAGTACGGTCATACATAGCAACTGATGCACTACTACATCTGTCAGCATTCTCATACAAGGGGATATAGCGCAGTGGAGTGCATGCTTTGCATGTATGAGGCCTTGGGTTCAATCCCTGGCATCTCCAGCTGTCTTTAGGTTTATCAACTTATTGTAATGCTTATAGTAAATCATTCGTACTTATATGCACATTGTCTGTATACCAGCACTATCTTGTGACAAACACTTAACATACTATCATACTGATTTTGCACATTTCTGCTTTACATCTACATCCAACAAACGTCTATGAACTCACTATTGAAGTTTAAACAGTTCAATATACTGTATATATCATATATATTTATACATTGTTTGTTGATGGTTTCACTACAGATCTGTCATGTCTGTGTTATCAGGTGACTTCCTGTTTTATTTTGTAACCCTACTCTCCTCTCGTTTTAGGTCACTTCCCACTTCCATTCGTGTGTTTCCCGCTGGTCTGATTCTCATCCCCGCCTTGATTGTTTCCACCTGTTCCCCTTACCTTCATGTGTTAAATAGTCTGCATTCCCTTTGTCTTGTGCCAGTGTGTCTTTGTCCGTTGACTAGATTTCACGAGCCTTCTGTTTCCGAGTCATAGTCTTTGCGATCGCAACCCGTAAGAGCGATTTTCCTCTTTAAGAGTGATTTTTTGTTTGTAACTTTCATAGTTTATGTTTTCATGTCATAGCCTTAGTTTTGCCTTAGTCAGTAAGTTTTTCCTCTAATAGAGTGATTTTGTTTTGTACTTTTTATTGCGGATTGGTATTCCTCCCTTTTGGAGCGTTTTTTGTAGATTTTTGTGTTTGTATTTCTATAGCAGTTTTAGTTTTAAAGGGAGATTAGTTTAAGTTTCATAGCTCTGCATTTATTACTCTGTAAAGAGAGATTGTTTTCAATAAAGACTGTGCAACGATTCTCTGCTCCTGGGTCCTGTTTATGTCCCGGCCTGACAGTACACACTGGCCAGTATGGACCCAGCAGAGATGAATCAGCTAACGGCTGCGATGCGGGAGCAGGAGGGCCGTCTATCCCGTCAGGAGGGATTTCAGACAGCCATGGCCACACAACTCGGTCAGTTGTCCACTCAAGTACGGGAACTAGTTGATCACCTCCGGCAGTCTACCATGTTCTCCACAGCGCCGGAACCCCCGGCAGCCGCAGCGGCACCGGCTCCCATGTTCACCGCCGGTGTCAAGTTAGCTTTGCCGGAGCGCTACCCTGGTGAACACGGCCAATGCAAAGCCTTTCTGATAGACTGCTCTATTCACTTTGAACTGTCTCCACAGACTTTCGCCTCTGACAGATCCAAAATAGCCTTCATGATTTCTCACCTGACGGGCAGAGCCAGAGCTTGGGCCACCGCCGAGTGGGCCCGTGGCTCTCCCCTTTGTGATTCTCTCACAGACTTCAAGGCTGCGCTCATGAGAACTTTTGATCCAGTGTCTACGGACCGGGAAACCGCACGGGAGCACTGAGACAGGGCAGCGAGTCTGTTTCCGACTACGCCATCCACTTCCGCACCCTGGCAGCGGAGAGTGGCTGGAACTCCACAGCCTTGTACGATATATTTCTGAAGGGGCTGACACCCTCCATTCAAGACCTGCTGGTGCCATTAGATCTGCCGCCGGACCTGGACTCGCTCATCGCCCTCGCCATCCGGACGGACCACCGGGCCCGCGAGCTGAGGCGACAACGGGGCAGCAGGCTGACATCGGAGAGAACCCTGCGCACCGCAGCTCCGGCCGAATTGGGTAATCGTCGGTCGTCACCAGAACAGCCTCTCCTCCCTCTCATGACTGGACGGGAGGAGCCCATGCAGCTAGGCAGAGCGCGTCTGGAGGGCCTGGAGGGCCGGTGTTTCTATTGCGGGGAGGTTAATCACCTTGTCGCCTCTTGCCCAGCCAAAAGATCTTCAGGGATGAGTCAGCTCAACTCCTCACGTCCCGCCTCACGTAACCTCACTCCTGTTAAAGTAATGCACCGCACCAAAACAAATGAACTTGGGGCTCTCATAGACTCAGGAGCAGATGAGAGTCTGATTGACTGGGCATTGGCTCGTAGGATAGGCCTCAAGACCGAGCCAAAATCTAAGACTATCACGGCTAGGGCTCTAAATGGCAGTGTTATATTTACCATCACTCACTCCACAGAACCCCTCGATTCTGATATCTATGACCACAAAGAGCGCATTAATTTTTTTTTTCATTGATTCACCCACTCAGGCACTGATTTTAGGTTATCCCTGGTTACGCTCTCACAACCCCCACATAAACTGGGAGACAGGGGAAATCATAGGGTGGGGAAAAACTGTGATGAACATTGCAAGGGCGTCTCCTTCCAAGACAAGGTGGTGAATTCTTTTAATCATGTTTCTGTTGATTTTGCTGCAGACTCTGACTCGCCCGACCTGAGATCGGTTCCTGCCTGCTACCACCATCTCCGGGAGGTTTTTAGCAAAACAAAAGCCATGACCTTGCCTCCACACCGTCCCTACGATTGTGCGATTTATCTAATCCCCGGCTCCACCATTCCCAAGGGGCGTCTTTATTCGATCTCCAGACCGGAGAAGGCGGCCATGAAAGATTATATAGACACGTCACTAAAAGCGGGACTCATCCGTCCCTCCTCATCGGCCGCTGGGACCGGATTTTTCTTTGTAGGTAAGAAGGACGGATCCTTACGGCCGTGCATAGATTACAGTCCCCTTAATGACATCACCATTAAGAATCGATACCCTCTGCCACTCATGTCCTCCGTTTAGATCAGCTTCAGCAGGCCAAAGTATTCACTAAGTTGGACGCCTACCATTTAGTCAGGATCAGGGAGGGGGATGAGTGGAAGACCGGGTTTAACACCCCCAGCAGACATTATGAGTATTTGGTTATGCCTTTTGGACTTACTAATGCCCCAGCGGTATTTCAGGATATGATAAATGATGTTCTCAGAGACTTTTTAGACCAATTTGTATATGTTTATTTAGACGACATTCTTATCTACTCCTCAGATCTTAAAACACACAGACACTATGTAGCCTCTGTCCTCCAACGGCTATTAGAAAATAAGCTCTATGTCAAAGCCGAGAAAAGCCAGTTTCATGCCGACACCATCTCCTTCCTGGGCTTTATTGTAGCCCCTGGAAGTGTACAGATGGATCCGGCTAAAGTCAGCGCTGTGGCTGCTTGGCCCACGCCTGATAGCCGCAAAAAAGTGCAGCAATTCCTCGGATTTGCTAACTTTTACAGGCGGTTTATCAGAGGTTTCAGCGCAACAGCAGCCCCTCTTCACGCACTTACCTCTACCAAGGTGCAATTCCGCTGGTTCTCGGAGGCAGAGGCTGTGTTCCAGAACCTGAAGCGCCGCTTCACGACTGCACCCATCCTCACCATGCCAGATCCCCGCAGACAATTCGTGGTGGAAGTGGACGCCTCCAGTGAAGGTATCGGGGCGGTTCTCTCCCGGCGTTCGGAGCAGGATGGAAAGATGCACTCCTGCGCCTTCCTGTCACGCCCCTTGTCCCGGGCTGAAAGAAACTATGACGTCGGTAACCGGGAATTGCTGGCCGTAAAAGTTGCCTTGGAGGAATGGAGGCACTGGCTGGAGGGGGCGGAGCACCCATTTATCGTCTGGACTGACCACAAGTGTTACAGAGTGAAAAGGTGTTTTTACTTTAGAAGAGTTCCGCACCCCGGAACCTTTGTTAATGAGCCTCGGGCTCCCCCGGGATGTTGTTGTGGGAACACACCCGGCTATGTTTACATGCTGGTTTCCTATAAGTTGCCGCCTGTACCTGAGTGTTTTGGAAGTCGTTAATTAAATCCATTAACCGTCAAAAGACTGCGTGCGTTATTACCTATCAAAGGTTACAACACTGGCGACGAGGATCAAAACCAAATTAGGTTGAAGAAGACGTTTCCGTGTAGTTTACGAGCATGGCGACTGTTGGTTCACTAAGTGAATATGTCGAGTCAGACGGGGACTGGATTGAATACGTCGAGAGACTGGAGCACTTTTTCCTGGCGAACGACATTACGGCAGAGGAGAAGAAACGCTCCATCCTCCTCAGTGTGTGCGGGGCAAAGACGTATAAATTGATACGCAACCTGGCCACGCCGCGGAGCCCAGCAGGTATTGGATTTACGCAGCTGGTGAAGATGGTACAGGACCACCACAACCCGAAGCCGTCTGTGATTGTCCAGCGTTTCAAATTTCATACTCATGCACGCAGGCCAGGAGTTTCAGTGGCTGCGTTCGTGGCGGAGCTGAGACAGTTATCCGAGCACTGTGAGTTTGGAGCGGCCCTGGATGACATGCTGCGCGACAGGTTAGTCTGCGGCAACGGCGATAACGGCATGCAGCGCCGGTTGTTGGGAGAAGCCACACTCACATTCAAGAAAGCGCTAGAGATTGCACAGGCAATGGAAACAGCGGCAACTAATACTAAAGACATTCAGCAAGCTAACGGGGGTGGGCAGCCACGTCCTGTTTATCGTGTGTCCAAGGAGAAGACAGTAAAGCCACTAAAGTCAATTGAATGTTACCGGTGCGGAGGAGCACATTTTGCTAATGACTGTGGTTTTAAAGACGCTGTATGTCATAACTGTAAGAAAAACGGGCACATTGCAAAGAAGTGCAGAGCTGCTAAAAACAAACAAAAAAAGGAGTGGGGAAAGTCAAAGCCCAAAGTGAGCACACATCACCTGCAAGGGGAGGAGGCTGAGGAGCAGGTTACCTTTAACATGTTCAACCTCAGTGATCCCTGGGCTGAGCCCATCATTGTAGCATTGCAGATCAATGGAAAGGAGCTGGAAATGGAGGTGGATACGGGCGCCTCAACATCAGTGATAAGTCAAGCTGCATACCTCAAGTTGTGGCGCTCGGAGGAAGCGCCTGCACTCAAAGAGGCTAATGTCAGACTGAGGACATATACGGGGGAGTGCATTCCACTTCTTGGAGCTATAGAAGTTAACATTGAGTACCAAGGACAGGAGGCTGCAGCTAGGCTGGTTGTGGTCAAGGGGGAGGGACCAAGTTTGCTCGGTCGTGACATCCTGCGGAAAGTTTGTCTGAACTGGGGAGAGATCAAGCACATGAGAGTAATTGAAGACATCCTAGAGAAGTACGCAGATGTTTTTAAGGATGAGCTGGGGACCCTTCATGGCACAACTGTGAAACTATGTGTCGACCCCAAAGCACAACCACTTTTTTTCAGACCTCGCCCGGTACCATATGCCATGAAAGCCAAGGTGGAGGCAGAGCTGGAGAGGCTCCAGCAGCTAGGTGTCATTGAGCCTATTGAATTTTCAGACTGGGCAGCCCCGATTGTGCCAGTTTTGAAAGATGACGGTGAGGTGCGCATCTGTGGGGACTACAAACTGACAGCAAACCAGGCCTCACAGCTTGATACCTACCCTCTGCCACGAGTGGAGGACCTGTTTGCCACTCTGGCAGGAAGAAAAACATTCACAAAACTGGATATGAGTCATGCGTACCAGCAGCTGCTGTTGGACGAGGAATCCAAACCGTACGTCACCATCAACACCCACAAGGGGTTGTTCAAGTACACTCGGCTGGTATTCGGCATCGCATCCAGTCCGGCTATCTTTCAACGCACCATGGACAATCTGCTCCAAAACATTCCCCAGGTGGCAGTCTACTTGGATGACATTCTGATCACAGGTAGACCAGAGGGGGAGCATCTGAGTAACTTGGGCCAGGTGTTGAAGAGGTTGTCACAAGCTGGGCTGCGGCTGAAGCGCAGGAAGTGCGTTTTCCAAGCACCAAGTGTCACCTACCTGGGCCACAGGATTTCGGCTCAGGGTCTGTCTCCTGTGGAAGAGAAGGTGAGGGCCGTGAAGGAGGCCCCAAGCCCAAAGAATGTGGCTGAACTCAGATCGTTCTTGGGCTTAGTGAACTATTATGGCAAATTCTTACCTGACCTCTCCACGGTACTAGCTCCCCTCTATCGACTACTACACAAAGACAGCTCATGGAAATGGCAAAAAGCCCAAGAGACAGCATTTCAACAGGTAAAAGAACTGTTACACTCTGAACGGCTGCTGGTGCACTTTGACCCAAACAGGGATGTTACCCTGTCCTGTGATGCGTCACCCTATGGCGTAGGAGCAGTCCTTTCGCACAAGATGGAGGATGGCTCGGAAAAGCCGATTGGATACGTGTCACGCACCCTCACATCAGCAGAGAAAGGTTACTCACAGTTAGAGAAAGAGGGACTAGCTGTGGTTTTTGCTGTAAAACGGTTCCACCAGTACCTGTATGGCCGTCCTTTCACCATCTATACAGACCATAAGCCTCTTATGGGTCTGTTCAGTGAGTTAAAAGGCATTCCACCCATGGCTTCAGCGAGAGTTGGCAACAGGCTCACGGTCGTAGAGTCGGGATAGGGCGTCAGCCTTGATGTTTCGGGACCCCGGCCTGTAAGAGAGGGTGAAAGAGAAACGATTAAAGAATAATGCCCATCGGGCCTGACGTGAATTCAGTCTTTTTGCTTTTCGGATATACTCAAGGTGATGTTAATGGGGAGGAAGCCCAAATCTCATCTCGATCTGCTCCACCCAGACATCGGAGTTGTTCGGTCGCAGGAAGTGCAAAAAGTGAGGCGAGACCGACATGCTAAAGAGAGACTTTTTAAGCCTGGAGACTGTGTGTTGGTCAAGAACTTTTCCCAGGGTCCACCCTGGCTGCCAGGAGTTATTGGCCGCCAGACCGGACCAGTGTCCTTCATGGTGGACTTGTGGGATGGAAGGCAGGTCCGCAGGCACCAGGATCACCTGCGGGTTCATCATAGAGCGGGAGGAGAGAGGTATCAGAGTGTTGCACACAAAGACTGTGTGGACAGCTCTATGGCTGATTCGGAGGTGCTCACAGCACCACAGCACACTGATGGACTGTCTGATCAAAGTGAGGCTGAACAGGTTGCTCAACCCGTCGGTGGACAACAGGATTCAGAGCCTGTGAGTCCCACAGTTGGACTGAGGAGATCTAAGAGCCAGCACAAGCCTCCAGATAGACTGACCTGTTGAGCTCTACAAAAGCCAGACAGGGTTGAATGTTAAGCTAGTGAAGAGCGAAGCACTGGGAGGTTGTTGTTTGAGATTGTGGGAAATTGTTGTTTAAAAAAAAAAAAATGTTGTGTCATTCAGGTCAAAGACACATTTCTGGAAAGTAGCAATATGTCAAAAGACATTTTACAGTTTACAGTTTACATAAGTTTACAGGAGTTTACAAAGAGGATCTGAACTGCTCAGTCTCGTTTGTTTAATTATAACTTATGTTTTCACTTAAAGGGGGAGAAGTGTTACAGAGTGAAAAGGTGTTTTTACTTTAGAAGAGTTCCGCACCCCGGAACCTTTGTTAATGAGCCTCGGGCTCCCCCGGGATGTTGTTGTGGGAACACACCCGGCTATGTTTACATGCTGGTTTCCTATAAGTTGCCGCCTGTACCTGAGTGTTTTGGAAGTCGTTAATTAAATCCATTAACCGTCAAAAGACTGCGTGCGTTATTACCTATCAAAGGTTACAACAACAAGAACCTTGAGTATATCCGAAAAGCAAAAAGACTGAATTCACGTCAGGCCCAATGGGCATTATTCTTTAATCGTTTCTCTTTCACCCTCTCTTACAGGCCGGGGTCCCGAAACATCAAGGCCGACGCCCTATCCCGACTCTACGACCGTGAGCCTGTTGCCAAGGAACCAGAACCCGTCCTTCCACTAACCTTTGTGGTTGGAGCGGTGACTTGGCAGATAGAAAATTAGGTTAAGCAGGCGAACAGTGAGGGTCCGCCGCCTAGTGGGTGCCCAGCGAATCATTTGTTAGTCCCGGCCGAACTGCGCCTACAGGTGGTCCAATGGGCTCACACTTCGTTGCTTTCCTGTCATCTGGGGTTGCGGCGGACTATGTTTGCCATCTCCCGGAGGTTCTGGTGGCCATCCATGGAGCCGGAGGTCCGGGAGTACATTGAGGCCTGCTCGGTCTGTGCCAGGAACAAGACATCCTCCAGGTCACGTATGGGACTGTTACAACCGCTTCCCATTCCCTCCCGACCATGGGCTGACATATCCATAGACTTTGTTACGGGGCTTCCGGTCTCACAGGGAAACACCACGGTCCTCACAGTGGTGGACCGGTTCTCCAACATGGCCAGGTTCATCGCACTCCCTAAGCTGCCGTCAGCTAAAGAAACAGCTGAAATTATGATGAATCACGTTTTCAGAATCCATGGATTCTTCCACTAACCTGTGTCCTAAAGACATTGTCTCTGACGGGGGGCCCCAGTTTGTATCACGCTTTTGGAGGGAGTTCTGTAGGCTCATCGGAGTGAAGGCCAGCCTGACGTCAGGCTATCACCCTGAGTCCAACGGCCAGACCGAGCGCCTCAATCAGCACCTGGAGACCGGCCTCCGGTGCCTGGTGTCCCAGAATCCCTCTACATGGAGCAAGCATCTGATATGGGTAGAGTATGCACATAATTCTCTACCCACTTCTGCCACGGCTTCTCACCCTTTAAATGTGTATATGGCTACGATCCTCCTATCTTCCCAGATCAGGAACCCGAGGTTTCAGTTCCCTCTGTTCACGCCATGATCTGCCTCTGTCGACGCATCTGGGCGGCTGCCCGGGAGGTCCTAGTCCGCCAAGGAGATCGGGTTAAAAAGGCCGCGGACAGCAAAAGACGACCCTCTCCCGATTACCAACCGGGCCAAAGAGTGTGGCTCTCGGCCAGGAACCTG
>JAFBJQ010002725.1:0-37146 GCA_016785345.1 Trinectes maculatus
CATTTTCTTATACGTCAAAAATTTTTAAAAAACCTAAGGGGTTAGTATGTCGAAAATGTCCAAAAACGGTCAAAAATTAAAAGTGGAAAAAACGCGCTAGAATGGCAGGAAATAGTGTGCAATTACCCCCCAGAATGATATTTTGTTGATTAAACGCCAGAAAACCTCATTTTCTGATAGCTCAAAAATCGAAGAGAACATAAGGGGTTAGTATGTTGAAAATGTCCAAAAACGGCCAAAAATTAAAAGTGGAAAAAACGCGCTAGAATGGCAGGAAATAGTGTGCAATTACCCCCCAGAATGATATTTTGTTGATTAGCCGCCAGAAAACCTCATTTTCTTATACGTCAAAAATTTAAAAAAAAACCTAAGGGGTTAGTATGTCGAAAATGTCCAAAAACGGCCAAAATTTAAAGTGGAAATTATGCATTATACTGGCATAAAATTGCATGAAATCACCACCAGAATGATATGTTGTTGATTAGATGCCAAAAAACCTCATTTTCTCATTGGTCAAAAATCGCAAAAAAACTTAAGGGGTTAGTTTGCCGAAAATCCGCAAAAACTGCCAAAAATTAAAAGTGGAAATAACGTGCTAAATTGACATAAAAGAGCATGAAATCACCCCCCAGTTTATCATTAACAATGTCTGGAAAATCACATAAATTTCTCCTCATGTTAACACAGTGAGGGTGATGAGAGTGGATGAGATTTTGCTTTACCGGGAGAAAATAGTGTGTGTGGTATATAATTATAATAAACCATCAAACTTGTGCAGCCCCGTCGTGGTAGGCCTGTCATCATCTCTGTGGGTAATCATTGTGGAGACCACTCTGGAGGTCTCTACAAGTGTGGGCACAAGACAAATAGCAGTCATCAATATCTGCCTGCTGCTCTGTAGCAACAGCAAATGAAAATGAATGACAGAACGTTCCTGTGACATCTGAAGACATCTACAGGAGTAGATGGCTCTGCAGCAAGAACATCAGTTGCAGGAGGAAATGCTGCTGCCTGTTCATGAGAAACAGGACTTGAGAAAATAAAAAGATTTTGTTGAAAAAGTTTGTGTAAAAATGTAAATGTTCATTATAATTAATTTCATTTTTTAAAATGCTAACACACAGTCATTTTTTAAAAATTTAATATCAATGTCTGAGGGCATGAAATGTCAGATTACAGACTGAACAAAAACACTTATCTCTTTCTACAATCATTTACCCTTGAACTTGTCTTCATTTTTTAAAAATTTCAATATCACACTTCTTATAATGGCAGAGAAGCATTAATCACTGATAGCTGTGTGTTGAAAACATCCACTCTCCTGAACTCAAATCTAAATCTCAACACAAAACTAATGATGATGCATTCACTGCCCATTAAAACAGTATTATCTCAGGACGGTGATTCTTAGACACTGGTCACTTAATACATGTACTGCTGCAACGATTATGACAGATTTGTCCACAGAGACTTCATCAGTCCTTGTGCCGTGTTTGGTTGATATTTTACAAGGACAAGATGTACGTTGTCTGTCTTATGAATGTGAATGAGTGTTGCCCTTTAAAAAATATACATGGATTCATTGAAATGAAAGTGTCGCAAACCCACAGGGAAACATTTACTGTTGAACAGCTTCTTTGAGTATTTTTTTTTTCTTTTTTACTCTTGTGCACATATGCATTCTGCATGCGCATGTGGATAAACAATACACAACCCTGCCTATTGTTTCATATAAGTGCACTGTTCCGCAGGTGGCAGCAATGTGCCGCTCAGTGAGGCAACAAAGGAAGGGAAACATAATAGCTAGCTAGTAACTAGAATGTAAACAACACGGGGTTTAAAGTCATTTTTATATATCAGAGTCCCAAAGGTTTTATGGAGAAAAATGTATTAGATCACAGGGATAAAACAGCAGAAGGTCCCTTTATGGGAAAACTATATCTCTTAAACAGATTTTTAAACAGGTTTTTAATGGGCAGAATTCACTGCATTACATTTTCTTTCATGTGACGAATTTCTTGGTAAAATGTTGATGTTGCTATTTACTCTGATTTACTGTGTTACCATTTTTGGTCTCGTCTCTGAGATTGTTACCGGGAAACAAGTAGTACTTCTAGAGCACGAACAGCAACATACAGGACTTTCAGACATGGCTCTTCAGAAAGGGGAACTTCAGACACTGAATTACAATGATCTTTCTGAAACCTATGGACACAAGGCAGAAACATTGCAATAGAAAAGACTCTCCCAAGCATCTATCATAGAGCTACCGGTTCCCATGAGGCGGCAGGTATATTTTAATACAGCATCAAACTGCACTACAATAACATAGTGTGGTCACAGGATGGAACAGTCAACCCTGTGGTACACAGGAGCTTACCCCATACCTTGACCTTCCCCTTAAATCTTTTAGGCCTTCGCCTTAAAAAAAAAAGGTAGATATAATAGCATCTTTAAGTGTTAAGTTAAAGTGCATCATTCCCCTCAGCATCTGTATATTCCAGTTAAATCATTTCTCAGTATACTTTTTTTCTGTACACTTAAATGCTACCATAAATTCAGAGCATGCGTCTGCCCTTACACCAAAGATTAAACTGGCACAACACCACCACAGGACACCACGTCAGGAAAAGGACTTCAGTCACATCGTCGCACAGTCAGAGGGTGCACAGTCCGAGCACCTTCGCAAAGCGCTCGTCCTCCATCGGCACCGCTAAGGCAGACCAGGTTGGACGGCACTGACTTCAACACTCAGTGTCTCTCTTGCTTGTTTTGGTGTCTGACTCTAACTGTGGTCCCAACTGGTCTTTGGTCCAAGGGACGCCGGGCTTAAAGTGGCTTTGCTCCCAATCACAGACTAAATGGAGCCTACCGGTTGGATGAACAGCGGCAACATCAGCAACCAGTGTTTGGTTGGATTCCCACCAATGCACCGATGTTCATCAAAAGAGCTTCACACTGATCTATACACACACTTGACTAACTTCATCCGTTCAGGACAGGCACAAAACTACAGTCCAGGAGGGTTCTCTCACAGGCCCCAGTACGGCGCGAGGCTCCTGCGGTCTCTCTCGTACACATCAGGTATGACCCCGTAGGGCGTCTGCACCATCTTTACAGAGTTTCTACCAAACAGCTTCCTCTCATACTCGATGAGCTGCCGCCAGAAGCCACCGTTGGGTCTGATGACGGGGCGACGGGCTTTGACCCAAGCATGGGCCTCCGCCAGAGACACGCGGTGATATTTCATGAGGTACGCCAGGCACAGAGAGGCCGATCGGCTCACGCCCGCCGCACAGTGCACCAGCACCGCTCCGCGTTTACGTCCCACGCTGTGGATCTTATCGGCCACGCTGTCGAAGTACAAGGAGATGGGGGAGTGGGGCATATCCGCCAGCGGGACCTTTACGTACTCCACGTGAGGCCAGTTGAAGTTCGGGAGCTCGATGGTGGCGTTGACCACGCAGGTGATGCCTTTGGACAACAGCAGGCTTCGGTTTGACGCCACGTTCCCTCTGCTGAGGAAGAGGTTGGGGGTGATCTGCGCGATGCCCCCAAGGAGGCTGCCGTTCTCAGGCATAAGCCTCGGCACCGCAGTGGGCACCACGGAGCTACGGTGGTGGTGATGGTGGTTGTGGAAGACGCCTTGGCTACGGGACGCCATTGAGGAAGCGATGAGCAGGATGGTGAATAAAAAGAAAGGAAATCAGCAGATCAGAGTCATCATAATCGGAATAATCGAGCGGGACCAGCCAGGCAGCTCCTGCAACACAAGAACAGATTCCGCTTTTAGTCCCAGTGAAACGTTTTTTATATTTTTATTTCAGAGGCGGAGGAGCTCTCAGTCTGACAAACACAAAACCCTAACAAGGACAAGTCACAACACTTCTGTTTGCCAAGACAAGACAAAACAAGGCACTAAAATCCCTTTTCATTTGGGATGTACCTGAGATTTGTTTCTAGGAAACCATTTGTTTTCTTGACACTGTCTGTAAAACCCAGGCAGAAATGCTATATGGTGACAATTATTTTTAAAAAAACAAAAAAAACCTGCCGCTGTGAAGCTGAAACCCACTGATTCATAGTCTTTACTTCACATTTACAACACATCAAAGGTTTTTCATTAATCCTTAAATCAGATTCAAACGTGTGTCTCTACATTCAGGTTGAACAGGCTCCATCCTGCACACTGAGACATGCCTCCCTCTGCCATGTGAGCACAGGCCCCCTGGAGGCTTTCGCTCACCTCATCTCATGTTCATCCACCCACAGCCCCCACATACAGATTACATCTCTCGTCTCCCTGGCTATTGCTGCTTTTAATGTGGTTTTGGATGGCACCATCAGGCAGGATGGGAAACAATCATACGCTGCGCGGTACCACACTGTGCTCATAATACACCGCAATTCAACCACCAAGTTTGCTGCCGTTAAAATTTCTAATTCCATTTTCCTTCTCCAAAAAAAAGGGTTGATTCAAATTATCTCTGTGCATTTTTACAAGCTGTAACGTGAACACAAAGTTTCACAACACATGACATTAAGAAAATGATATTACAGGAACTCTAATGCAACATTACAAGCTGTGCCGTGTATGAGGAGAGCAGCCTCATGTGTTATTAGTTTAGTTATCATCACGGAGCCCACGCCTCCAGGCGCCACTTCACACACCGCTGCACTTGTCGTGCGTCATCCACACCTTGTGCACCAGTCTAGCTGGCAGGTCTTTTTCTTTCACGTTCAGCTACAGTTTGGTTAACAAGACACATGGGTCAACTGCCTTCAACTGGAATTCAATCTGCACGGGGGGGAAAAAAAAAAACACCTGCTGTCGCCTGCAAACACAGCACGAGACAGACTGGGATTCCTCTTAATTAAATTTCAAGTCAAAACACAAGTGGGGAGAAATTTAGGAAAATTTAAATATACCTGCATGACTGACAATACAGTGACCATTACTGCAGCTTTGTGGTCCAAAGATAAATGTCTGCCATTAAAATATTATTTATTGGATAGGAATCAGAAAAGAACTCGATGTTTTTCCTCTTCAGCCTGCTTAGAAATTAAAATGCTGCAAATGTGGTAAGTGCTCGCATTTATTTTGACGGCCAAAAATATTGTGATCCGCTGCTTTAAATTTCACAAATATATCATCGGATATGAGGATATTCCGTGTCCGCTCTGTAATCCCATTTTGCAATGTTTTATTTAGTGACTTTTTCAAAACAATATCAGAAAACCAGAATCCAGCGCAAACACAAACACTTTTAGGGCAATAAAATCCTCCTGTATCCACGAGTTGGAGCTGCCTTCCTTTATCATCATCTTCCAGCTGTAAAAACCTGTCTACTCTTATTGATCACAGCTCTGCCATCTGACAATCGTCTGGTTCCTCCTTACAAAAAAAGGAAGTAAAAAAGGATCAAAAGGGTAAAGTAACACCCCCCCTCCCCGTTCAGTCAGTCTCTGTAGCTTTACTCCTTGTTGCCAGTCACCCTGCATTTTGCCTCCTAAACCTTTTCCCGCGATCGTGATGGAGCTGCGGTGCAAATGATTTCCCCTTCCTCAACGTTGTCGCTGCAGGTGATAAGAAAACAAATGCTGTGATCTTGACTCTGGAAAATGAAGATTTACCCCCTAAATCTTATCAGGAGGTGGTGAGAGAGGGATCAGAGCAAAAACGAAAACAAACTGTGATAAACAACTTAGTAGCAAAAAAACCCCCACACACGCAGTTTTCTGTTAGTCTGTGTTGTCCTAACTACCAGTCAGAAAAAAAGCATCCCTGATGTTAAAGGGATTCAAATTCTTTTCTACACATGCTCATATGTGTGTGTGTGTGTGTGTGTGTGTGTGTGTGTGTGTGTGTGTGTGTGTATCTTTACAGATTTAAAATTATATAGGAAACCAAACACTACACTTCAGCTTCTTAAACTAACACACAAAGCTCGGATCTCTGCTCACACGTTTTTCCATCTTCTCCTCTCAGCAGCCAACAATGGGCACAACAGCAGACTTATGTGGGCAGCGACAGTGGTCTCAAACCAACAAATGTGAAATCCTACCATAATTACAGAGAGGAAAACTCAACTAAAGCATCCTAAAACATCTAGCTTGCATGATATTTGGGTAAATATATTATTTAAATATATTTTTATGTGAAAATGGCAAAAAGTCTATCTATCTATCTATCTATCTATCTATCTATCTATCTATCTATCTATCTATCTATCTATCTACACACACACACACATACATATATAATACACACACACACACACATACATATACATACGTACATACGTACATATATGAGCTTTGCAATCTCTGTTGCTGTGGCAACCTACTGACCAACAGTAAAGAGACACTTGAACAGAGAAATGATGGCGATAACAGAACCAAACAATCACTGACTCTCACCAAAGTGCTGATGTACCAGAGAACATGGTTATTTATACCCCAGGTTGGTCAGCAGTGATGCTGCAGAGAGCGTAGGAGGGGGAATTATGCAGAGACTGTCACCACACAAAACTCCACTATACACTGGAGATACTGAGGATACGGCAGCACAACGTCAAGAGGATCACCGCAAATAAGTATCAAACTAATTAGCAACCGTACGGAGGGTGAGTGGCATCCACAGCACTGGCCTGCAGAGTTACTGCACATTCTTTGACTTTTGCAATTTGCAAATATCTCCTGGTTTGATAGTGTTGATGTGTTGATGTTAGAGGAGCTGCCAACAGGTGGTCGCAGCTAACAAATCTTCTTACGCACGTTTCCCTCACTCTCTCTGTGGGAAGATTCCTCAGGGGTCCAGTTACACCTCTGCTCACGCAAATTGGAAACGTGACCCACCTACAGGAAAACTAGAGTGGCAACCCTGACAGTGAAACCTCAGTGACACCGGATCATTTATCGCCATGGTTAAGGTCCGACTCCCGACTGTAGTTCCCTCATTCCACAGAATATATAATCAATGAAACGAAAAATGAATATCTGGAAGCGGTGTGACCCAGCACACTGCTAACAGCTCTCTCTCTCTCCCTCTCTCTCAATCAAAGAAGATCCATTTATCCAGTACGAGTGATTTCCGACAGTGACTCTGCAGCCTAAATAATGATCAGCAATGACAAAGAGGGTCTTGTCAAGGTGGCCTCTTCCTAAATCCATGCAAAGTGTTGAGTTACAGGCAAATGACTGTTATGTCAACTGCAGAGGGTTTTTAAAAGGGGAAGAGTCAGTATCCCATACACTGACTCTTCCCCTTGTGAAACAAGGGGAACAAATTCCACATCGGGACATGATTGTTCATGAGGCTTTGGCACCTTCATGCAAGGAGTTGGAGTTTCTATAGCGTGTATGTATATGTGTGTGTATGTATATATGTGTGTATGTGTATGCGTGCGTGTGTGTGTGTGTGTATATATATATATATATAGTAGGACTCATAATACTGTATTTATTTTGCCTTTGAGGTTGCAAAGATCATCACACATGCCTACAAATGATATATGTACATATCATGTAAAAATGAATATAAATAAATATAATAACATACAAGACCCTACCCTGATTCATTTGTGTACAGTCCCTAACAGCAGTCCCTGAGTAAAGTGGGATCTGTTGCTGTTTTGGAAACAGTGTAACGTGTAACGCCTCTGTGTCCCACAGTGTGTGACTCCACCGCTTTAACAATTCATGACCGAGCCGTGAATAAGCACAGACACACACTCTCACTCTGGTAAACACATAAACAAGAAATGAAGTCACCCCTAATGATGTATGAAGCGGCACGCGGACGTTCAGCCTCATATCCGGGACCATCACAGCAGGTTCGCTCGTTTCGTCAATTACACTCATCACAAACATCAAAAGTCATCACAACAAACCCCGCACACAAAAACACATTTATAATCCCATAAACCCTCTGTGCGGATTTATATTGAATTTAATCAAATTAGAGGAATAATCATAATAAATATTTATTTCAACTGCATCCGTCAACTTACCAGTCGAGACTCGCACTCGGGCAGGGATGGAGGTTTGGAGAGCGCCTTCCCCGCCTGCAGCGATCCGCCAACCGCGGCTCACAGCCCGGACATCCGCCCTCAGTCGCTCCGGAGCGGTCAGGAGGATGGAGAGGAGCCGGGAGGTGGGAAACAGACCGCGACGCTCAGCCACATCACGTGTAAGTCGACAGGAACACGAGCCATCAGTGCATCCGCCTGGTTACACGCTGCCAACGTGTGCAGGGCATCGGTATGAGGAGTGATCAGTGCCACACGACGGAGGAGGAGGAGGAGGAGGAGCCTTTATTCCAGGATTTGCCATTGGAAGATGCAAGTTTTTTTTTCCAGTCAGGCACAGATCAGTCCATACAGGTAAAAATAATAATAATGATGATGATGATGATGATGATGATGATGAGAATAATAATAATAATAATAATAATAATAATAATAATAATAATAATAATAATAATAGTCATCATAATAATAGTCATAATAATAATAATATGTTTTCGGACCGCCAAACAGTGCTGGTTGTGACTCCAATCAAAACTACAAACGAAAACAGAAATAGTAAATTGTAGCACAGTTTATCCTACAAGTAGCTAGAAACCTTTAGGAGCATCAAACCCAAAGTGAACTGTTGTGGGTCTTATCTACAAAGAGTCAAACAAACAAAGGCCGCAGTCACCGGTGTTGGATCGTGCTACATTGTGTCTCAGTTGTTGAAGCCACGTACACACAAATGCGTACTGTACATTACTGACTGCAGCATGGGGGGGCCAGAGGCGCGTATATAATAAAACAAATGCACTGTCTGCTCCTCAGGTCTGTTATTTCAAATCTCATTATGATTTGCCTGGGAGAAACAGTTCAACGTCCTAGCAGAGCTGCTCTGACAGTGTGGTGTTGCATGTGCAGGCCTTTCAGTGCGGCCCATACTGAATATGTTTGTCTACCAGACCATAATTAGACCTGCTTTCCAAAGTCAATCCCATTTCAACAGGCTCCCGGGTAAGATATTCCACTATCCATAAACCCACGGCCTCTGCCTTAGAGTCACTCCTAATTACATTCCACATTCAGTCAACTGGAAACAATCAGCAGCAGAAAACACCAAAAAAAAAAAAAACAACCCTGGTGCATGGGCCGACACTGGTTGACAACGCAGATCTTTTTTCAGCCTTGAAATGGAAAGGCCATGCGTCCTTTCATTGGATGGGTGAAGAGGAGAGATAAAAGCTCGCAATGATTGAAATTCACCTGATTAAAGTTTAAAGAGACGAGGGCACGGTGACAGAAAATGTCTGCAAATGAAAGACGTTTTAAAAAAGGTGGGGTGGGTGTGGGGGGTCGGGTGGGGAGGATAATAGATGTTTGAAAAGTGGTAACCTTGAATAAGAAGAGTGAAAAGCAGGGTGGAGAAGATGGGTAGAGAGATAGAGGGAGGACGATAAGAGCTGCAGGCCGCAGAGACTGGGAGTGGGGTTTGGACTGAAATGTCAGATGAGTCAGGAGCAGTCTGGGAAGATGCTCCAGTTTTCAGCCGACATGTGGGCTGGAAATTTACTCTGACACCATCGCTGTAATAACAAGCACCTGCAGCCACGTTGTGGAGGAGCTGTCTGCTCTGAATGAGCCGGTGGTGACACTGATTAACCCTGACCGCCTGTAACGCAGGATAACTGACGGGTTTGATGGTGCAGAATGGGCCACAGCGATTCAACCATCAAATCCTTTGCATCCCTCAAATGCTCAATAACGTGCAATGTTCAAGTTCCAGCTGCTTATTTACACTTTTTTGAAAAAGTAGCTGAGATCTGTCAATCCAAAGAGCACATTACGAGTAGATTCATCCTATTCAGAGTCGGAGCGGGAAAACATCTGGGAACATGGGCACAAGGTGGGAGAAACGGGCCTGTCCCTGAGAATTTGTGCTGCTTCATTGCTTTTAAGCAACATTTTCCATCATCAGTCCATCCACAGAGAGGAGAAGTCCAGCCTGAGGAATGTGTGGTTAATCTGCTGAGACGCTGAATTGAATGGTTAAGCCTGAGAAAGTAAACCAAAGTGTGTAAAGATGTGCTGTAAATCCTGCGAGCTGGCTGCGACACAGGAGATGTTTATTTCCGTCTGTGCTGATGTGTGTGACAAATGGGCAGTGGGGTGGTAAGATGAGAAGATTGGAAAGCATTTTGTGGTTAGTGCTGGTAGAGACGCACGACCTGGAGAGCAGGAGCAGGAGCGGCAGCGTTAAGGGGAGGGGGTGGGGGTCTAAATAAAGTTGCTGCTGATCCCACAGGCGCCGCCATCGCTCCAGCTGCGATGGCGGTAAATAGACACAGGGGCTAAGTGTTTGCTGTATCAACATGTGAGGGCGGCGAGGTGGCTGTGCTCAGCGTGGAGTCTGACTGTCACTCTGATCCGTGCTGCTCCGACATCAAACGAACACATTTGCTGCTGTAGAATGGGAACAAGAGCATCATCAGACACACATGCTGTTGATGTTCATCCTGAGAGGTGTGTGTGTGTGTGGGGGGGGGGGGGGATAAAGGATGCATTGCACCTTTAAAAAAAAAAAGATCTAATCCTTGCAGTATGTTTTCATTTTTTCCATTTATTCCATGACAGTGAGTCAGTGGGGAATGGCACATACACAGATGGGTGGGGGGTAAAATGGAGCTACGGCAGATTTCTGTGCTCCGCTTTGGTTCGTCACGACTCCTGTGCCCAGCAGATGAGCATGAGCAACAGGACAAATGTGTCTGCCTGTGTGTGTGTGTTTGTGTGGGGGTGGGGGGAGGGGGGTATGTGTCCACAGAGCATGCCCCTCCTCCCCACCTCCACTCCTTCTTTCAGACAACATGCCACGGACCTGGTTGCCACGGTAACCTCTTGTGTTGATGGTTTCACCTCTGTGTTAATCACTACCTAGCAATAATGGCCAAAGCGCGAAGGGTGGTGGCTTGTGTGTGTGTTTGTGTATATACATTCTGTATACATACTGCATATTCTGTATACATACTGCACATACAGATACAGATATATTTATATGTGATCAGGGCAAAGGCTTTTTTTTTTTTTACCTTTCTCCCCTGAATAGAATCAATGTTAAAAATCAATCAGACTCTGGACGAGGCGAAGCTCTAAAACCAATGGATCAATGTCTATCAGAGCTGTGTTTTTCTTTCTCATTCCTCATACGTGACGGCCGGCGTTCCCTGATTGAGGTCGGAAAAAAAGATAGCTCCAAGATTGTGAGAGAACATGTCTATCTCAATGCAGAATCTCTGCTAATACAGATATACAGATAGAACTGACAGAAACTGACTGCATCTTGGTGGCGATCGCATCATTTCCTCTGCCGTTCTTCCTCTGTCTTCCTGGAAGAGAAGCTTAATTAATTCTCAAGCAGAATATTGTTAATTGATGTGATACTAATAATGCACAGGTAGTAAGCAGATCAGTGTAAATACTCGAATAATGTACTTGTGTAAAAAAAAATTGAGATTTGTCAGAGATTTGAAAACTAACATGCAAATGTTTCAAGGACACATGGTTTGAAACCGTTTCAGACTCTGCCTCATTATGTGATATTTATTAGAGCTCCACCGATGCACAGGTTTCCTCCTAAGGGAAGTCAACATTCATTTACCTTTTGAGAGGAGTCCAAGCGAGTTGGGGAGAGCAGGAGGCGTACGGCGCGTCGGAGGAGATGGTGTGTGGGCGGGTTGAGAAAAGCTGCGTTTCTTCTCACATGCATGGCGCTGACACCAACATCTGCTCCATCTGCTGTCCCTGCCACTACAGCACAGGCTCCACAGTGATAGAGAGAGAGAGGGCCGCGCCATAACCAGGATGAGGCAGGTGAGGAGTCTGCACAGCTCGGCTTTGTAAGACAAACACCACAATATCCTGTATGGAGACTAAATATGTTATCGGTGCAGAGTATAACACAAAAAGCATATTCCCTTGTGACTTGGTCATTCTACTTCTTTTGTCTTTCACTATCACTATGCAGCATGTACAATCCCCAGATGGCACATACTCGGAATAATAATCGGTAGGTCGTGGAAAATAGAAGCTTTTAGCACAAATTTCCTTTCACTTAAATGATGAAATAACAAATTTTAAAAATTTAGTTGTGAACCAGTTCTGGGCTTAATTGCTTCTGGCTTTAATCATCTCTGATTGGGAGCAGCCAGAGTAGGGAATATAAATTGCTGTTATTCAGTTGAAGGGATTTTATATGTTCTTTGCTTTTCTATGTTCATTTAGTTGGCCTCATGTTGTCAATTGTTTTGTCCAATTTCATCACAGCTCACACAGTTTTCAGGTTCCTTCTTCTTTATTTCCACAAAATGTACACTATTATATAAGTTTCATATCAGTTAATTGCCATGAAATTACGTGACCAGTAAAACAATGGATTACCAAGTATTTCTGTTCAAGTGAATATATTAGTTACATTAAACTAAAATATCAACAGATCAACATAACATCCTTACAGTAGTGTAATATGAGGCCCAGGTCTTCTGACAGATAATTATTTAAAGATTTGCCATTTTAAGATGCAACAGAACTTTCAAACGTTCGTTTATATTTCACACAAGCAGCAACAATCGGAATCTCTTACAAAATTACAATGCTATAAGAGAATGAACAAACCACTACCCCAGCTCCTCGGTGGTCAAATCAGATGTTCCTAGGCCTTAGTGATGTAGCCCTCTTTTATTAGGAAATCATAGATTTTGCGAGTTTTGTTGACGTCAATCTTGATCAGCGCTCGGGCCTGAGCAAGCCGCAGCCCACCTTGCCGCCTGCACTCATTAAGCAAGGCTTGCTTGTACTCCAGGTATGCTCCCGGCACCAGCCGCACCACCTGGCATAACTACAAGAACAAGAGATACTGGCATTTAAAAACAATGTCTTAATAACGGCCGTGTTGTACATCACAGACAGACCTTGTCAGATTTTATAGCAGCGTCTAAAATCCTAGCAGAATGGATGAAGGTCACATTCACCGAATTATGCAACATTGTGCAGACACTGGCTCCAATGTCACCAGCGCGAGTACAACACTCCTTTGTCTGAATTATACAAAACCTCAGCTTTCCTGTGTGACCCTTTCAGAGCAGATAAAGGAGAGCTGTACCTCTTTCTCCCGCTCGTTGAGCTTCTCCGTTCCCGGCAGTCCAGTCAGGTTCAAGGGAGGGGCACTCCGCCTACCAGTTGCTGTGGCACAGAAATTCAATTTGAGTCAAACACATATGTCACAACCTAGTGTTGGTCCTCTCTTCACATACCATAGTGGCTGAATGAAAACAGGATGAGACAGAGCAAATATTTATATGCACGTGCACACAGATGCAATGTGGGAGTGTGAATCTCATTTCTGCTCTGGAGGTAAAGAAAATGCAATGAATTTGAAAGGGAAGACATCAAGATAAATATGCATGTAGGGGGCCTATTTTTCATGTGCATTCATAGAGGCGCTTCTGCATTAATGTGATTGTGCCTGGAGCCACACCAACATGACAGACGAGGGAGTATGGAGGAAAAAGGTCAAGAGAAGCTTCTTACCTGACACTGTGATTGTTGTGACAGGAGGAGTGATGCCAGCATCACTGTAATCAGAAAGAAAAACGTTAGCATTGCTGCTAACCTTATTAATACACATTATACACCCACCCCACTTACACACAGCATCTCTGGGCTTTGATCACTACTTTTACTCCAGGATCAAGATGAGTCACTGCAGCCGATATTTTTTTCAGGTAGAATAATTAGACAGGCTTGGATAACAACCGTGGATGGAAATCACAAGCGCGTAGCACATTACAAAGACTAAAAATACCGCAGAGGAATAAAAGTGGGATCCACAGTGATAGCAACGCATGCTCTATTCATCTCAACACGCCTGTGTGTAGACAAAGGTCAACGTCTCTGGGGAGCACAACTTCACCAGCTCGCCTGTTACACACACTGGATAATAAGCAGGAAGTTTGAAGTCTCACATTGCAGCCTGTTTGCTGAGCCACTGCTGGCAGGCTCTGCCATCCTGGATGTACTGCAGGACATCACACAACATGGTCCTCTTCCGACGCTCGTCCTCGCGCATTCGCTTCACCCGCTCATACACTTTGGCACCTAAGGGGTGTTACACAATGATGTCAGCAGAGACAAGCAAGGGTCTTATTTATAATTAAAAGTGAAAAGATGCCCAAACATTGTTTACTCCAACGGACACTTAAAACCAAAAACTTCAAGTCTGGTTCTGTCAAATATGACAAAGAAATAATCAAATCTTAAACCTCTACATTTACTCTATTTAGAGAAAAAGTGATGAAGGGGCAGTTTTCAGGTGAGACCACACTAATATGTTTAATTTCTTAGAATAATTCATTATTCCAATCTTTCATTTTTTTCTGTGATATTCTTGAGCTGCATTTAAAAGTAGCTGATAGAGCAACTCAATAAAATATTCAATTGAGCTTCATGTTGTGTGCAACGCATTAACAAATTGGCCAAATATCATCACACCAAAAAGCATTTAAAAAAAATCAGACAACTGAAAACACTGTGCAAATAATAATTAACGCCATTTAAAGCCTAACTACGATTAAAGAACTCTGCAGAGCTCGAGTCTGAATATTAACTCATTTCCCTGCTTAGGCATGTATTTTTAAAATTACATTTTGTTCAACAGAAGAGTGAAAAGGTCAAACCAGACTCACTGCAGAAGGACTTGATCCCTGCTTTCCTGTACTCCTGCAGCCTGCGGATCTCCCTCCTCAGCTCAAACTCCACTGGAAAGAAACACAGATGAAGGGGAAAGAAAATCTGAGCACAGCTTTTCAAGAGGAGATAGAGAGCTCTTTCATCTCTTTCTGGCACAACTCAAAACCAATCCACCCACACTTTAAACACACTGAATGTCACATACACAATTTGAGCCATCGATCTGTGATCTAAACCGCTTTTAAGGAATCATTTTACATTTTCATTCACCAGATGTTTATTATGAACCCCAACAGAAAATCTAGTAGCTACGTGTTAGTGCTCTCTACCAGCATCATCATAACAACAAAGCAAGGACTATTAAGAGAAATGCTCATCCCACCAGTTGCATTTCAGAGAATTTAAACACACTAGGAATCTCTAACAAAATAAAGTCAGACTTCCCGAAAAATTGAAAGTATCATCTAATGTCCCTATCATCAAGCAACTTTGAGCAAGAACTGGTTGAACTTAATATCTGTGTTTGAGCCTGTACATATTAAATTGCCTTGTGTTCTCAAGCCAAATACTAACGTGCGTGGCTTTCGATGAATTTGTCGTGTTCAATCGGTCCAACCACTCTGGCAAATCGTCTCATGACTTCGTACAGCTCCTGCACCTCCTTTGGGTAACATCGCTCCAGCACTGAGAGACAGAGAGAGATATACAGGAGAGGAGTGAGTAGGAAGCAGATACATGAATAAGAAAAAGACATGATATACAGAAAAACCCATTAATACTTTTACACATGTGTAGTATGTGATTTTTAGAGCATGCTAAGAGGTTTGCACTAATATGGCCTATATTTGTTTTATTTGTTTGTGTGTGTGTGTGTGTGTGTGTGTGTGCGTATAACAGCTGGCTACCTTTGGGGACACATTTTTGGACTATAAGACCAATTGATCAAGGTGGTTTGTCCAAACAAGGCCAAGTTGTGTTTTTGGGGTCAAGGTGAAATGAAAGCAAGTCTAAATGATTCAGCCGAAAGTCATCATCATATCCCGGTATGATGTATGTGTTCACAAGCAGCTGCCATTTCAGTCCAAACACATGGTGTCACGTCCTTCACCAAGTCGTGAACGCACAATGCTGACAATGTTGTCCACGTTTCTAGGGAGACAACAACACTGGTCTGTGTGGTCTCATACCAGCACAAAAACAGAGACCGCAAACAAAGGCAACGGCAACACAACTCAGACCTGAATCGTTTATTGGAACGAGCCCTTCCCGGGCTCCAGACTGCTGCCCCCAAACAACAACGCTGGTCAGTCTGCCTCAGGCAGTTAGTGAGACACGATACTGCCAGCTCCGAGGCTCAGACACTGCTACCATTATTGCATGTGACACACACACACGAAGGAACACACACACACACACTCACACACAGTAGAAACACGCTATCTTTGACAGTCTCCATGACAACCAGTCTGCAGCTCTCTGGAGTTCTCTTTTGTCTTGAAAGACTGGAGAGATAAGGGGAGGGAGGGGAAGAAAGGCAGCAGGTCTAACTGGAGGATACATAAATAAAACATGATGGGAGAACTCTTCAACTCGCACTGCACAGACAGATTTCACAGAGCAACACGGGGGACGCAGAGCAAAGGGTGCAGAGTTTAAATGAAAGAGGGTTCGACTGGAAAAAATTTCTTCATCGCAGCTGACCAACATCTGTCTGACCTCTAATGCAAAAGCCCAAGAGAGACGTTACTTAGCTTGCCGAAAACCAAACTGTCACAGGTGCATCAATAAATGAAGACATCCCACCTCAAAAAAATGATACAAGGAGCAATGATCACATGGGGAACTATTCACAGTGGAGCATTTATGCTGTGGTTTGAGGACCTGGCAGGCTATTCTCAGCCCCGATCGTAAATATTAGCTTCGTCAGTTGCCACGAGGGGCCACAGAGGTTAAGGTGGTTATTTCACTGAGTTGTGTACATGCATCCATGGAGAGGCACGACAGCGATTTGGCTGGTGGATATCAGATGCCTCTCCGAGTTGCTATGAATGCTATCACAGACAGGCCCCTGTGACTTTCAGAGGAGGACTTACTCTGAAATTTCCGAAGGTTGATCAGGCCATGGTCTCGGATTATCCTGGAAGAAACGCAGATTTAGCTTTATTAAAATGCTAATTAATATTCTGATTGCTGTGACGCTGCAAAATTAAACCGGGCATTTATCCGTCTGCAATTATTTCAGCTGTTACAGTCTGTAAAGTCATTATCACATTTCAACCCCCAGTGCACAAATTCAGTTTGCAGTTTATTAGGTACACCTAGCAATGTCAAATGCAGTCTAACAGATCAGTTGTGTAGTTAATCCGTCCATAAAGAAGGTCATGATGTTCACTTTGAGCTTTTAAAGAGGAGTTTGTATATAAAGTTACGATTGTAATATATTTATGTAATTAAATGGCCTGTGTGAAATGTAAAGTTCCAAAATAAGCCTCAAGTTCAATCAACACATTTCTGCAACTTTTTGTTGACAAAAACTGAACATTGTAACCGTCATGAAAGTGGGACTTAAAGCAGGACTGAATGTACATAACATTTAATACACAGCAGCTAAACAATATTGGTGGAACTACTGGATGTGAAAGGTCTGTGGTGGCCTCCTGAGTTTCAACGGGTTCAAAGGGTAAAAACTAAGGAACTCCGTGCATGCATGTGTCATAAACCTGGAAGGCCCACTGACAAGCAACAATTTAACAGTTAAAATATGGAGTCTGGAGAGAGAAACATGAAAACACACATGCCTGTCCAGCCAGACATGCCATTCCACCAACCACTAAGAGCAGGAACTCATAAAAGCTGATTTAGTGCTGGATGCATTACATCAAGGACTGACTGTGTGCATGTCAAAAAATAACAGCATCTCAAGCGACTGAAGGTGGAGGACATCTCAGTCAGATTGGATTTCACCCAATCAACTGAGTTTATGCCATTACATAACGACCAATAACCACAAAGAAAAAAACTGAGTTGAAAAAGAGAGCTCTTAAACTAGACCAATCAAAAACATCTGAGGAAAAAATCACTAGAAAAATTAGGCAAAATATTGTATTTAATATAAAGTATCATTGTCCAGTACTATTTTGTGAACACACATCGCACAAATTGGGCAACCTACTTTGACTTTACTAGGTCTTCAGCAATGAAGATGCCTAAAACTAGCTAAATTGCCTAAGCAGTATGGCATTTGTGGTGTTCACTGATACATTTTCTATAAACATACAAAGTTTAAGTAGATTTTGATGCAGCTTCTTAGTTACACCTGAACGACTCCCTGTGGCTCTCAATGAAAGTCTTTAAAAAAAGAGGATTAAATATGCAATTACACTCACGCAACAATCTCACTCTCTAAAGGCTTAAGTTTTGAATGAACAGTTTTATCAAAACA
The DNA here is from genome assembly GCA_016785345.1 of Trinectes maculatus. NCBI lineage: Eukaryota > Metazoa > Chordata > Actinopteri > Pleuronectiformes > Achiridae > Trinectes > Trinectes maculatus. The sequence continues at coordinate 18,196 of JAFBJQ010002725.1, forward strand.
ATGAATAAATAAATATTAATTTTGTATAGAAATTATACATGTATTAGCATAGTCAGAGTTGATTAATATCAACAAGGTAGACAGCCTTGTAAATTTTACTTTTACATAAATTTAACCTGACAGCATAAAGTATTAGCCATGGGGAATGAGAGCTACAAATGGTCACTTTAAAATCTTAGGCGCCTCCTGCTGACAGACTAAGGTTATTACATGAAGCTGAGTATATTAATATAAATAAGAACAGTTATCATTTACTGTATCAAAAAGGACCTACTTCTTTCTCCGCTGCCTCTCCTTTAATCTTGAGTGATATATATCAACAACAGCAAGCTTGAGTGCTGAAATGTAAAAAAAAAATACACAATTTAGGTACACTTCATTTTATAGATCAGATTATTATCATCTTCTATTTGACAGTGAAAACAGTGTATAAAGATCAAAGTTTCTACCCACCACGGAGGATGTCTGAGTCATCGTCTACAAAGTCGATGTCTTTCAAATCCCATTCAGCGTAGTTGTCAAACTCCTGGCAGGACAGTGAGACACTGATATAATTATCTGCTGCTTTGATCTGAGACCACATGTGACCAATCAATGATTCCCGATCCAGTGCTCATATTCAAAATCAATTCAAAGCCAAAAGCATCAACTGATGCACACACAGGGACAACAGCAGCAGGTTCTTGTGTCACTGTGACAATGACGTTTGAAAATGAGCCACCTAGTGGCTGATTTGTGTATTTGTTTAGTCATGTTGACAGGCCATCTTTGCACACATGATAAAGCGCAGGACATATTTTTACTCTCACCTCCATGAAGTCTGCCCTGGCAGGCATGTATCCAGCCATGTCTCGGGACAGCACAGAGTCGAAAGTGGGCCGTGGAGGATCATCAGTAGCTGTAATGTCACAGAATTGGAAACTGAGATATGAGCATGCAACACATTTTGTTTGTAATGTGCATTAAACCAGATGCAAGCTGCCATCAGGTTTTTTCTCAAACCTTTTTCTCAGTTCTGGCTTTCTAAGTCTGTGTCAGTTCTAACTTTCCCCAACTACCACATGAACAAGACAGATATGTTTACCAGGCCCCCACAGGCTGCGACAGATGGAGACCTGAAGCCGACGAGGAACCGAGACATGTTCTCAACTCGCCAACTGTTTCTCTCCAACTGTTAGGACTCAAAGTGTCACCACAGTTCAATTTGTGTACATCTGTTGTCTGACTGTTGTGAACGACCATAATTACCATTACTGTTATGTTCAATCTGAATTATATTAAACATGAGGAGAAGACGAAGTTCATGGTTCCAATGTAACAACTAATATTGGGTGTTGTGTGTTTCTGAACTTCCATTCTGTGTACACTTTGTGAGGTGAACACATTTTTTAGTGTGTCCTATTTTCCCTGTAACGTGCACTTAGTTCGTAATTGTAAATACTGCGGGTACTGACGTTTGAAAGGAATAGCGCCATCTGCAAAACAAGCGTCTTTGTGTTTCCGCAGACTCAGCAAGGTGGAGGAGAAGAGGGGGTTATTGATGAAGTTCTTCATGTAGTGGCTCTCGCATTCCTCTTTTGTTTTTGTGCGCATCTGATATGCAACATCCTGCCTGAGAAAGATAAATAGCACAAATATGTATGTTAGTGTTCTACGGCATCTATGACGGAGTTTTTCTGCTTGGTCTCACCCTATTTTTCTATCAGTAATAACTCTAAGAAAGGTCTTACCAACATGAACAGAGACAGACTTCCTTCCCTGTGTTTTAACAATGTCACCAAGAATTGTACTGAACAGAACATTTGGCAGTTACCTGCCATGAACATTAAACAACTGTACACATGTACTTCAGAAATGCTGATGTTGTTTTTCAAAAGATTTATTGGACAAATTACTAACCAGTTTCCAAACCCACAGTCCATGACTGCCTCCAACAGAGCCATCTCTTCCTGTGCTGTCCATCCAGGCTCCAATACAGGAAAGTCTGATGTCTACATGAGGAAGTGAAAAGTGAAGACACACGTAGATAGAGTGCATATGTGTCTGTGTGAATGAAAGACACAACCTTTATTTTACTTACCATGATTTCATATTTGTGATCACTCTGATGCTTCTTGTACTCAAATCCCCTTGTGAAACACTAAAATGAAATTTATGAATACAATTTATTTTTGTATTCACACTGAGCAGTCTGGGAATAATATATATATATATGTATATAATAAATATATGTGTCAGCCACTAACCTGAAGGCACAGTAAAAAAGGTGAGGGTCCACATTCAGCACACTTGATGTAAGGCTCAGTGAGAGAGGTGGTACAACCTCTGCATGGTGGCTTGTCAAAGGGATCATCTGAAAAAGACATGTTGGTAAACTCTAAGTACTTTTTACATATACTATGCAAAGCCAGGAAGAATATTTCACTCTTAAATCTACTACAATTATTTTAAAGTGTTTCTTGCCAAATTGTACATTGTAACATTGCTCCTTTAATGAAATACATGAGTATTTTCCCTATAATATATCGAAACCACATAAAATGCAATTTCAAACACATAGGTCAGAGTGATGAGTCCATGCATTTACCTTCCAGCCATATTACATTTACAATAACATCAAGACATTAACAATGAGGCACATTCTGTACCTGGATATGCATCAAATATCGATGAATTGTAGATTATTGATTAAACTTATTAAATTCAGGTTAGCACATAACTTTACACATGATCAACCTGAACTATACTTCTCTGGAGTTTCATCCAGATATAATTAATTTATGATATAGAACCACTTTAACACTAAGTTCACCGCTTGGACATTAGTAAATTGTGGACTCTATTTGTGACATCCGTACACAATATTTAAAATGCATTAATACTTGTTTTTTAATGCAATTTCTGATTAAAACAACAGCAACAATAATAAACACACAGCAACCTCGAAGCTAGTTGTGCTAACGTAGGCATTTAGTTATCATGTGTTATAGCTGTTATGCCAAATTCCCGGGGTTTGAGAGTTATACAGACGTAAATCACATTTCACACGCACAGTATATTCATGCATGTAGATACAGTTGTCTAGGGTAGCTTATAAAAACAGTTAAGTATCACTACGAGCTAGCGTCAATGTTAGCAAAGCTGGGTTAGCCGCAATGAAGCTAACGCTGCTAATAGCATGTGCTGTGAGAGGAGACTAGAGTGTCTACTACAAAGCAGCAAAGGCTACAATCACGATACTGTTAATACTCACTTCCAAACGAGGTGAGCCTTTCCATTTGATGGCGTTTCAACAAAGCTAACGCTACAATGGATGCTTCGGCCCAATCTATTTCTCAGCGCTTGCAAGTAAACCTAAAACAAAAAACAAAGCTAGTCGAGCCCAAATGCATCGATGGCAACCTCCTCAGCATATTGCATGGACGCACCAAGGTCTTGTGTGACTTATATTTATTTTTACATTACGTATTCTTATTATCGCAAACAGTGTGCTTTTGATAACGACATAAACACGTTTTCATGAAACATATATCCATCATGCGTCAAGATAAAAGGTGGTTGAGGTCATTTGTGATTAGACCACAAGATGTCAGTCTTGCACCATTTTCTCAATGAAAAACAATAAACACCCTGCAAGTCCTTCTTTGTCTTTCTCTCTGCACTCTCATCACATTAGCCTGGGACAGGCCAATATACGGTATGCATCAGGCTGAGTAATGAAAATATATGGGTGTGCATTACAGCAGTACTCTGCAGCTGTTTTTCACTCCATAAACTCCACCAAAACTGAGCCACGTCCAGGAGTACTGGGTCCCCTTAAAATACCATAAACACAGCCCATTCTACTGCAGTGAATACAATTCCTGGTATTTTCCAGTGCCTGTGTCCAGCTTTGGCCCCGGATTCAAATACAACTCCTGCCTTCAAGGATGTCTCCAATGACTGCACATCAGGGAATCTGGCAAAACAAGCCTCTGAACGCCTTGATATTTAAAACCTCAACTCTGCATGCCTCAAACCAACTAAAAGTACAAGAGGATTTCTTTTTTTTGGGGGTTAAATGGCCCTTTGATTCAGCACAGCTGTGATATCATGACTGGCCCTGTAAGCTGGTATCAGTGTCATACTACACCATAACTTTAACTATGGTGTAATGCATGACATTTTGAGAAAATTACATTTTGAGAAATGTAAAAAAACAACAACAATACATTGAATGATTTTATTGTTTTGAGTTAATGCATTGCACAAGAGCTGTGAACACATGATGGGGGCTATTGTGCAGCTACCAAACGTAACATTTAGCAGTCTCCCGTCCTCTTATTACCCTGGGCCATCTTTGTGAAGAGAATCCACCGTGCTTTCATTTGTGGGTCGCAGGGTGTGACTGAGACCTCTGAGGAGAGCATCAGTCAGAGCGAGAGCCCCGAGCCACACAGATCCATGAGTAACGACAAAGAGGCCCCCCGACAGACTGTACACAATAAAAGGACAGTTGTACTTTCCCTCTCAGTGGGATTTCCAGTTTACTGCCAGAGCACTGTTTGTTTTACGATTCTGTGAGAGCATTATGATTTATTTATCTTTAAAAAGAGGAACTTCTCTCTGTGACAGTTTGCAGTGTAAACTGTGCTTGGGTGCAGATGTCCCCACGTGATTCATAGTAACCGCATAAATGAAGGAACAACATTTACTGTATAGTTATGTATGTAGAAAGGCAAATATTCCCACAGGAGTACTCATATTTATTGATCAAGTGATTTTTTTTTGTGTCACAAACTGTTTTGCCTGCATAATGAGAGAAAACAATGAGACATACCCATCATACCGATGTCTTTCTTTTTTTTAATCCAGCCAACAGAACACACACACACAAAAAAACTGTGAACAATAAAACAAAACAGAGAAAAGCAGCAGATGCAGCAGAAACTGGTGCCAGGCGATGTTTGATGCTTTTGCTTGATGAATGACTCAAATCAAAATAGCTGCAAATTTATTTATTTTTTGTTGAATTACAAATTGATTAATCAACTCATCATATTCATAGAACTTTAATAAAACACAGTTCTCACCGCACATTGACTTATAAGGGCAGGCACAACATAATGTTATGTTGGAGCGTAATGTATAGAATCATATTTTGGCAATGAATGCAGGCAGACTCTATTATCCACATGGAGACTAACAAAGGAAATAATGTTCACCTCACAGAATGACATGTGTGCTCGTCTGGCCCCTGCTGCAGCATCACTGCCTGTGGGCAGACAACCTGCTGTCTCTCCAGCCACCCCCACACTGAATGTGGCTCCACACCCAGGGTAACAGCCCTGAAAGAGCACGCAAGCCCCCGCCTGCAGGCCCCACACTGTGTAAAGACTGAGAGCCTTGGGGTTTCTCTGTTAGAGACTTGTGCCAGATTATGCACCCAACTAATGCACCCCCCCCCCCCCCCACCATTACATCTTTAAACCCACCGCCCCCCCCCACCCCCAACCATTACATCTTTAAACCCACCGCCCCCCGGCCCCCCGTTGCCGCCCACTCCTATTCCTCTGACTGAAGCACTTCCCAGCTGCTATGATTTGAATATGAGGGCCCCGCTGAAAAAGAAGGGGGCATCTGGCACACGCCTTAGAGACTGGAAAAAAAAAAAGTTAAATTGATCCTGTTATGCAAATGATGTGAAAAAAAAGATTACGCTTCTTTAGAGGTCAAATTGGACCTTAAATAAGCAAAGACAAAAGAGAACACACTGAAACATCTCAGAAAAAAACATTATCCAAAACACAATCAGAGAACAGTTGTTTGGAGGGGACATAAATACACCAAGGCCTTTGTCTTACAAACTGGATTCAGAGGTTTAAAAAAAACATTACAGAAGATTATTCTATTTCATGCGAAATTACCAACATGTTAGAATTACACACTGTGTAGTAATGATAAATAACGATTTCCACTCATATATTATTCAGGTACTGGCTACAGCTAATGAATGTACAGTACAGTACAGTGATCCAGGTCTTCTCCGTTTATGCTACTCAGCTGAATTCATTTATTATAGTTTGTCTCTTTCATTTCTGCATGATAAACAACAGGCTTTAATAGATGTATATTGTAAATAGGATAAGCAGATGGTTTCAGGTTAATGCCATTCCAGGTAATATCAAAAGACAGAATAAAAAAGGCATGAAATATTATGTGGAAAAGATGGGAGCATCAGGAAACAGGTGATAAATGTGACCGCAGAGACATTTGCGTACTGTCAGATCAGAAAGCTGGACACTGTGTGCAGGAAATCCTCACATTATAAGTCTATGACTCCACACAGAATTTTAAACAGCGAGCTCAAGGGTATTGATGAAAGCCTCAAAACAAGAATCACAGTATTTTTTTTTCCACCATGCCAGCAGCTGTTAAACTTCATTTCACACTGCTGATTTCTATGCAGTCCTTGGCTGCGAGGCGTTTAAGAACTTATGAATATTCTGCTGAACCACCCGAGCGCTGTTTGCTGTTATAAAGTCATATAAACAGATGACTCCCACACTAATGTGTTACCTTTTTTTTTTTTTGCTGAGCGAGAGGTTTCCCTACGCGTATGTTCTTCCTCCATGTGAGCTCAGCGGTCGCCCCCTCCCCACGGCCAAGGTAACACCCAGGAATCAGCACAGGGAGAGTTCACGGAGGTCAACAAGTGGGTGTGGAATGCAAGTGTTTCCCACGCGGAGTACCTCGTTACATACTGTGTAGTAATGATAAATAACGATTTCCACTCATATATTATTCAGGTACTGGCTACAGCTAATGAATGTACAGTACAGTACAGTGATCTAGGTCTTCTCCGTTTATGCTACTCAGCTGAATTCATTTATTATAGTTTGTCTCTTTCATTTCTGCATGATAAATAACAGAAGATGGAATAAAAAGGCATGAAATATTATGTGAAAAAGATGGGAGCATCAGGAAACAGGTGATAAATGTGACCGCAGAGACATTTGCGTACTGTCAGATCAGAAAGCTGGACACTGTGTGCAGGAAATCCTCACATTATAAGTCTATGACTCCACACAGAATTTTAAACAGCGAGCTCAAGGGTATTGATGAAAGCCTCAAAACAAGAATCACAGTATTTTTTTTTCCACCATGCCAGCAGCTGTTAAACTTCATTTCACACTGCTGATTTCTATGCAGTCCTTGGCTGCGAGGCGTTTAAGAACTTATGAATATTCTGCTGAACCACCCGAGCGCTGTTTGCTGTTACAAAGTCATATAAACAGATGACTCCCACACTAATGTGTTACCTTTTTTTTTTTTTGCTGAGCGAGAGGTTTCCCTACGCGTATGTTCTTCCTCCATGTGAGCTCAGCGGTCGCCCCCTCCCCACGGCCAAGGTAACACCCAGGAATCAGCACAGGGAGAGTTCACGGAGGTCAACAAGTGGGTGTGGAATGCAAGTGTTTCCCACGCGGAGTACCTCGACAGACAAGCCCTGAGAAAACACGTGTCTGGCCTCAGTGCGGCAAACTGGAATTCGGTGAAGTCTGCTGAGTTTACACCAACTGAGCCACAGTGCCTGAGGTGCCATCGGGTTAATGATCCCACCTGATAAGCTAACAGACTCTTCTATTCCTCCTTAAAACATATGTTTTTTTTCTGTTTTTTTTTCCGGGCCCTGGAATCTCAAACCACTATTCAGGTACAGTAGTTCAGTTACCCCTGCAGGAACAAGGAATGATGTGGACAGACTGGGAAAATGTTGTGAGAGCCGAGAAAGGGGATTTCTGTGGCCGAACTATGGAAATGTGACCACACACACACACACACAAACACACACACACACTAAATGTACCCCACTGTGGATGGAAAGAAAGATCCCCCATGTGAACCTCTCCGTGTTTCCTATGAGCCTCTTATGGCAGAGCGGATCTGCCACAACACTGTCAGACCACATCAGCTGCTGAAGCCTTGATGGCCTCCACGCTCTCTCGCTCTCCCAGCGTCCCCCTGGAGAGACACCACAGGCCTGTTGCTTTAGTCCTGCTCCCTACAGCCCGTTTGGACAGACATTGTCCCAGTACATCCAGGATGGCTCCCTAACAAAATATTCCCCTCGGCTTAATCTGGGGAAGAAAGATGACGTGCACTGTGCATTATCTTTGGTGGCATTTGGGGGAGTGAACAGAAATAACAGCCAGGACTATGTAAACTTTTTTTTTTTCTTTTGAAAGGCTGCACTGTTGTAGCTGGAGCACGAATGGTCTTCAGTACTCAAGCTTCTGCTTTTCTGTGAGAATAATAATATCCTCAGGGTGTGTCTGGATGATCTCACTGAACGCTATAGAAAGTTTCACAATTACCTGCAATGTGTTTGTGCAACGTATAATAAGTAGCTCACCCAGAGCGTAGCTACTGAATATATAGTCTGGGCAAAGTAGTTATAATTTTCCATTGTCATGTTAGATCATAAAATTAAAATGAAAAAGTCTTCAATTGTAGAAAACTGATTTAACAGTAAAAATGTTGTTGGATAAAGACAATAACTAAGCAGCTTGGTGGACGTAACTGTCCTTTCTTGTATCTCTCACTTGGTTTTCACAAGTAAAATCTGCCATAATGATACAAATTATGAATCCCACAATGTGGTAGCAGGGTTTGGCTATAAGGTATCATTCTGACACCTTATTCTCACGGTCTACGGAGTGAAAGTATTCTCGGTCGTCACCTGCCCCTCAGAGGTGAATGCGTGTTGAAGAGCACACAGGTGAGCTGTGAATGGCTGCCAGGGGTCGGAGCAGGAATGCAATGGCACCAGCAAACGAGCGGGCACACACAGAGATAAAGATGCAAGCGTGACTGTCAGCAGTCCTCCCACTGAGCCACCAGTTCAGGGTTACGACCTGTCCACTTTGCCACTTTCTCCTAGGGGACAATCGTATATCGCTGACCTCTGCCTGGGTGTCCACTGAGGGGATTAGCCAGCTGCTGGGTGGGGAAATCGGAAGCGTTTTTCTGGTCCCCAGATGACACTTCTCTGGTCGAATGTGTATTAACAATCTACTCATGGTCATTAGAGGCAGCGTAATGACACCGAACAGCAGAGAGACACTTGTGACATACTGTTGTCGGCCTGCAGACATCACAGGGCAGACAGGGGGCAAATGGGGTAGATTTACAAGTACGTCCCAGAGGGGCGGTCAGTGGGAATGTGTGATCACTCAGACAAGTGACTGACATGTAGTGGGAATCGCGTGGAAATAAACTTATAGCGTGCTTTCCCAACAATTATTTTTCCATGATACGGATACAAAACCCCAGAGGTTGTCTAAACGTTTGTAGAATATTGTGTAAGAAAAAAGTCCATTGAAAAAAAGTTGGAAACGGAGAATCCATGGCACTGGGCCTGACTTCAAATCCCATTTACATCCAGTTTTCCACTTGTTTTTGCCCTGATGTGGCTGAAGTTTGGAAAACTCATCTCCCTCCTGACTCTCTGCCAGAGTCATGTGTGTATATCTGCGTCAGCTGGTTACAGCTCTTCACTGACGCTCCATGGTGTTGCACAGAATAAACATTCCAATGTCAAGATTACACATTAACATCAGTCTCATCAAGTGGAAACATTCAAGATGCTTCCATTATTATTTCACATAACGTTTTCACCAAATTCAGTGGAATATGCAGCCTCGTAATGATAATGATTCATCTACAGAGGATTATAACCCGATTCAGCATCTTTGCCCACTTTCAGTTCCTTGTTTATCTCTCCAAACCACAACTTTGCTGCTCTGGTTCACTGTCAGTGTCTCACAGTTTGTAGTTTAAACCACAGAAGGCAGAGCTCTGAGTGTGTAGGAAAAGAATTAAGAGTGGATTTATATTTTCCAAGTGGACAGAAACATTGATCATTGAAATGAACGACAACGTTTCCCTGTGTGTGTCGGATTTGTGAATACACAACCTAATCTTAACAGCTGATTAATGTTTGTTCGCAGTTTGTTTCCTGCTTCCTCCAAGTGGTCAAAGAAAAATCTGTCATTACAGGTTTAAACAGTGTGTAAACTGCGTCGCTTTAATTTGTAATCTCAGGCCGTTGAGACAGGATAAATAATGAACTGATTCTGAGAGGTGTGCTGATCAATACATTCGTATTTGTTTTCCCTCTCTGTGGAAGTTTGGAGAGTAATGAGAAAATTCCTTTACTTCAGAAATCCGCCGATGTAATTTAGCATTGGGATGAAGCGTTAATGGGAGTGGCTGCACTGTCTCACAACTGCCTGGAGAAGCTGAACAAATACAGAGCCATTGTTTGCAAGCTTGGGAGCAGGACTCCCGTGGGACAGGACATGAAAACCGGGACTGGGATCGGGCCATTTGGGTTGAAACGGGCATGTGGTTCTCATTGCTGCAGTGGAGTGAGCGATCAGTCTGTATCGGCGCTTTAACGGGCCCCGGCCTTTTGCACGTGAGCCGATCAAAACCACATGTTCCACTGTGATTGTGTCTGTGGCCTCATAAAGCTGCAGCTCGGGCTGAAGAGCTGCGCCTGGATCGCACAGCCACACAGAAACCTTTTTGCATGTTTTTTTTTTTCCCTTTTCATCCGCCTGGCTGATGCAACACAGTACAAAACTTCCACATGGAGTGTGTTTTCCCTGACTCAGGGGTTTGGGAGCTGATTTATGGTACAGTGCCGCTGTTGAAAAGAAACTAGAGGAATGGGGCTTTGTTATTTTAATAATCCAGAAGAATAGAAGTCGTCTTGCGTGAATCACTGTTCAGGTTCCACAGAGAAAGTTCAGGTGCTGAGCGATGCTTTACAGAGCCACTATTAACTTCCTCCTAACCTCTGTTTATACTTTCACTATACTGTTTGCATCTGGTTTACATTTCCTCAAATATTCTTCAGTCTCTTCTGCATGTATGTTTTCCTTCAGCGTTTACCCCAAAAATGCAAATTGTGGCGCATCCTTTCTAAAAAAAAATGCCTTAAAATTATAAGACAAAGGTTTAAAGGATGGCATGTTTACAAAGGATTGTTTTCAGGCAGAGACTCGCTATGCTTCCTCAGGCTGCTGGTTGATTGGCAGAAAAGTTAATGTGACATGATGTGTGCATGCACTGACAGAAAAATTAAAAAAAAAGACTTAGGAGTCATGGTGGACTGTAAACACTGGAACTGACCAAACTATTTTTAAAATTAAATTAAATAATTACATTTTTCTAATTGAAATAGATTAATCATACAGCTGTATGAGATTCAAAGTAAATCTTTGATCTAGCTGATTCCGTCTAGGTCGGCAATGTAACCTCTGCAGTGTATAACGACCTCAATAATTGATTAAATTAAAAGAGATTGTGTGTTTCGAAAAAAAATTCTGTTGTTAAAGTGTATACAAATAATATTCAGTGGTGCTAATAGTATTGCTGGATGGTGATGGTGGAGTAGTAACACCACAGTGGTGTTGTTGGTGTGAATGCCTGGTTCGCAGCAGGATGCCAACTGCGGCTTCATACTGAGCCACGGCGTCTTATCTCCCGCAGCCAGGATGCTGATTACAGAGACTGCACAGAGATGCGTGTCCGTGCATCCTGCTCTGTGTCAGAGACGGACCGGCTGAGCGTCTGCCTCCACAGCACCACAGATATGCTCAGAGTCATTATTATGCCATTCACTCTAATAGGATAGTGAGCATAGCATAGCCTTTCTGTGGTGTTGTGCAGTGCGACAACCATCATATAAAAAAACAAAACAAATTACGACACTGAACACTGAGGATAACCCGCGATAGCTAACACCGACTCACTGGTATCAATTCTGCTTTATTGTACTAGAGTCAATTCATGTTGCTACATAATTTGTAAAAAAATAATAATAATATCAGATTTATTAGTGTTTATCACCTTATACTTTTAAAGTTGACTCTTGGTTAGCTCTTGTCTTATATACAGGGGTATAAAATATTTAGGTCGTTAAATAAGACCAGAGTTGTCATTTCATTTAAGTTAAATTAAATGAAATTAAATAGTTTTCACCTTTGAAATTAATTTTGAATCTTGAACTGTTTTTTTTTTCTTACATTGAAACATAATTTAAAAAACAAATATTTTTGGATAAATTCATTTTAAGCATTTCCATTTAAATTAACATTTTATTCTGAGTTTCTGTGGAATCGTTACACTGCTGGAACACTTATCAATGTTTTCTGTTGTCAGACCGAATCAGTGAGTCAGGGCTTTTTCACTTTGGCATCAGCGTGTCAGTTGAGAATAGGACTGCTATCTGTGAACCTCCGCAGCTGTGACATAAAGGAGCAGGAAAGTTAGTCTGTCTTTTGTGACAGCCATATCTGTTTCAGGGGAATGTGACATCAGAGACAGATGGGTAAGAAAGAGCTATGAATATGACCTTTGACCCCAAAGGAACACTGCTCAAAGACTTCATCTGCTTGATGGACAGAGAGCTTGCGCGCGCGCGCACACACACACATGCACACACACGCACACACACATACACACACACACACTCAAAAAGGTGTCTGCCTGTAGGCAGGGATGACACACACCTGACTTTGCAGTATGTGTCACTTTCTCGCACAGGGATTAAAACCCTAAATGCAACAAATTGATAAAGCGATAAAGAAATGTGCACTAACACACTGTACATGTTTACAAGAACAGAGATTGAAACGAGTGTTATCAAGAACTTCAGGCCTCCTCCAGGCTCTCTGTTTGCCTCCTCAGCAGATATGGCTCCGCTGTTGTACCTCTGACACAGAGATTGTGCATTTCCATTCCCTAACAGTAAAAACACAGTTCCACTGACTCCCACTCTCTTTTCATACTCGCAGGAACCAAATGTTAACGTTCACCGAATTACTTACAATCAACTTCTCCAAACTTGAGCTGCTTAGCTGGTTTTGACTGGTTGATGCCACACTGAGGAAGCTTGATGGAGGACGACTGTCTGCAGCAGACGAGAAAAACATGGCAGCACCTGTCTCTGCTGAAGCTCAGGGGGGTCGTGACCCAGAGACCACCAGGAACCACAAACACTCACTGATACAGCTGAAGCTGAGACAAAAGGCAAATGAACTGATTAGTCGATTGACAAAACATTAATCAACGTCAGCTTTGACAAAATGTGATCACTGAGTTTTGGAGGATTTGTTGTTTGGCCAAACACTAGACGTTTAAAAGTATGATTGGCATTTTCCACTGTTTCAATGATTTTTTTTTATAAACAAAAACAACCAGTTCATTCATGACGGAAAATAACTGCCAGATTCAGCCATAAACAAATCTTTGGTCAGAATAAAGTGCTTAGAGAGGCGACTTCGGGGAACTCGTTTTCCTGCCTCACAACAACTTACCGCTTTCTAACAACACGACCGTTTGCTGAGGCGAGGGAGGAACTCTCAAGCTTTTCCTCTCTCCGCTGCACCAAAACCTGCCATCCATCACTCACTTCCTGTTTGCACTCCAGCTCCGTTTACACACTTCCTGTATGGGCCAAAGGACTTCCTCCACAACCCCCTGGATACTCTGCATCTTTCAACAGCTTTCTTATCTGCTCAGCACATGGTGACACACATAGGGACTCGAGATTCATCGGACACACACACACACACATACACACACACACATCCCTTTGTAAGTAACTGAAATAAGTTGTATTCACCAGTTTCTTCTAAGAAATGTATTTAAAATGAAATGTCCTTTTCTTTCCTCTCCTACTCAGTCTTTTCTATTATCTGGTTCTGTGGATGGGAGGGTGATGGATGGGTTAGGCTGCAGTCAAGGTTGTAAAAAAAAAGAAAGAAAAGAAACAAAATTACCTCAAAGCGATTCAAAATGACGCGAAATTGAGGCCGAGTAAACCAAACACAAACTACAAACAGATGCAAAATGACCCCACTTTGGCAGAAAATAACCACTGAGCTGCAAAACAAACCATAAAAAGACAATAAATCACTAAGAGTCCAGAAGAGAGACACACAGAGATGCAAAATGGGAACAAATTTAAAGAAAAACAAAGAGAACAAAAAGAAACACAAACCTTTAATCCGAGGTTCAGGTGTGTGTTTTGCCTTTCAGTGCCCAGGGGCCATTTTCTTATGGTCTGTCCATCCTCCCCCCTCCTGTATCTGGTGACACTGACACATTACTGCCGCGTTGACGGAGTTCTCTGGGTCATCTCTTGTTTACTGCTTCCTGTTTGCCCTGTCACTGATCAGTTGCTTTTATTGGGACCGTGTGGTTTTGGGACCATCGGGAAAGGCTGCAGGAAAACCTGGAGCACGAATCCCACCTCCTCCACGGCGAGCTCAGTCGGCCAAAACGCTCCACTCCAACAGCTGAAAGAAAAGTATGTCAACAATTATCGTGTGGCGTAAAAGTGCTGATCGTGTTTGTTAACCAGGGAGTAAGAAGGGCTGAGGCTGCTCATGAGGCCTTATGTTTCAAATCAGCCTCAGGATCCTCTGTATGGCTTCTAATACTGAAGCCAATGAGATGATCTCCAACTCTGAAGGTTCACAACTCTCGCTCCAGACGAGTTTTGATGGCGCAGCGTTTAATTCATGATGAGTCAAGTTCAACGTATCTTTAAAACGCAACTCCCTCGCTTGCAAAATGAGTCTAGCAGCTGCCAGCATGAAACTCATGGGTTTTTGTGAGGCAGATTCCTGCTTCCTCAATCAGTCATGAATTGCGATGCTTCTCTGTGAGACCTGCTGCACTTGGCCTGAGCGAATGTGAAGTGGCGCTTGACAGTGAATGGTGTTGTAGCAGCTTCATGTTTCTTTTAGAGATTACCAGGGTACACATGTGACAGTGCGTCCCTGGTGGTGATGGATTTAAGGATTAACGATATTGTATTAAATTATTAAAGGCCAAGTCAAATTCAAAGATAGGGAACTTATTTCAAGCGCTGACTCAGCGAGCACTGATTAAACCCGTCGCCGATATCAACCTTTTTTCATTGGCGTAAATGATCCCTTCGCTCCGCGGTCTAACCAGGATTACCAGGAACTGAGTGGATTGTGTGTGGGGATCTGGACTGAGGTCGAGGCATTTTATTCTCAATCCAGACCCTGTTGTTCAATACTTCACCTGCAGAATACAGGGACGTCGAACACAGAGATATGAAGTACTCGCCATATTTGACATATGGCTGCGACCCCTCACAAAAGACGATTTCCTTATGTTGTCAAAACAGCAGCAGGGAGACCCCCCTTAAACATCCTAAAAGAATGGGCACCCGGCTGGGGTCAAAGGTCAGGGCGCTCCCTGCCAGTCAGAGGAGAGGATTGTTATGAGAGGACCGTGTCCATCTGTAAACTGAAATCAAACAAATAGCTCAGGTTACGACTTTTTCGCCGTCCCTTCCTGTCCCATCCTCGCTGCATGTTTACAGTGAGGGCTGCTGGGAAAGTCCCCGTTTTCCAAATATTTCCTCTCCCCTTTTCCCAGATGATTTTCCGGCACAGAGGTTCGGTGTTGATAAAAGCTCGGGCACGTGCAAAGACGTCGTTGTGTGTTTTGATGACTATGACAGAAGCTAGGTTTTATCTCGGGCAGTAGAGGGAGTCACCGCTTCCTCCAATAAATGACCTCCAATCATGACCTCCAATCATGACCTTCTGACAACCAGCCAAAGTCATTTTTTAAAAAATTATTATGACCTTTTACTTTTACTTAATTTTCTTCCTCTAGCTGCTGCGACCTTTACATTGTCACACTGCACAAGATGAACTGTGGCCGGAGGAGAATCTGAGACGCTGATGACCTCATGCTTGATCTTCGCGTTT
The DNA here is from genome assembly GCA_016785345.1 of Trinectes maculatus. Lineage (NCBI taxonomy): Eukaryota > Metazoa > Chordata > Actinopteri > Pleuronectiformes > Achiridae > Trinectes > Trinectes maculatus. Next base: position 34,005 of record JAFBJQ010002725.1, read on the forward strand.
ACTTTCCCGGCTAGAAATAACCATCTGAGTCACTCATGAACACGTCTCAAAGATCTCACGTCAGCCCGCATTAGCTGGGCCTCCCTTCACATGTACATCCTGTCGGTGTGACACTGTTAGAGACGCATGACGGCGGGCAGAGCGTAGCGCCATTCGGAAATAACACGATGGCAACGTGGAGCGTCCTCGCTGACGTTCTCTTCAGGGAACTGGCACTGTTACACACCGTGCTGCCTCTCTGAGTGAGAGAACACATCATTGTCTATTTCTAGCTGTCTTTATGCAGCCTGGTCTGTTATTGTGTTTTTTGTGTGGAAATGAGGGGTTGTCGGCAGGAATTTGACGTTTTTTTCATCGCGTCAGTCTTAATCACGTCGTTTCCATCTTTACAGCTGATTATTACATGAATGCGCCTGTCCAGCTGAAATTGCTTTATTCTCTCCACTCCAACTAACAGCAGCCCAGATCTGAGATCAGTTCAGCTTTATGAATCTTATGCAGGTTAGCACAGGATCAACGCCACAATAAATACGTGTGACATATTAGTCGGGAGAGCACCTTGCAGTTTCGGCCTGTTTGCGTTCAGGCTTTGGGATGAGCGCCAAACATTCACATCTACGCATAAATGGCTCCAGTGCTGTGTCACAGTGTCATGGATGCAGGCTGAAAGTCCCTGAGTGTTGGACGCTGTTTAATGATTTACTCTTCTAATGGCTGTTAAGCATGTGTGTGTGTGTGTGTGTGTCTACATCAGTGGAATGTGTGAAACAACCCAGCAGCTCTGACAATGACAGAAAGGACACAGGAGTCACCGCAGTATATTTAAATGAACAGGAATGTTGAGTGCAGACGAATGAAAGTCAGCCATGAAGTCACTTTGCAATGAACACAGGCTCACTGAGGTCTCACAGAAATGGCCGCCGTGACCTTGACCAACGCGTTATAGCCGACCCTGCAATTTAAACTCTCTGATGTGTTTCCCCCTCAGATGGATCCGTTGTTTTTCACACCTCTCATGTGCGCCGTGCTTAGGAATGTCGGGAAATTTAATCAGAGTTAGGTTCTGATGCAAAAAAACAAAGTCAGTGCCGAGGCTTTAGTCAGACACTGCAAGTCAAGTAAGTTTTATTTATTATCTCGCGGCACCTTTTACATAAAGCACATCTGCAGTATGGTCTTGGAAATATAATTTATCAAAGGTGCCGTAAAAAAGTTGCTTAAAAGATTGATTGCGCTAACTGCTAACGTTGATCCATTTTGTGCTTGAGGTGAAAATAAAAATCGCATTGACTAAATCTGCATTTCAAAGCAAAAGACTATTGACACTTTCAGCGGCAGAGCTAACAAAGTGAAAACTAATTCACATTATTTGCGAGAAGTAAAACTTCACTCTTCATATAAACTGCGCTCGCTCGTGCATGAAATCGCTCTTCTTTACAAACGGTGTCAGATTCCAGCGACATTCCTCAGGCGGCTTTACGACTCCACCGTCCTGCAACAACAGGTCTTAAATGTACGTCGTGTTTATAAAGAAAACAAAGCAGGACCTGCTGACCACACCAGTCACTGGCGCGGTCGGGGTGTGGCGGAACGTCACCCTGGTGACTATGCCCACATCGTCTTAATCCACTCCATGTGTTTGAAACCTGACACACTGACCGAGATTGGAGGCACAACAGGATGGACTGGGCATGTTGGTGATGAAGGGCTCCCTGGTGACCCATCAATATGGAGCAGTACTGCCTGACGAGCGTATACATCATTATCCTCCTACCCCACCCCACCCCCAACTCCCCATCAGCTGCATCCTCATCTGCACCACAGGGCCCAAGCTCATAAAGCCAGAGAGTCATCAGTGCACAGTATGAATAAAATACCTATTTCTAATAAACAATAAATTAGATATACAATTAACTCCAGTATTACAATATTACAGTAATACAATATTACAATAATCACTGACTCAGAAGTTTCAGATGACCAATCACGACAATAGTTTCGGATCCCGCAAACCCAGAAGAATGCAGCGCACGCCCCTCCCTCAGCATCCCTTGTCCCACATGGTGGTGTCCTAATCAGAAGCAGGCAGACTGGATCAGGGCCCACACGTGGAAGACTGGATCATAAAAGCTGTGAACAATTAACGTGCATGAGGGTCCACCCTGCCTCAGTGAGAGAGGAGTGCTATCTGCTTATGGTAATTTCTCCGGATTAATTTAAGGAGCTTGTAAGGGCACTTCAGAGGGAGGGAGGGAAAAACTGCATAAGATTAAATGAACATGCAGTATTTGTATAGCATAAGCAAGTACTTTAGAATGATGAGTCAAACGTGTAAAACACGTCGCAGCGGCAGCATGTTGGGACACGAGCGCGTTCCTGTGCATGTGTGTTTATGTGGTGTTGGCTCAGACCGACGCTGGCGCCACGTTCGGCCCCACGACTGCAGCTCCAGATGTTTCTGCGTCTCCTTCTCCAAAGGACTGCTCAACATGGCCCAAGGAGGAGGACGAGGGAAAACTCTGGAGCAGGATTGAGAGGGAGGAGAGACTGCTGCAGGGAATTGAAACGTGACCTCCTCCTCCTCCTCCTCCCCGTTGTCCTTAATGCTCCCTCCACCCGCCCTTCATGACACATAACTCACTATGAGAAGTTGGAGCGTTCAGCTGACTGTATGAAATTCCCGGAGGAGGGAATGCCGATCTTTAAGCTACGAGTAAATATAAAAAAAACGAAAACGTGCAAATATCAGACAAACGTGAAACGTGGATCCGGACTGTCGCTTTCTCCAGGCTGCACCAGCGGACGCCTGCCAGGCCGTCTGTAAATCAAATTCCTTTACCTCATTGACTCTCCCCTCATGTGAGGGGCCAAATATGGCTGATTTACATATGCAATTAGCAGCGCCGAAGGGGCAAATTTCAGACTGACAATACTTGTCATGGTCCAAAAGCGTAATCCAATTAAGAGCCGATTGTTTAAGCTCGCCCATCCAATCCAATTAGTCAATAAGTGTCAGGCTGTTTTAGATGCAGGACTAACGAATGACATGAGAACATGTTGCCACCTCTCCCCGCTGCCTGTCCTGACTGTTCGTTTTTTACGCTGCGAGGAGGAAATAAGATTTTCCTGCTCACGCCCAGGT
>JAFBJQ010002727.1:3708-158740 GCA_016785345.1 Trinectes maculatus
CGGTAAGGAGATGCACACGGACACAGATGGGTTCGGGATCGTGGCAATACCGTAGGTTTATTCACAACACAGGGTCTACAAGGTTGATACAGGGCTGTGAGAGCCATCACCCCCCCCCGCCCCCCACACAACCCCCCCACCCCTCACGACCCTGCAGACACCTAGACACCTCCCCCGACAACAACACCCACACCCTCACACTTATTTGCACATTGTGTATATTGTATACTGTTGTGTACACTGTATATTGTGTGTTGTGCACACACTTTTTTATTCTCCTTTTTTTTTTTTTTTTGTACTTTGATTTTGTATATATTATGACACGGCAGTTGCACAGAAAATTTCACCAGACATGTCTAGTGACAATAAAAACAATCTTGAATCTTGAATCTTGAATCTTGAAATGCTCATTACACTCGCGATATCAACCCCTACGGTGTGTCAAGAGGGACAAAAGGCAATTCACCACAGTAAACTCGTATTTTAGCGTGGTGTTATAGCGACATCTAGTGGCGCAACTTAGTATCTACCTTACATATGAATGTATGTTCCGACTTACGTCGAAATTCGGTTACGACACATTCTCAGGAACGGATCTCTGTCGTAACTCGAGGACCCCCTGTATAGTGCACTATATAGTGACCACGCCATTTTGTAGTGGTGTCCGAATGCTTAGGGATCATAGCATGTCCACTATACAGTGCACTCAATGTATCCCACAATTCACCACGAAATGTAGTGAACATTCGATGGTCACTAACCGGAGCAAGATATCCCATCATGCATTGCCAGAAATTCTCTGGGCTGCACGGAAGTGAAAATGGCGGACGGACGGGAGGGAAATATACATATATAAAATTTAACAAAATACGAAAATAAAAATCACAGGACAGTAATCAAAAGCCTCTAATTTAATAAAAATGCAGTGGTAAACGATACAGGTATTTTGTGAGACGACAATAATGTGGTACGTTTTAATTGTGCGACAGCGATGGCGTATTTACCGGCGCCGAGAGTATTGTCCGAAAGTGTCCGAAAGATTTTTCTGTTGAGCTCACTATATAGTCCACTACATTTATTTCCCTATGTAGGGAGTAGGGAGTAGGGAACGAGTGAGTGATTTCGGACACAGCACAGGTATATATACCAAGGTAGGCGGGAAAAACTAAAACAGAGGTGAAATCCATCAGGTAATCAAGGGAAAGGGATGTAAAGCAACCTAACAACACGAAGAAGACTGACCTATCAAAATAAAGCAGGAAACCCAGGAAACAGACATCGTGACACATCACAAGACAAAATATATGAAAAATATATTTAACCTATTCTGTACCTGCAAAATCATGCAATTTTTGTTTTGGCAACACTGGCTTTAAAACAATGGATGGATGATATCTGATGCCCCCCTTTCATTTCAGGGGATTATGAATGTGCCCTGAAGGAAAGAAACATTTTCAGACAGAAATCCAATGGCCTGCTCTCCTACAAGGAGACCCCCGTAATCCAAGTAACACCGATGAGACAAAAGATTAAGTGTGAGGTTGGGAAGGGAGTGTCACTGACGTGCTCTGTCAACAGCCCCTATAATGTGCAGTTTAAAGATCGTCCTTCTGCAGGTAAGTCTGAAACAAACCCATCATACTATATTAGAGAGATATTCATATATCAGTGGAGGTCTTTTACAAGTACTTAAGATAATGCATGTAAATGCATATTATATTTTAATCGTGAATGTTTGTACCAGACGTGTTCATATTTTATGTTTAGGCACAGGAGCTAAGATCACCTATGTATATACATTGGAAGAGTGCTCAACCCAGGTCGTGACATTTACTTGTCAAGTGGTAACTGCACCTGGATTTCAAGAAGTAATAACACTGGAGATATCCACAGGGAGTAAGTGTCAATCCAGACATCATTAGAGAGCATTTAATACCGTCAAGGTCAAAATTTGTGCTGATTTCAAGCCATGCCTCCTTTACTCCAGACTTTGTATGCCTCGATGAAAGTGTCTTTGGTGTTGGGAACGTTGGTGACAGGGCTGTAAGGTCATGTGAAGATGGTGACGTGGGAGAAAAGATAGCTGAGTGTCAGAGAGATGGAAGATGGGAAATTATAGAAGACAACTGCATCCTGAAACCAATTCAGGACCTGCTTATCCAGTCTCAGGTGACCTAGTTCTCCAACTGTCAACAAATGCGGGCATCAACATTGGTGAAGCAACTATAATAATACCACACAATAAAACTAGAAGCCCTGCTTTCGAACATCAGTGTCTTATCAACAAAACATAGTTTTAGAAGAATTGGTTAGTCCTTGTATTTACAGGCAAAATCCAAATTACAAGATCATTCTAACTGCTGATTGTGTGTAGAGATGAATAACTGGACAACTGTCAAAAAAGCCAATCCATCAAAATCGCCTCCTGGTGGCTAACCAGGAGACTCCCCCCTTTAATGTGTGTTAAACCAAAATCTAATTTGCTTGTGTTTATCTTTTTTTTAATTTCACAGGCCTTAACAAACAATTCACTGCCTATATTCCTCCAAAACCTCAGCAATGTCACTCTCAACTACAGTAGCGCTGTAGTTAAATCTCCACCCAACATCAACGCCATTGTTGATATTCTCAACAATGTAGGGAACACAGTATCATCTTCAAATATCATAATAAATGATCCTGAAATGAAGGTATGTAAATGGTGTTTGCTTAGATCTACTGTGCACACGTCTAAAACAACACATGTATACATAATACTGTATATACTGTAATTCACAGGTATCCTTTTCTCTCAATTTAGGATGTCCTACTTACTGCAGGGGTCCTCACCACAGACGAGGCAAAGCAGTCCTGGGACACTCTAAACACCAAATCAACTGGTAACAGCTCAGTAACAAAAAGTATCATCCCCAAGGCTGAAAGTGCCAGCTCATCATTACTGCTGTCCCTTGAGATTATAACAACTAACCTCAACAATAATTCTTTTGATATTGAGACACCTTCTATTGTCTTGAACAAAACTACATTCGATGACACTTTCAATGCCGACTTCAATTCTTCGGTGGAAATAGACATACCTGAGACTGAAGGAGGACGGAAGACAATCACTGTAATAACATTTTCCTCAATGGACAACGTACTGCCTGCAAGGGATGAGAAAAATTCCACCCTCAATGTCATCAACGGAAGAGTGGTACTTGTTCAGAGCAGTGGCGACATCACTAATATTTCCTTTGCATTTAATATTTTAAACAGTACTCTGGGTAAACCACAGTGTGTTTTCTGGAACTTCAGCCTCTTCAGTGGCCTTGGAGGATGGGATAACCAGGGCTGTGAGGTGACATTCAACATTAATGGAACTGTCACCTGTAACTGCAACCATCTGACGTCATTCTCCATTCTAATGTCACCCTTCGGTATAGATTTCCCTCTGCTGGATTATATAACTTACATTGGAGTTGGCATATCCATGCTTTCTTTGGTTATATGCCTCATTATTGAGGCTGTAATATGGAGAAAAATAAGAAGGAACAACACTGCCTACTTGCGTCATGTTTCCATAGTGAACATTGCTGTGTCTCTGCTGATTGCAGACATTTGGTTTATTATTGGAGCAGCTATCTCAGATTCAGAGGTGAAAAACCCACCAGCATGCACTGCGGCCACCTTTTTTATCCATCTTTTCTATCTAGCTCTGTTTTTCTGGATGTTAGCCTCAGCCCTGCTCCTACTCTACCGCACAGTCAACGTCTTTGGTGGGGATTTGTCAAAAGGGTCTTTGTTGGCAATTGGATTCTCACTTGGCTACGGGGCCCCTATCATCATTGCAGTCATAACCATAGCTGTAACTGCACCCAAAGACGAGTACACTCGGGAATCCGGGATTTGCTGGCTCAATTGGTTCCAGTCCAAAGCTCTATTAGCATTTGTGATCCCTGCACTGCTGATAGTAGTGATAAACCTTTGCATCCTCCTGGTGGTGCTGTACAGGATGTTGAGGAGAAGAGCAGTTGTAGATTCTGCACAGGCGGCCGACAGGAATGCTCTAGCAGTTATTGCTAGGACTTTGGCATTCCTCACGCCAATTTTTGGATTAACTTGGGGTTTGGGAGTTGGAACTATGACTGACCCATACAATATTGGAACCCATATTGCATTTGCATTCTTTAATTCACTGCAGGTACAATATGCAAGTTGATATTACTGCTATTATCCTACAGTTATTTTACAGATCAGATTCTAGATAGTTTGCCCTCTTAATCAGCAGTACTTTGTGTCTTTTTAAAGGGTTTCTTCATATTGTTGTTTGGAACACTGCTAGACAGAAAGGTATGTATGGCTCAGTAATTAGAATTTCAAAAAAATATATCACCGCACTCTGAAAATGCAGTTAGCATTTTCAGAGTGCATATATATATATATATATAAAATATATGAATTTACCGGTGAGCATCTCAATCTAAAATTTTTATGACCTAAATTCTCAGATACTGTGGCAGCTGTTAGACGTAAACTGTAGAAATCTGACATTTAAAATAATCTAACGAGAGCATTTAATAATACTTTTACAAACAAACAAGTGTCAACTCCAACAATATTCCTTCACATATTGTACCGCTCGTTTTCTACCTATATATCTCAAGCCTCCACCCTTAAACATGCACATGCAGAGGGGGTTGCTTTAGGGGCTTTTGAGTCACCATTAAAATTTTCACTTGTAAATAAGTGAATAGTTCCCATTGGCTCTAAATGAATGTGATCCAAGTTTATAACTGCCCTCTTTGTGTCATTTGAGGTCTACATGTTGTTCTCCAGAAATTTTATGAATTTAAATGTTTTATGGCAATGTGCTAATATATGAGGATTCACATTTTAGGTATGGACAGAACTAGCAAAAATGACCAACATATCCAGTGGGACAAGGGTAAGAACAATCTCCTGAATAAACAATTTTTTGTTGGCAGTTCGTCAGCTTTGTTTTAATATCGTCATCAATATCATCATGAAACATAATCCACTTCTTGCTCATACTTTAATTCTAGACCACCAGCGCTGGAACGTCATCAACAGGTGGACTGGGCATATTCCGCTACGGGAGAAGAAGAGGTATAGTAGCAAAAAACAAAAGAGGGATTTTAAAATGCTTGCTTAGCTGTTTTAATAGCCATGCTAAGGTTATAGTGGTCAGTTTTGCAATCCAGTAGTTTTGTCAAAAATCTTTGATGCATTATCGGTTATTATTTTGCACGTGTCAGCATGCTGACATTAGCATACCGTTTACTATTTATCTGACATCATTGCTAAGAAAACACAGCTTTGTATTCCTGTTCTCCAAATTGTCTGACCTATAACTTACTGATGTTGTTATGTTGCTGTTTTTTTTCAGATGGTTACAATGTGTCATCTAATGAATCCGGTGCATCCCAGTCCTTCATGAACACTTGACCAAACCACCTGACCAAAATTTTTGTTTTTGTAGTTTTTATAGTGCCAAGCTGAAGAAATCACTGTACTGTTTACAACACTATGTAATGCACGCTACTGAAAGTTATTTAGTTGATATTATGGTGTTTTTTTTTTGTATAATGTATAATATTCATTGTGTTTTTTCTAGAGCATGATTGCTTATAAAATTTTTATATAATTGTTATTTAATACCTATATTCTTGAACATGTTTGAAGGCTAGATAATGTTGGATTCAGAATGGGGTTTTTTTGGTTAAGAAAAGTGCAGTTATGAAAGTAAGTCTCAGTGACATTAATTGAATATTATCCTCTGTCCTCATAAAGACATGACTTTGTGTGTGCGTGCGTGCTTGTGTGCTTGCGTGTGTGTGTATTTGTGATTATCCAGCTCTTCATTTCCAAACAATGAAATGTCCACAAATCAGATGCAAAATGGATTGTTGTGGTTTGCTAATCAAATCAGTTACACAGGACAAGGCTTTTACAAGTTCACTACACAGTCAGTGAACGTGTTTACCCAAGAGGTGGTTTAGTCCGAGATAACATAGGTTAGGGCTGTAAATATAATGTGATGTTTAAGGATAGGGTAAGGCCAACCCTTAAATGCATTATATCAATACGGATCATCAAAGTATGGAAAGAAAAACGCGTATGTGGAAAAAAGTCAAAAGTGGAATTTTAACAACTGTCAAATCGAAAAGAACTGTTAAGTTAATTGTTAACTCCTGAAAGGACAGAAACTGAAGAATTTACCTTGAAGTTTCAGCAGTAGGGCTAGGATCTTCTTTTTGCATATATTGTTTTAGCTTGGTAGTGAAAAACAAAGCAGCACAGTCAAAGTAGCTAACAAGGAGATTAAGTGGCTGCATGTGAGAACAGCAGGCAACAGCGAGGGGCACACTTACATCGCAAGCAATCTTGCATGTAGATTAGGGCTGCAACGATTAGTCGCCGTCGTCGACGACGTCGACTATTAAATATGGTCGACCAGAAATTTTGTGGTCGTCTAGTCGTATATTATTTTAAGCAACATGATGAACGCCATTCAATTCATTAGAATACATGTAAATAAAGTTGCAGTGCACCACCGGAAACGTAAGGGGCAATAGCCTGCACCATCTGCGCCCATATTGAACTAAACACTGAAGAAGTTCAATAGCAATAGCAAAGTCGATGCAGTAGCAACGATGGCTGAAGCAGAGGTGCATAGTGATGCTAGCGTGAGACTGCGAATGTTTAAAGTCTGGGAGTATTGTCGGGAAAATAAACACGTCAAGTGCACTATCGGGAGCCGCCGACGACCGTCATGTTACGGTGCTAAAACTGTGAAAACTTCCTTATTTATTACACACGGCTCTCTCCACCAACCAGACGCATTCACAGACTGTGGGACATCACAGAACTCTCACAATAACACTGAACATTAGTGCAGGATCGCTACAATACTATTATATGCATCACTAGTGGACACATTGCCTCTAATACTTCACAAAGCTCAATACACATAAAGATACACTGCTTTTCAATGAAATCCAATTAATATCCAACTTTGTTAAAAACGGGAAGCGTCGCAAATAAATAATCGTTAATCGTTGACTAATCGAAAAATTAGATTATCGATTAGTCGACTACAAAAATAATCGTTAGTTGCAGCCCTAATGTAGATGTTGTTAAACATGCACAAAAAATGCAATTGTAGTTTTTGAGTTACAATATTTTATTTATCTATTTCTTTCCAAAATCATTTAGAATTTATAGTTGAACATATCTGTCACCTTTATCAATTATATTTGTCATAAAGTTGATAATAATTAAAATTAAATCTTTTGATAACCCATCTAACCACATGTGCTAGTCACTGCTTTACAAAACTTGTTTTCCACGCTCTTCTTTAATTATAAAATCATTTTGATGGTTCCATGACCACATGAATCATGATCAGCAAATTATAAAGTAATAAGTAACTACAGATCAGTTAAAAAGACTCAAAAGAGTTCATTCAACAGATTTGTTCAACAGATTGATTTGTTTTCAGTATAGAAAAGCTGCTTGGGGCTCAAAAGATTTAACAACCACAAAAATGACAAAGTGTTCCTTTAAATAACACTATAACTACAGGTTTCTTATTTACCAATTTACCTACTCGCACATTCTTACAGCGCACCAGGGTTCACACACTTGCACGCATATTCACATATTGCCAGGCATGCTGTGAAAGGCCATTTGGAGTTTGATGTGCTGCCTACGGACACATCACCACTTGGACTGGAGAACCTGCTATATTAGTTTTAGGGAAAAATAGTGCAGAAAGTATCTATAGAAACAACTGCCTGTAGCTAATGACAAAATGTTATGCAAATGCAATAGATCAAGCACTGTACACACACATATGTGTGTGTTCATTTATTTGTTTATCTATTTATTTATTTATTTTTAATGGGGCTCTATGAGATGGATCTGTAATTATCACAACTTTCTAATGTACAACCATGAACATGATCATTTTCTTTTTTTTAGTGTAAATAAAAATTGACCAATTTTCACTTTGTCATTCTGAGGTAGCGACTAGATAATAGTAGATAATCAGAGAGACCTGGCTGCCTGAGAGGCACCTACTGTGTGACCTCCAGAAGGAGACTGCTTTATTTGTTTAGACAAATAACCATGGAAAGCTAAAAGCCTCCGTGCACAGGCTGACCCCTCTAGCTAAAATGGAGATGTGCCATCAATGCAAATCGCCCTTGAACACAGAGCGAGGACCTCACTGTGCCCCGTAACACAGCCTCACCCCAACATACACACACATATGCAAACCTACACACACACACACCATAACACAGCCTTAATCCTCCTGGCTGAAGAAGCCACTTTGACTTAAATACTGATGTGCACTAGACTGATATGGAGTACAGCTGGATTTCTGTTTGCTGACTGCACCAAAGAAAAGTTAATCATCATTATAAAACCAAGGTAAGAGCTTAACATTACTTTATTTTTAACCAGGAAATAGATATGCACTAAACAGAAGCTAGATCTCACTATGGAGCAGTTAGGCATACTACAGATGACTGTATCCTGGTATTAAAGACATTAGACAATTTAATGAAACACATTTGAAAACATGTGTAAACTGGTATTTTAAATTTTGTAAAAAAAAATTTAAAAAAAAACATCTGCTTTCCTTCTAACCAAAGTCACCACCTTTATACAAAACCACCCTCTTATTATTACTGTGAATTACAAACCACAGGCCATACATAAGGGGGCTAACACACTATTCTAGTGATTTCATCGAGATGGCCTGTGCAGAAACCTGTCCGCTTACTTAAATAGGTGATTGGCTGCAGAGACCAAGAGCAAGTGAAGAGGTGATTTACTTTTGATGCGGTATGAACATTTTCTTATTATTAACAAACCAAAGGTAATAAGCACATTTCCTTGATCTCCTTTAAAACACTGAGGTAACGTGATGATAAATGATTGATACTGTTCAGACTCAAAGATTTGACACACGTAACGTCTGAATTCTTTTTTGTGGGTTAAACATAGCTTATAATGTGAAATCAAACAAATGGCACATAAAAAAAATGAAATTGGTGAGCTATAACTATAACTACTCATTAATAATAACTATTGTTTATATTATTATTTTTGGACATATTTTACATTATTTTTGCGTTTATTGGCAATTGGTAGGTGAAAGTATGTACATGTAAGATAATGTGTATATTCGTGGCTTATATTTGCATGGTTGTTAATGAAAATCTGCATATTTGTGCACTAATCAGGGTCCACTTTTCCATTCACTTGCATAGGGAAGTTGTGGCCCAGTGCTCTATAACAACAGACTCAAACAGCTAAAATGTGCATTGGGTTGAGAAGGCACACATACATACAAACATACACTGCGCATGAGTTTACATTATAAGTTTACATTATCAATTGGCCCTTGACCATACAGAGTGTACTGTATGCCACCAAAGTGTGGTCAGGAGTGGAAAAGGCACTGTTACAAAAAAAACCCACATACTCTTTTGTTATTATAGTCCAAATGCAAAGCAGGGCAAACAAATTTGAATGGCTGAAATATGATCATCTCATAGTTTGCAACGAAAACAGAGAGCTGCTGGAGCATCAAAAGCAACTCTGGATAAACATGTTATCTATCATATGCAAAAGAATCACAGTCAAATCTAGACTAGAAGGTGTTGAGGTAATAAATTAAACAAAACTACAGTGTAGAACAAAAACCTTTTTTGCATAATCGTGTATGGACACAGAGATATGATATGCTGTGTGTGTCTTTAACACTGTTTTATTCTATATCTGACAGAACGATTATGTAATTTTACCCCTGGATCAACATGTGTCCCCAATATATATACATTTATAGGTGATTATGAAATGATTACCAAAAGAATAACAATAAAAATCAAATAATTTGATTTGAAAACGTCATAAAGGGCCATTGAAGTTTTTCTTTGTAAATTAAATTGTAATTTAATCAAAGTAAACATGTAAAAAAAAAGAACATAGGAAAAAAGTGTGACCTATGTGCAGTGGTAGAGTCAGAGCAAAAATGTATTTTACAGCTACAATGCAGAAAATGGGTTAAATTGCTATGTTGTTTAGTAGAACGGCCATTTAAATACTAAACTACTAAATCAGCCTGCATCAGTTATATTTTTTTTGATTTGGAAACACTATAGTCAAATAGAAAAAAGTACCCGATTAAATAATTATTTATATAATTACTTCTATATAATTATTTTTGCTGTACACCTGTACACAGATGTTCAGAAAAGCACTTCTGTACCTTCACTACTTGTATCACTTATTCATATTTTATTACACATTCTCTCTCTAATGCTGATGTGTCTACGAATGCAAAACCAGCATGTCTGGGACCAACGTGAACGGATTAAATCAAACCATTAGGCCCCCTCCTGCCTGCTGTTCGCCCGAGCCTAAGGAACCCGGGGGTGAATTTTGATAAATCCTTGTCCTTTGACTGACATATCAGGCTTATGGGTAGACCCCCCACTTCCTCTCTGTGCGTCACCCATGCACTCCTTTCCTGTATGAGACTAGTCTGTCTGCTGTTTGTTTACAGATCTCTCCTTTATTTTACCTTATATTTATTTTTATGGATCTCCCTTGTATTTTACCTTGTATTTATTGTTTCCTTATTGATTATATTGTTGATTTTACACTTGTACCTGCCTTGTGAAGTCTGTGAAAAGCGCTTACATAAATAAATTTTACTTACTTACTTACTTACTTACAGGTGTCCACGTGTTTATTGTAAAGGGCTTAGTGAACGTGAGTGTCATTGTCATCTGTCATGTTTTTGTCCCCACAGTAACAATGTTTTCCAGAGTTGGTCTGACACTGATTGGAGCTTTTTACATTTACTATCAGGTAAAGATGCACCTCAATCTTTTATATACTTACAGTATATAGGTCAGAGTAAATGATGTTACATTTCTTTTAATTCTATCGCTATAAGCTAATAACATTTGAAATAAGACTGAACTCTACCCACAACAGACATGACATGCCAATAATGATTTTGTTGTCATTGCAGGTACTTGCAGCAGGTAAGTCAATACACTGGCAGCCCATGCCAGTCATTCCAATATATCTGTCACCATTAGTGGAATCACTCATAAGGACAAAGAAAATTGGCAATCTTCCTGAACTTTGACCCCTCAACTTGCACCACTACGAATGACAACCTTTATTATGGGGTCCAGTAATGATCCATTCACAAAGCTGTTTCTTTAGTACAGAGAATCATATACAAAGTGCCAGGGGGCTATTGGTTGACAAGCACCTGCCCAGGTTACGTAACCAGCCCTGTTACAGAATGTAGTTGTGGAATATTCATATAACCATTCAGAAGTGAAGAAGAGAGGATTGAAATCTCTGTTTTGTTGCTATGGTTTTCTGCACCACCGCCATGTGAATGGTTGGCAAACATTGTGCCACAATTGTCAGTAATTTAACGAGTTTATATATAATAATAATAGTATTTGGTAAAATATGTAACATTCCAGCTATTTGAAAGTCGCAAAGTAAAATGTCAACAACTTAATGTAGGAAGCACAAAAGTATGATTGCAATGAAGGAGACTTTTTTGAACATGGGTAATGGGGGTTGTGGTAGCCTAATGGTTAGAGCGTTGGGCTTGAGACCAAGATGGCAGGGGTTCAAATCCCGCTCTCTGCACCACTCTGGCTCTTAACCCCAATTATGCCGTATAACGTATGTACTGTATGTATGACAGCCCACTGCTCACACATGTAGGTGATGGGTTAAAAGCAGAAACCAAATGTTTTGCTGCTAAGCCACACTGCTTATTTTTCTGCTTACCACAGAATAAATCCGTGGTTAAGGAATTTATACTTTAACTGTGAATTTCAGCATTGTAAAGATTACATACTGTTGCTCTCCCTTCTGATTTTGTATGCGACTGTGTTGCCAAATATACAAAACGATAACACGTAAATATATGTGACATGTTGTAGAAGAATTCTACATCGCTGAGCTGTTGGTGGAGAGTAATGTCTCACTGAAAGCCACGACTCTCCTGTCACTTTTAAATACTGACCTCCAAGTGAGCGACAGCAGTGGACTCTCTCACACCGTGACCCTCCAGCATAATCAACTGGTAGCAGGTATTATGCGCTGCTTTACTCTTTCTACGTCATTTCCAACTGGCACTGGCAGGCACTTTAGCATTTAAGATACTAAGGTGAACGTATTTTGCTGTTTACTGCTCCTTTTTGTTTATTTGATTTATTTCAAGTGGATGCAAACCAGCAGTCCAAACTCTTTTTTTAAAAAATCGTGAATAGTGAGAATTTACATTTGATCTTGCAGAGAAAAACGTTAAAGTTAAAATGAACTTTTCATGGGTTTTAAGAATCTGAAGGTTGTGCTTGAATTTGTAGAGTGCCTTGTGATTGGAGATTACTTCAGTTGTAATTGCTCTGCTGGCTACATCTGGAGCAATGAAGTCTGCTACAATTTTGGCTGTTGCAGCGAAACAGTTTGCAAAAAAAATATTTCCTACATCACACCGCTCTGCATTGCCAAAGACAAAGGTAACAGTCATGATGTATGCTGGACCTTTTTGTTGTATTTTCTCCTCATGATTTATAATATTTTGTAAGTGAGGTATAGACTGAAACTAACAATAATGTTTACTCTCAACAGTTTACATTAATGGATCCGTGTCACTGAACAATCTAGCCACCTGGACTGATGCCAAAACTGCCATGGTACATAGCAAATGCATTGTTTGCTGTATATACACTGTATATTCCCTGTAAATGTTTGCCACTTAAATGATGTCATGCTCTCTTTTTTAAAAGCTGGAACTTGCCCTTGGGGGACTGAATGGCTTTGAGTCTCTGAACATAACTGGTTACAGGTATTGCAAACTGCACGCACACACACACACACAACTCCTGTTGCCACATTTAATTTTTCAACCTGGTAGGCTGCCATTTATAGTTGATGCATTACGTATTTGAATTTCCCTCCACGTAAAGTACCTCTGATTCTGATTCTGATTCTGATTAAATGTATGTCCACTTTCCCACAGTCCATTAATACATTCATAAAACCAATAGAAAACTCACCACTGATGTAGTAAACGGGAAGAGTGTTGCTGGTGTGGTAATCTGCAGGACATTGCTGAGGTGTTCATCAGAAGGCTGCTCTCGTGATCTCTGACGTGTTGTGTTTATGATCGCCACAAACAAGAAGAGTCAGATTATGTCTGGAGATCAGTCAGCTGGAGTGAGCTGTCAGTCCTGTGAAGCTGCTTCATGACCCTGGACATGACACCATCTGAAGTTACTCCTCAGACGTTTCAAAATAAGAGGATCGACACTGTATTTGCTGGGATGTTGAGGGGTTTTCATCTTCCAGCGTCATCTTCCTCGCTCGTATGAACCTGACACTATCTCTGACTTCGGGGTGTCAGGATGTGACCCAACTGCAGCACAGTCTCACGCAATGTCGATTATACAGTGCAGGAAAAGTGCATTCCTGTTTTTGTCGATCCATCTGTGTTGACATTTTACTCCAAGGTAGTTTTTAAACCTCATGATGACATCTGACGATCATATGTGTCATGTAAATCCACGCCACGCGTCGTGCCCCTCGTGGACTTAATGGTCAGAAACTCCTCTTTGACCACAGAGTTGCTGTTGCTTAATCCAATCTGTAAATCTTCATCAGTTAGTTCTATGCAGGAAGTGACAGTACTGAGTCATGCGCTAATGTATTCGAATTAGCTTTTGTTTACTAAACATAGCAGACGTCCATGAATTGCTTAAAAACACCCATTCAGAAAAAGGCTTGCTTTTGCTAACTTGTACGCCAGTAGATAACTTGCTTTGGTTCCGGCGTCTTAGATACTGTCGTGACAAACTACACAGTTTGGCTGAGGCCGCAAGTAGCGGATTTTCATCAGGTGATAAGTTGTTAGCATGCTTGGTGGCAAAGAGTCAGCGTAGTCTGTTGACAACCAGACACTGCCGTCAAACTTCCGCTTTTTACCCACACAACGTGCTCAGGTAAAGAGAGGAAAAGTGAGTTGAGGCCCGGTGTAGTTGCGGTGTGCCGTCTAGTGGTACTAATTAAGCATCGCAGGAAAAATGTCCAAGTATTAGTTTCAGACTATTTGTTGTTTTTGCAATGGTATGTAAAATGTAATGTATGTAAGTGTGCGATGTAATTAAGAAAACAGACATACAATACAAACATAATTTTACTGAAAGAACATTTGAAAAAAAATTACCTTTTGAAATCAAAAATTATTTTCTATGTAATTCACAAACGCCTTTATTAATCATCTCCAAAATTTGCAGGTTAAGCGGCACTGTTGCTGACTTTGAGGCAGCCTTCAGCATTCAAATTGAGACGTCCGTGCTTCAAGCCATCATGAATGACCTGAAACAACTTCTCGCAGCTGAAATTTCAGTTGACACTCAAGGTCAGTAAAATTTACAAGGATCATAATTGCATGATGGATGGATGAATGGATGGATATTGGATTTATTTATTTATTTAAATGAATGAATATATATATATACACACACACATACACAGGAATGGTCAAGATGGTGTCCCCGGAGACAACGGTGTGCTACTTGTCCACCCCAGTATTGAAATGCACGTATGAGAGAGAATCAGACAGTTCTGGATGGAACATAACCAGGATGAATCAGCGCTATGAGCTCAACAATGGCAGCGTGGTGACACTGAACCAAAACTGTGCCACGGGGGAATACAAGTCATGTGTCGCAGTTACACTTAACAAGGTGACAGGCCACTGGTCAGGTAAGTGGAAAGGTGTCACATTAAGCCAACATATTTTGTTAAAATAAAATACTACGGATGTTTGTCATAGGCTTTTTTACCTATACCCGATACCGATATATGCGGGTCCTCCACAAAAAAAACTAAATCAATTCAGGCCAACAAAGAAAAGTAAACAAAACAGAATAAAAGTATCGCAAAAACTATACATCACATCTCTCATATTTTGACATTTGGAGATAAAAGGGCAGTTTGGTTTGGTGTGTGATACGTGTATGTTTTGTAAATGTTGTGTCATTAAAAAAGTAAAAAACGATACCAATAATTTCTGATATTACATTTTAATGCCAATATCGGCCAATAATATTGGCAGGCCGATAATATCGGACATCTCTATAAAACACACCTGTATACTTGCTTGGTGAGGTTCTCACCACATACAATACAGTACAATATCAACAAATGCAATCAATTGTTGAAGTAAAACAAATGGAAATGATGAGAATTCATTAACTAAACAGCAGTAGGGTCTATTTGAAACTACACATTGTATACTCGTCTCAGTAGAATATGCAGTGAGGACGTGTCTCATCATATTTATTATATTTCTATCATAATAGAGATAAGATGTTATTCATGTACATGTTTCCCTGCAGGCATATATGAGTGTGGCTTCACTGTTGGTTCAGTCAGGCACACGGCCAAAACACAACTGAATGTGGCACTTTTGCCTGATACGATTGCAATGGAGATCAGTCCACTCACGGCCGACTGTTCAGAGAGCAGCGATGTTTCCGTTAACGTCACGGCAAAAGTCACAAATAGCACAGAGGCATTTCAAGTGTCATGGGAGCATTCTGTTTTACAGCTCAGTGAACAAGCCACTGAATGTAAGTCTGTATTTCAAAACCCAGTGTGTATCTTTTTCTTCTCTTCTTCTTCTTCTTCCAAAATCACGTCAACACAAATTTGAATTCACACTTTCACAATAAACTGCAGGTGAAATCAGTGTCTATCTTTTAATACAGTCTCTGGAGACAAGGTGGTCTATTCTGTCAAGGCTCATGTTTTGTGTCAGAAAACAGCAGAAGCACAGCGAGTCACTATCACTTTCTTAAACCGAGTCGGGCAGACAAAAAGTGCACGAGTGGATATCCCAGTCATTTACGGTACCTGACTTTGGATTTAACCAGATTTATGTTCTTGACATTGTCTTTGGCAAAACGTTTATTTGCCTCACCCGGCCTCTGCGTCATCTAATATCCCACTCCCTTGTTTTCCAAGCGAATGAACAATTTTGCAGTGAAGAAGAAGAGGATGGGCTTTGGCCAAAGACCCCGGCTGGAGCCACAGTGATTAACCGTACATGTGAAGAGGGCAGGGTCGGCGATAAGTCTCGCACTTGTAATGGCAGCACCTGGGAGCCCATCTTCTATCAGTGTGTCAGTGGAAAGCTGAACAACGTTTTAGCAGACGCAGAGGTGAGTGTGGCATCCTACCTCATATAGTCCTGTGTGACCTTTGACTCATCAGGTTCTGTCAGCTGTTTTTGTCCAAATGATAATGTGATCGTCATCATTCTTTTTTTTCAAAAATGTAATTTAAAATAATGGAACTGAATTTGTGGAATTGTCCTTTACCATTCTCTTAAGGGGCACTTGACTAATCCTTTATGCGGCCAAATGTTGATCTGTGGCAATAAATCTCACACCACAACTATTTTTGTAATTAATTATGCTACTGTTTTGTTTGATAAATTTTAATTCAATGATTTAAAGCCTTTGATTTGTGCAAAAGGAAAATATAATTTCAAGTGTGTTATGATTTTAACATTAAAGATGTTAAGTGTCTTTAGAGTCTTTAATGGTTTCCTAATTTGCTGCTGTTAAAAAAAAACTTCAATTCCAAAGCCATTCAGATAAATAACAGAACCTGTGGATGTAATATGTGTTCTTCTGTACACTGTAACATATTGATCTTGTTTTGTTTTTTTTCTCCAGGCCTTCGAGAAGGGAATGGGGGCTACACAGGCGATCGCCATGATGATATTCGAAGGACTTAAGAACAGCTCTGCATTTGATTCTGAGTCCAGTGTCACCACTGCTGACATCAGCGCTTCCCTTAACATTCTAAGTGTGATGTCCAGTGCATCAAATAACATTGCCCTGCCGGAGAGCATCTTTACTGTAGGCCCATAATAATGATTACTTTTGCTTTATAACACAGTCCTTTGTAGTCTTGTTGTGACCAAGTTGCTCAGTTGCCATGGCGATGCTTTCGGTATATTACATAACCCCAGTATGAAATTTCTTTAATATGATAGCAAACGGATTTATGGGGGTCTTAAACTGAAGTTCAGTTATGAATGGTAGGGTGTTCTATTTCATTTAATGTTTTCGTCACTGCAAACTATCAGTTATCATTTGACTAATATTTTATACTGAGGTCATGTCATATTGAAAAAACCATCTCCGATTCAGGATTTTAACGTTTCCAAGAACATGCATGAATATGCAATAAAACTTCTTTTTTGATTTCTCTGTTACAGGATTTAGTTACTAGTGCAAGCAACATGTTGAACAACAGCTGGACAGGGGTCAACTCGTCTGTGCGTCACAAGATGTCAGCCAAATACCTTGAGTCAGTGGAGGGTCTGGTGAAGAACATCAGAGTGAATAAGACCAATACTATCAGTAGTCCGAACTTAGACGCCAGGTTCTGCTCAGGTAGCGACTGCAGCATATCGGTGTTTGACATCGGTGTGAACTTGAGCGGGTCCTCCGGACTGCTGAAAACTGTTGCTGTGAAAAACCTTATGCCTAAATTAAACAACAACTTCCACTCAACAGTGCCCCTCAGTGACAGCATCATAATAGCCACACTGGAAGACAGCAATAGTTCATCATTGGAAATTGTGCTTGACTTCCCCATCGAGCAGCTGGAATCCAGTACAGCTTATTGTGTCTTCTGGAACACTGATGCCAAAGCTTGGTCAGATGCAGGATGCACCATTACGACTAGCGCTGATAACCGCACGCGATGCAAGTGCAATCACCTGACTTCATTTTCTGTGCTTATGGCTGGGAACACTAGCCCTAACTACGTCCTTGATATCATCACGTATGTGGGCCTGGGCGTGTCCACTATCTCCTTGGCAGTCCTTCTCTTCATCGAGTCTCTGGTGTGGTCTGTTGTGGTGAAGACCAAACTATCGCTTTATCGCCACACAGCGATAGTGAACATTGCCGTGTTCCTCCTGCTCGCCGACTGCAGCTTCTTGGCCTCCATCTCTCCTAAGAGTCTCCCTAGCGACTGGTGCCTCATTTTGACCCTATGCAAGCACTTGTTTTTCCTGGCCATGTTCAGCTGGACGCTGTGCCTGAGTGTGATGCTCGTCCATCAGCTCATCTTCGTCTTCAACCCCCTCAGGAAACGAGTCTTCATGTTCCTCTCCAGCATTGTAGGATATGTTTGCCCACTTCTAATAGTGGGTTTCAGCTATGTGTATTGCAAATACACCAGCAAGCCCTACTACAACAAGACAACATGCTGGCTCGTCTATGAGAAGCTCTTGGAAGGATCGTTACATGCCTTCCTCCTCCCTTTGGGAACTGTCATTTTCATAAATCTGTTTGCCATGTTTGTTGTCATTGTTACCTTGTTGAAGTCCTCCGTGCCTGATGCCAGCAAGGCAGATGAGAAGGAGACAGCCAAAAGCATCTTTAAGGTGGTGATCTTCCTAACGCCACTTTTCGGAATAACTTGGAGCATCGGCTTCCTTCTGCAGGTTTTAGGAATCAAAAATTCCTTTTATCCTGTCGCTGAATACACTTTCACCATCCTGAACTCCTTCCAGGTAAACAAATATATAAATACACACACACATATCTATATACATACACTGTAGGTGATACTGATATTCTCCAGTATGCTAAGGCCTATTCCTCAGCTGAGGGTACCTCAGGCTTCAGCACTAGTGTTTTCCCAATGTAAACTGTATTTAATCTGTATGACTCAACTTCCTGAAACAACAAGGAATATTGGCAAAGGTTTCCATGCAGAGACTTGTGGATCCAGATGGAGATTTGTCATATGAATTAGTGACAGTTTGGTCAAAAGTTTGTTTGTATATGTGTGTGTGTGTGTGTGTGTGTGTGTGTGTGTGTGTGTGTGTGTGTGTGTGTATAATTGACATCAATTTATTTTTTACTTATTTCTTCTCTTTCAGGGCTTTTTTGTTTTCTTGACAGGATGTTTGACAGAGCAGAAGGTTTGTCATTTCATAACTGTACAGACAGACTTTCCAATAGATATTCCAATAATCACAATTTTATCGTTTACAAAGCGTATGTGTTGTTGTTGTTGTTGTTGTTGTTAACAGGTTCGGGAAGAGGTGCTGAATATCATACTGGTAAGTTGTAATCTAAGCAGGTCTATTCATGATTAACACTACAGCATGAAGGAAATGTGCATCATAACTCTGCTTCAAACTTCAGTGTAAGAAGAAAGATAACAGCTTGAAGAGTTCGACAGCAACCACACAAACATACACAAAGGACAAATGAGGTGAGTCGGTATTCTGTCATAAAGTCGTTTTTTTTCCAGCACTTGTAATTCATGTAAAATGTCTGGCGGCATGCAAGTTAATTAGAATTGGAGGGCAAACGTTCAAGTGAGGTGTCATCTCTACGTTTCAGATTGCGTTGACGGAAACAGGGATTCGTGCGGACAAGAACGCAGCTCCACTTGTAGCGTACAGGAGAACGTGTCTTTTGATTTGTGTTTGATTTTATTTCCAAGGAACGGGTGTGATTGATGAGTCAACCTTGATAAATGGTTTTACATGCTGTTCAGGTGTCTCCTAACTACTGTGTATTAGTGAATACTTATAATACAACTTGCTCAGTCTTGTATTTAGAATTAGAATGTGTGAAAATGTACATTATTGTATATGATCTATATGTCTCTCAAAGCATGTAAGATATAAGAATAAATACAAGGAATATGAGGATTTTTTTATTGTTACTCACACAGTGTGTGATTTAAATATTTTAAGGGAAAGTCTGCATGACAGCATTCATTAAACAAATGATTACTTTGATCATACAAATAAAACCACATAGAAAGGCTGATGGAATCTGGTATAATGTAGTTTGGTATATGAAAGTTGTATAGATGTATTTTCCCCATTTTTGGTGTTGGTCATAGCGGATTTTTGTTCTATTATTTCTAAATGGTGAATGCATTCATTTTAAATGTGAGCCCTTTACTACTTACTTTACATTTTAGATGAGGTGGGGGTCTGCATTGTCAAAGCCATACATCTAGGCCTTGTGTACTTTTTAAAAAAGCGGAAATGTTTAAATGTGGTGGTCTACAAGAAATAGGCTGAAGATGCATGTGCATAATTTCTTGTACATACAGTATATATATATATATATAGTGTTTACTGTGGTTGCACTGCTAAATGAATGTAGAGGGTTTGTTAAATCTCAAAAATGTGTCACTGAGTTCTCCTGATGGTGGTGATGATGGCCAGTGTCAGTATTACCATCCCAGCTGCACCACCAACCAGAGCTCCCAGAATGCCTCTGTCCAGGTTCCGTTCCTCACATCTCTGGCCCGTGTAGAAGGTGGTCTGGCTTGTTGCACACCTGAAAAGCAACAGTCGGTCATGACTCGCATGAATACACACATCCTAAACTTTATCCCTACACAGAAATGTGTGTGACACGGTTGTTCCTGGGGAAGTAACTGGAAGTAACACAGGGTCACATATTTATTAATGCCAATGTACATGTGTCTCTCTCTCTCACACACACACACACACAAACACACACACCTGCAGGAGGCTTTCCCTTCTCTCTCCACACACACGCCTCCATTAAAACAAGGGTTGGGATAACAGGGGTCGGCAGCACGAGCTCCTCTGCGTCTTGGAGCCTGTGGTCTCATTTCCACCTCTCTGATTGGCTTCTCATCTGTGATGTCAGTGGTTTGTGCAGCAGGTTTGACAGGCACCTCTGTCTTGAGCAGGTGAGTCAAATCTACCCAAACAACAGGTTAATGGATGTGGTAAAGCAGAGCGTGATTAATAACGTTCAATGCTGAGCGGTTTCTCACCGTTGAAGTCAGCAATAATAATCAGGTCGTTGTTCTTGAGGAAGCTCCTTCTTTGCAGATGCTTGTGAGACATGAACGTGCTCCAGCCAAAGTCCTGACTGCGATGGCACCTGCAGCTCTCATCCCACACTGCTCCCGAGGCGTTTGTGGGCCTGTTCCAGCGGGTGGCAGCATCTCAGAGGGAAAACACAGCTTTATCCAGATTTGACCTTTTACTACAACAGCACAATGCTGGTGAGGGGTCATAAGTGAACTTTAAAAATAGTCAGTAAAACCAACTGTGTGAAACAAATGGTGCTGGCATTTTAGAATCACAGTGCTGTTAACATCACAAACTAATTGCCATCCAGCTTCCTTGCCCTCTGTGTATGTCTACCTGTGGTGAAGCTTCTTGTATTTGACATCTTGAGTGTGACATCAGGGTCCTGATCCATGACGATGATGGTCGCCTGCCTGTTTTCAGCCGGCCACTGCATCACTGCATCGTTCTCCCCGCTGCAGAGGTGCAAGGCCATGCCAACGTAGTCTGGATAGGCGTGCTCTCGTCCGTTTGGGTAAACACTGACGCCGAATGAGTAGCCCTCCGAGTTGTAGAAGCACTCACTTTTGATTGCACTGCCAAGAGGGGTGGTGGCGAGGAGCCCGGTGAAATTGTGGATCTGCCACACAGCACTGGGGCAACTGGTGTCTGTGAGGGTGATGTCGTCGATTAATATAGCCCCAGATGAGTTGGATGATCCTCTGATGCCTTGGAAGAGATAGCGGAACTTCTCTGACACCTTCAGAGTCACAAAGGCTACTTTCCAAGTATCCTCTCCATCGCCTGAGGGTCAAAAAGCAGGTGATTTTGTAAGAAAGCAAGTAATATAGTATGTTGTTTGTGTGTAAGTGTTTGGCATCTAAATAACAAAATACCAGTGATGGTGTGGATTTTCCTGACACTACGCACAATCCCAGTTCCGTCGTCCTTCCTGATCCATATGACCAGCTTGTCCCCGGCTGCTCCAGTCATCCTGTAGAAGAAGTGCAGACACTGTTTGGTTCGTTTGGGGTAGAGGATGCGGGACTCCAGCATGGCGCTTCTGCCAACTTCTCCAGACGATGTGTCAAACTTCATGAAGTAGCCAGAGTCTAAAACAGAGACATGTTGTATGTGTGTAGTATATAAATAAATACAGGTCAAATGATGTGAATACCGAGGCAGATTATTTGATTACACAGCGTTTCCTTGTATCATTTCAGTGAGATGAAACGGGCTCAGTACCTCTGCAGCGGCCTCCCAGGGTGTGATCAGTATCAGCTGGGCTGCTCAGCGTCTGCACCCAGTCTGCGTTGTCGTTCTCGTTCTGGATCATCCCACAGATGTTGATCAGCTCAAATGAGCACTGGTCCAGGAGTGTGTGTGTGCTGGCTGCAACAGGATGGTTATTAACAGTCAGTGTACACACACACACACACACACACAATATACAGCACTACATGTCAACAACAGCATGGCTGCAATTTCATTAAGACTAAACCTCCCTAACTTTCATTCCATATGTGAGTGTTACTTGCAGATTAGATTTGTACATATATGTGAATTAAAACAGAGGAAAACAAACCATGCTGCGAGATATTCAGTGAGGATGTATTTAACATGAAAAGCGTCTGTTACCGTCTTTGGCCACATGGGGGCAACAAAGCAATTTGGAATAGAAAAACATGAAACGTGAATGACGTTAACTAATACACCATGTGCTGCAGAAGATCATAAGCTTGACATTAACCAATGAATGTGACATTCAGTATTATTTGCTTTTGCCTCACTCACCACAGTTGTACATGCGATTGAGTCTGGTGATGTCAACAGCACTGAAGTCCAGCCGCTGGCCAATCACATCATTAAAGTAGGGTATGGTGGTGGTGATGGTGGGGATGCTCTCGTTCTTATTAAAAGACAGCGGCCGGTAGTGCATTATGGACTCATAGTCATATGCTGTGTTCAGATCAGTGATGAAGTCGTCCTCATACTTATTGAAATTGTGCCCCTTCCCTGCACAGCAACAATAACAATACTGTCAGTCAGACAGACAGACAGACAGACAGACAGATAGATAGATAGACAGATGGATAGAAGTAATACTTTTGACCCACCTTCTTCAATCTGGTCCCACCAGATCTTAACATAGTTGTCCCTGTCTGAGCGAGACTGTTCATGATAAAAACCTAAAGCATGAAGGAGCTCGTGCTCCACGATGGCCTTCGTGTCACATCTGGCCCCAATGGACACATTCTGTCCCTTTCTATCGTCGCCAACATATGACCAGCATCTGAATTGATATAAAGGAAAACTTACACAGTCAAAGTCCATTTACTTTCACGACTTGACAGTAAGGATCATAAAGTTGTGCAACAAGCAGAGATTTGGGATTGTAGCTGGTGTACGGCTGCTCACCCGGACAGCTTGGCGAAGGAGATGTAGCTGCTCTCTCCCTCGTACGGCTTGAAGTCTACACAGGATCTCAAGCGATATTCCGCAAATGCCTGCAGGATCACACCTTTGGCATTCAGATCTAAAGTAACGCAGATCCATTTTCACGTCAGTGCATGTTTTTTATGCATTTACCAGCTCATACATCAATAAATGTTTCTGCAAACTTTACCTAAAGAATCAGTTAAGATATAGGGGATGGGAAACGTCCATCTTCTATTTTGATCGAGGATTGCGTTTCTGCTGGGCTGCAAGACACTGCAAACTGTGAGGGTGTCTACTCTTATGTCCCTGACAAACACAATCACTGCACAGAGGGTGTACTCACATTACCAGCAATGTCTCCCTCAAACAGGTGCTTTAACCCTAAAATAATGAGGGGAATCACTATTAGAAATATGAAATATACTGTTTAACAAGATGCATGATCAAAGTCTTAATAGAAAATATACCTCTGTTGATGTCAGGTATGTCCTCCCTCAATTCACCTGCATCTGCATTATCACCTGGAGGACACAAACGTGTTAGTCAAAGCTAAAAAGTCCCAGAGAGACTTTTCTTTATGAATATGTAATCAAGTTAATGAGCACCAACCAGTAAATGTCGGAGCAGCTTGAACCTAGCACACAAGAAGAGATATTTCTTACTCTAACTCATCCTCAGAGACAAATCATTCCATTCGTCTTTGAAAGTGTTGCTACATTTCAAATACTCTACCGTCAAAACCAGACAGAGGACGGTCAGCACTGCAGTCTTCCCCAAACTGTCTCCGGAGGCCATGGCGGTGTGTCTCCCTGACGCCGCCGTCAACATGTCCATGAAGACAGCAGCCACAGAGGAACTTTGATCAGGATCATTGTGTTTAATGAGTAACGAGCATCTCACACGTGCCCTCAGTGTCACTCCTGCAGCTGACATGTTGCTGGCTATGACAGCTGTAAACTGTCGACCTTGTGCACTGGCAACAGGATCAACAATCACCTTGTTATGCTCTGATGTTAAAGACAATAAAACAGAGGGCAATGCTGTTTGTTGCTTATTATATTGCCACATATTATATTGCCATCATGTTACTGCACTGTCATGTATCAAATGTCAACACTGCTGATTTAGCAGATAAATGTATCAATTTATCACTGTGTTATCACCATAAAGTTAAGGACCATATTGCTTTGTTTTATCGTGTCTATATCTGCTTGTGCTTCTCTTCAACCCTTAGATGCATAACTTGATCAAAAATGACCTGGTGAGGTTGGTTTTTTTTTTTGCAATATCTTTTTTACTGTATAAACTGTGTGTGTGTGATGTATTTTACTGTAATGTATTGCGTGCGTGCATTTGAGTGTGTGTTGTGTGACAAGGAGCTTGTCACACCACATATGAGATCATATGAGATATCTACAGTGCCTGTGTGCGATGGTCACAGGCAGACTCAGGTAGTTTGTTTCAATTGTATACAGTGAGTCCCATTGTGAGACAAACTACCTGTGCACTGAGTGAGGACACAAGAACACATGACAAGTGTAATCTTTTCCAACTTTAAAAAGGGTTTAGAAATGTTAAAAAAGTGAAATATATATATTTTTTCAAACATGAAATCATTCTTGTGTGGACTAAAATATAATTCAAATGATTATTTGAAAACCAAAATGACAAGAATGGCATGAAAACAGGTTGATTCTAACACGGGTCATTTTTGTGTAGCGTCCAGTCACTCATGCATCTAAGGGTTAAAGTGTGAATTTGCAATTTCAACGAATATCTTTGCACCACAAAGTATATAACCAACACACAATATAACAACAGAGTACCTCACTTTCAAAATCCTCCACCCAGCTCTTATACATCAGTCCATAGTGTGTTGTGATTTCAAAATACTATACCGATTACTACTACTTGTGTTATTTAATATAATTACTGTTGCACATATTTACATATGTTGCACTGTTTTGTTTTGCGTCTATGAAAAGCTAATGCAAATAACAGGTTAGAGATTTCAGACTTCACCTGTGAATGTGGGCTGACATGATCACTATTCATAAATGCACTACAAACAAGGCTCTTATTCAGTTGCCTTTTATTAGGACGACTGCTCAGTGAGAAAGATCTCTTTGTTCAAAACAGACATATTTCAACTCTTACATCCAGATTATATACCAAATGTAATGTTTATGTTTTATATATTAAGTGAGTAATTGGGTCCGAGCAGAAATCCTCTATTGTTTGTCAGTTGTCACAGGTTTTTTCTTCTTACAGCAGGTGCAAATGATGAATCTGTTTGTTTCAAACACACACACACAAAAAGCTTACTAAGTACAAATTATCACTGATGCATATGTGCAGATGTGATGTAGTGTTGACAGGGTAGACAGAAACGATCTTACCTGTGGTTCCTCGTGGGTTAAAAGCCTGCATGAGCTTGCTGCTTTGGCGTAATAGGAACTTCTGTTTTCAGAAGCGATGTTATATCTGTGAACAAAGAACCTGGTCATGTCTGCTTCCTGACACGCTGAACAGCATATTAACAGTATGGCGATCATTTCATCAACAGCATAAGGCACTTCTACACAGAAATGTCGAACATAGATCACAAACCCTCAAAGTCAATGAAGATGATGAGGTCATCGTTCTTGAGGTAATTACGCCGCCGGAGGTCAAAGTGCTTGATAAAGTTCCTCCACCCCCTTGATTCACCTCTGTAGCAATCACATGAGGGGTCATTCGTCCCGACCTTGGATGGATTGTCCCATAACAACTTTCCATCACCTGCTATTAGACAGAACACACACAATTTTTTGACAATAAGAGTGTGTAACAGATGAAAAAATGTTATTTGTCTTCCCTGTGTGGACATCAGATAAGAAGAACTTACTTGTTGTCATATCAGTAGTGAGGCTGCGAGCGGAGGACATCCTCAGCTTGATGTCAGGATCTTGGTCCATCACCACCAGCGTGGCCTGTCTGTTTACTGCTGGCCACTGCATCACCACATCGTTCTCACCGCTGACCAGGTGGAAGTACAGCCCAGTGTAGTTCCCTGTGTAGTCAGTGTAAGTCGATAGAGGCATGACGCTCACGCCATATCCGTAGCCTTCAGGGCTGTAGAAGCGAGGGCTGTCGATGACTGTGCCTCTCTCTGCTGTCTCCATGATTGTCGTGAAGTTCTGGATTCTCCACACAGCATTGGGGCAACGTGTTTCCGTCAGGCTGACGTCATCAATGTAGATTCCACCAGTGGATGCTGAGGGGTCACTGCGCACAGCTTGGAAAGCATAGCGGAATTTCACTCCTTCCTCCATTGGAACATGGGCGATCTTCCATGTGTGATCGGAATCCGCTGTGTAACAGGGAAGAGGACAAGATGAAATTTCTTACTCTTTGTGGCAATAGTCATCTATAATAGGATGGTGATGAAGTGAGGCTTTGTTTATTTGAATAAGATTTACAAAATATTTATTGTAACGACTTTTTTTTATCTGTCCATGAAATCTCAAGTGATGGGAAAGCCTGCCTCATTCTGTACATTAACATGTGTTCTTAATAGATACCATAGAAGGTGTGTATTTTTTTCATTTTACGAATGGTGCCGGTGCCATCGTCAATCTTGACCCAGATGACGAGCCTGTCCTTGGGGCTTCCAGTCATCTTGTAGAAGAACTGCAGACACTGGAGCTTTCTCTTGGGGTAGAGGGTTCGGGACTCCAGCAGAGCAGACCCCCCCGGGATTCCCGCTCCTAGTGCTGAAGTGCATGAAGTAGCCACTATCTATAAAATCAGACAAGAGCACAGTTTCAGGTTTGCTCATTTATTACACGTCTCAACTAAACAAATTCCAGTATTTAGGAATTTAAAAAAACCAATACAGCTCAGACCTCGACATTTTCCCAGGAGTGTGTGATCCTCTGAACCAGCTGTGCTCTTGGTATGAACCCAGTCTGCATCATCAGAGGAGGCCTGGATCATCCCGCAGATGCTGGCATACTCAAAGGCACACTGGTCCAGCAGGGTGAGGGGGCCGGCTGGGAGGAGGATTGAATAGTTATTTGATTTTTTTTTTCAAACCAAGATAAACATGTCAGAAGAACAACGCAGGAATTTCACTCTGTGACATACAGCAGTTGTACATGCGGTTGAGCCTGAGTGTGTCCATCATGCTGAAGTCAAGGTACTGGCCAATGATGTTGTAGAACTCTGGGATTTTGGTGGTGATGGTGGGAATAGATTCATTCTTATTGAAAGAGAAGGGCCTGTAATGCATGACGGACTCATAGTCGTACGCCGTGTTTTGGTCAGTTATGTAGTCATCATTGTACTTGTTGAAGTTGTGTTCAAGTCCTGCAGGAAAATCCAAGTACTTTCAGTTACTTATACCATGAAATAGAAAACTAAACTACAGGTAATCAGTTCTGATGTAGGAAAACATTGGACATACCTGGTGTAACCTGATCTAGCCAGATGTTGACATAGTCGTCCCTGTCCATGCGGGACTGTTCATGGTAAAATCCCAGAGCGTGTAGAAGCTCATGCTCGATCACTGCCTTGTGGTCACAGCCTGGCCCCAGTGACAGAATCTGACCATCCTGCTGGTCACCAACGCTGGAGAAACACCTAGGACCAACCGATAAAAGGCAAAAAAAAAAGAAGATTTGAATACTAATTAAATTCTAGATGTCAGTAAAAATGCTGAGTAAAGCTGATATTCAACACAAGCAAGAAAGTGAGTGCCATACCCATTTCTCTTTACAAACTTAATATAGGTAGTTTCTCCTTCATAAGGCTTGAAGTCGATGCAAGACTTCAAGCGATACATTTCAAAAGCCTGGTGGACGCAGCCCTTGGCATTTAGATCTGAGGAGTGAGATAAACAGTCACAAATGTGTGAACGTTCTATAGGACACTGCCACAAGTGGACAGTACACTATGACAACACATCACAAGTTTTTTCAAAATTCATACATTTGCATTTTTTTTTTTAAAATACTCACCTAAGTCATCACCCAGAATGTATGGGATAGGAAATTTCCATCTGTATCTTTTGTCAATCAAGGCATTTCTTCCATTCTGTAGCATAAACAAGGCGTTTAAAACACAAATGCAATCATAAACATAATGGTGGCTAATAAAAGGCGTACACAACAAAACAAATGCAGATTATAGCAAATGCCCATTTTATCTGAAAAAGATATTGTATTGATGAGACTCAAGAGCAGAGACCAACTGTCCTAACAGACAAATGTGTGGCTACGTACGGTTACAGCAGCTACATTCAAAGAATAAATCAAAGCAATGATCTGCAACAATAACTCACTGGAAGTAATATGTCCCCTTCAAACAGGCTGGCATCTGAACCTACAACACATGTTATTTTAATACTGTCATCGTCAGTAACAACTGAAACTTCTACCTCAAAATGATTAACTGTTTCTGTAAAAACACATCATCATGATACTGATCTGTAGGTTGAAGCCCAGTTAACAGGTGTTGTCACTCACCCAGGTTTAAGATGGGGTTCTCATCCTCGCCGTTCTCATAGACCTCTGCAGAACAGACACAGACATGCTTCACTCTTTTCTCGTAATTTTTTAAGTAACTGCTTATTAATCAACAACGTGCATGTCTTTTATTAAGGTTTTAATTATTGTACATACCATGTACCTTAGGTGAAACTGGTATCTACATAAAACAAAAGAATTGCAAGTCATTGATAAGTTTATGGCAACGTCATAGTCAGTCACTTATTCAATCAATGAATTCATCAATACTTACAGCATATGAAGTGGCCAGAGCCACTAATCCAAACAATAATATCCCTCTGTCCATCATCCTGCTGAATGTTGCAAAGCAGATGCAGGCGCTTAGGTTTAAGTTTGCACATTGACAAGTTTTGACCTTCGGCCTTTGTGGAAGTTTATACTTGCCATAAAGAGTAACTGAAGGACTTTGACACAAATTTGTTAACTATTGTCAGGAGTTTGTGCACTTTTTTATATTACATGTTTCTGTTATCACTCTTATCATCTGGTCTTGCAATGGCATCTGATAACAGCCATTAATCCAGAAATATCCCCCTGGCTATTCAGTGTCAAGAGAGCCTAGTGCCAGTGGTGTTTTGGCACGCTGGCTTAAAAGGAAAAACACCATAAATGACAGCCCAAACCTTGGTTTCTCCTTATGATGAGCTGACATGTTCTTGGCTTTCTCCCAGTGATACAGTCACTTCTGTGACAGCATGATAGTGAAGTTACAGTCAGCCACACAAGTTATTTTGTTGTTGTTTTTAATTTCTTTTCTCTTTTTTTTTCAATGATCTAATTCAACTATTAAATAGCCACAGAGATTCAACAGTGATTTAGGAAACACTTTTTAGCTTCAACAAAAAAAGACGCATCATGCAACTGAGCATTTGTACTATTTCATTAAACCTTATATACTTTAACCTGATATACTTTATCATCGTGCCTGCAGGTGAAAGACTCACTTTAACTTTAAACAGGTTGTGTGAAGACAATAATGACTCATGTTTCAGGGATGTACAGCAGCCTCTGGCCGGCCATCACGGTCGTGGTCTCGGCCTGCTCATATCGCACTCCCTCGGTGGGTGGCTGGAGGTTCTTCAGTAGAACCATTGCGATAGTCTGCGGCTCCACTGTTAGAGGATGCTTCGTGACCTAACGGAGCACAACACACTAATTTAACTCGGGACGACGTCTGACTAAATACGCACTTAGAAGCGACAATTAGAGGCATAACGTTCGACTCG
Organism: Trinectes maculatus; assembly: GCA_016785345.1. Lineage (NCBI taxonomy): Eukaryota > Metazoa > Chordata > Actinopteri > Pleuronectiformes > Achiridae > Trinectes > Trinectes maculatus. Next base: position 33,867 of record JAFBJQ010002727.1, read on the forward strand.
GGGAAGATTCAATAAAGAAAGACAAACACATGGTACACAGTATGTTTGGGCCGGTTATCGACTGTGGTTGATTTAAGCGTCGCAGCTTATTTGCGTCATAAATCGCGAGTCGCCTGCGGGTCGTACGTAACTTCCGTATTCCCGTAGCTGACTTTTTACAACTGTTACTGTTGACACGGAAATCTAATAAATGCAGAGGCTAGTGAACTAATGACTGTGTTCAGGATACAGACGTTTATTCGAGGACGTAGCGATTTTACGTCACTGTAGCTAAGAGAATCAACATTAAACTGTGACAGCCACTGAACAACAGAATAACTTTTTAAAAATAAAGGACTTGATCTTTTTATTTATTATGTATTGATATTCTTTATGTATAAATCGCTCAGTCATTTGCCAGTAACTGCATTACGTCTGTGATAAATGAGCTGAAAAGAGAAAGACATTTGATCTGGAAAAATACAGGCAGTTATACAGGGTGACGTCACTGATGGAAAAGGGTTCCCTGACGACCTTTCGATTCATTTCAGTTAGATTTTTTTGTAGAAAAATGTTAAATATTTTAAACATATATATAGTATATGTATATATATGTACATATATAGACATTTTTGACAAACGTCGAACAAACGCACACATGTCCTGAAGAAGCCGAACATTATTTAATCGATTGACAAAAAAAATACAATATGATACAATAAAATTCGATACAATAATAAAAAGAACAATAATAAGAAAAAGTATTAGAGAAACAGATGTAACTGACTAGTAACAAATTAAATTTGGTGTGCCCTCACGCTCAACAGACGAGGTGGCCGAGTGGTTAAGGCGATGGACTGCTAATCCATTGTGCTCTGCACGCGTGGGTTCGAATCCCATCCTCGTCGGTAACATTTAATTGTTTTAATTTCAAAATAAGATTTATCTTATTGTGTGTGTGTGTTATCTCTGCCAACAGAATCATGCTTTTGTTTCTGTGTTATCTCTGTTAGGCACGATCACAACGTTCAGTCTTTAATTTCCTCTTTTCCTTTTATTTTAAACAATCGTCATCTGCTTCATAGCTCGTGTTATGGTATCCCACGTGTCCGATCCCATGATTCTCATCGGGGCTCCTGTGTGGACCAGCAGGACATGTGGGATCCCTCACAGCTCCATAGTGACTCCCGTCCGCTCGAGGACTGAGACGGATCATCTCCCCCTGTCCCCTCGTGACGTCACCCGTGTCTCCTTTGCTTGGTTGCTAAGTCACACAGAGGAAATGAACCAGCTGTCAACAACATCCATTATCTGCCCTTATTTGTTGCTGTTATATTATACAGTACAGTACCATGTGATCACGCTGGTATTGATCTATAGCGTACTGGTACTTGGCTGCATTCAGTCCAAGTGCACCAGCCAGTCTCTCTCCAAGGAAATCACAAGCTTGTCGTGGAAAGAAAAGACACAAATGACAATTTCTTTACAACACTAAAAAATAGTCCCAGTGTTTAGTACTGTTACTCAGTAGTTCTCAGTATATGCTCAGCAGTGATGTGCTTTGTTGTTGTTATGTAATGTGATGTAGTGTGGTTTGGCAGTAGTGCACGTAAAAAAAAAAGCTGCTTGCCAGTTGCAGTTACACAATAGAAAAGTACAAAAGAAAATTACTCAGCAGTGAGATCCTCCCGATTAGAATGGCCACCTTCTTGAATGAGAACCTGGTCTGACATAAGTGAAGAGAGGGAAGAAATGATGTGCCAGCAAACTTTTTAGGTTATGGCTACACACGCATTAATGCTTTAAATTGCATAACATTTGCTACACCTCATGTCCACACTACTGAGTTTTATGGCCCTACAATTGAGAACTTTGAAAATACTGCACCCCCTCTTCTCTTATAACTGTGGACAGACAGAAACTGAGATGTGCTCACACACACACACACACACACACACACACACACAAACAACAACTTTATCATGAATAAATGACAAGTCCTGCAAACACTCTCATTAACAGCTGAGCTTTTTCTGCTACTGAGCAACGAGCTGCAGAGTAGACAATCTACTTCCTGTTTACAGTGGCACAGGCAGCCTCAGTGCACATGACTGATCATGTGATTTGCATCTCCAGGTGTGTCAGTATAGACAAGGATTATTTCTTACTCAGAGCTGCAACAGTCAGCCTGATGGTGATCACGCTCATTTTACAGCACTGGCGTAAAATGAAAAGGTGGGTGTAGCCTTGTTTCTCACCCTCTCTGTGGGCTCTCTGAAGGGAGACGTGTTTGGGGACTGCTCCCCCTCCTCCTCCTCCTCACTGTCTTCCTCCTCCATGGTTTCACCACTGGAGAAGTGGATGATCTTTTTGGGGGGGGTGCACTCTGTTTCCTGTGTGCTGATTACCTGACAGATAGGACAGGTCTTAACACAGTATCTCTGACTGGCATATTGTCCTTTTATACTGTATGTTATGTTATATACTGAAGTTCTATTTGTAAAGGTTTAGGCCTACTACAGGCTGGTAACAACAGTCGCTGAGTGTCACTGAACACAGCCTATGCCAACATCTCTGTTTGTATAGTGTCAATGTTACAACACTTACTTCCTCCTGGTGGCTGCTGCTCATTCTTCCGATATTATAATTCTTTTTGTGGCGATCCAACGCGACACCTCGGATTCTTTACTTCTGCAGCTGATCCGTAGGTTCATCCACGCTGAGTCAGCTCTGTGGAGACAAACAACTGCAGGATCCAGGATGAAATCCAGGGTGAAACCCGAGAAAACAAATAGAGCAGTGCAAACCTGGTCACAGGAGAGTGGCCAGAGAGCTGTCACTGTTATGCTATCAGTTTCCTTCTTGGCCTAAAGGGGCCGTACTTATAGCAGTGTGTAGAATGTCAACATGTATTGTCAACTTAATTATGTATGAACCTTCATGTTTCCAGTCTCTGTGTAGTTACCCCATACTTGTGTAAAGATCTGATTGAAAGTGTATTGTAAACACATTTAAAACACATTATATAAGTAATATGTGTAAATGTGCAATATACACCACAACAAACATAATTTTACAAGGTGACATTTTAAAGGACTATGACAAATGCTGCTATATTTTAACATAATAACAAAAGTAACTAAAGTATTGGAGGAGATAAATTGGTGCCAGAGAAAGGTTGCAGAGAAATTCACGCAAACGGATGTAACATAAAGTGTTGTTGTGTTGCACCTAAAGGTTGTTTGCCAACCACTATTAAACAACATAAGAGGAAGCTCAGTATTACATGGTTTGGTTCATAGTATGGCTTTGACACATCAAACAAAACAGACACACTGTTACAAACTTGCAGGGTCCAGACACAAGCCAAGATAACCCTGATGACATCAGCTTCTTTACAGCCACAAACAACACTATGCAAGTGTTTCCACAAGCTTTTTGATTCTTATGTCACATAATGTGATCTTTGTGTGTTAGGCCTGTGAACTGCATTGGCATATTACAGATAATGTTTAGGGTATCTTACAATTATATAATTTGTTGTCATACACAAACATCAGCCCCTGAAGAAGTGTTTAATGAATGATTTAATACCATTGGACATACAGTTTACATGAGAGACACTATAAGAGGGGGAATAATGAGCTACACTGTAATGATCACTGGACACATTCAATAAACAGACCTCTGCTTCTCCGACTGTAACCGACCCACACGTCAGTTAAAACCAGACCAGACCACAAGGAGATAAGGTCTTCACCTACTGAAAAGCCTGCACAACTGAACACACTGTGCAATAAAGACATTCAGTGAGACGCTCATCTGCTTTTTTACAAGTACATCTAGCTTAGGTAGTCAAATATACATGTAATGACATGATACTTATATGTGAGCAGTATATTACAGTTTATACATGTTTCTAGCAGTGGAGAGGATATGCTCTGACATGATCTGACATGACCATATTATGTGGGGAAGGTTTTGACAGCATGATCAACATCTGTAGAGCACTTGGAAAAACTTTGCAGCAGCAAGGTGAATTATTTTAGACACATATGTCCCATTGCTCTTTCAGCCCCTCTAAAATGACATTTTGCACTGATTTGATCTTTTCCCTTAAGAAAAAGGGTAATGCTTAGCAGAAGCACTTATGTACACGCAAACACATTGTGTCAACTACTGCCAACTGCACTCTAATTTTTACAGGAAGGAGCACTGTATATATCAATCAATGCCTATTATGATGTATCCACTGAAACATAATGAAACTCATCATCACCATAAACATATGATTCAAATAACACAGAACTGTATACTGTCAATAAGTGTTATAAGTTTTCAACTAAACTACTATTACATAACAATAAAACGAAGTAAAACCTATCAGGGCTAATATCCCTGAATGGTTAACATCATGTTTAAGAATGATTCAACAATTTGCAGTAATAAAGCTCCCTTAAATGAATAGTCAAAGTAGAAAACAGCTGTTATCTAATGTACAAAAAAAACTACAGTACATGTCATGTGGGCTAAATTCAATGTAGTGAATGTAAAACTGCTACAGCTAAAACAAAATCAATAAAATATGCAGTCTTGTTCATTTTATCTCTTTGTGTTTCTTTCTGAATAAATGTTATCCTACTATTCACTGCAATATTTTAGTTGTTTTAGTTAACAGGATGACTCAGTGAATGCAAATCCTTCATTAACTGTTGGCAGATCGTTTCATCATTGTCTACGTAGGAGTAAATATTTTTATTAATTGTGTATCTTTTATACTTGTAGATGCTATTACTCTTTTGCTTGGATCTACATCTCCATTTTCTGAACCATAAATTGAATAGACTGCCTATAAGGCTTATTTACCAACAGAATCTCATTTAAAGCAAACCTTTCAGCTGACATGTGATTACTGAGTACAGCCTTAAACAGCAGTGCATTTTTGTTATTACATTTCTGGTATACCCCATCGACATGCTGCTACATGTCAAAGATGTGAGCTGATTATGAGTGTTCACGTACTTCAAAGTTTATGTGGCTCTGACCTAAATGCAGCAATGAACTCTTTCATATCCAAATACAATACTCAGGTCATAGCATAAACGTAAAACACCATGGGTTACTTAAAAAATACATTTTCCTATGGAGGTGTACATGGAAGGAAATGTGGATGTGATCATTACGATCAATGAGGCTGGAAATGAAGTCTGTGGAGAGTTTAGGAGATGACACAGCCTGTGTCCTTCTGAGGCTTCAAATCTGGCTCCTTCACTGGTTTCACCTCTTCCTCCTTGGGTTTAGCCTGCAGTTAAAGCAAAAATATCACAGGATGAAACAACAAACCTCAGAATGGCACGTTCACTGTGAATGATAAAGCACTCTGCTTTCGTCTGCAGTCTGTGCTACGCTGCGGCACCTTGTCACTTTTTGCTCCCTTGGTCAGGTCAAAGGTGGCATAAACTTCAGCAGTGCACTGCTCGCTGAGAGGCGGCAGCTCGAACTGGATTGGCTCAGCCAGGCCGTAGCTCGCCTTCAACTCCAGCTGGGGTGGCTCAGCTGGGACCTTATGGAAGTATCTGAGGAAATATGTCCAGCGTTACAATTTCAAAGAGGGGGCGGGGGTGTCATTGGCGGGGCACGTGTGTTAATAATGTTTATCTTTGCAGCTATCCCAGAGCATTTGTAAATAAACAAATGCTTCCTCTAAAATATTACTGTATGCAGTTATTTCAATTAATGACCACCTACATGTGTGTGTGTGTGTGTGTGTGTGTGTGTGTGTGTGTGTGTGTGTGTGTGTGTGTAGACCCAGAGCAACTCACATAAACCCATTTTCCCTCTGGCACTTCTCCAGTGTGTTTTTAATGAGGCCACCAAGTTTGAGGAAGAACAGCTGCTCTGATGGTTTGGCTGTGGTACCCGGGCCTTTGGTCTGTCTGTACTCCTTACACAGCGACTCAGCACGGGAGTAACCTAGGGGAGATGTTTTTGAGTAAATACAATCTGTCATAGGAGAAGTACCAAGAAAGAACTATGACTATTTGTGTGTGTGACATGATGTGTGCAAAATAAGGAAACCTGCAAAGGAAACACCTGTGTCCCACAAATACATACACTTTTCAGCTTCCTGGAGAGATCTGATAGCCTCACCACACTTGTCACTTGCCAGCAGTGTCTGCCCATGATAGCAGTATGCCTGCAAAGCACATATGTGTTCATTACAGTTCTGTTATAGAACTACTTATGATCTTATGTAAAAACAAGAGCTGTTAGTTTGGTCTAGATTTGAGATGTGCATTAGGATACACATTAACTCACATATGCCATGTAAAAGTGCTGCTTTAGCTGAAGATACTTCCTCCACTTGCTGCTGCATTCAGGTTCCAGTGTGTTCAGCATGTGGTCTGTAAACACAACACAGACCTTTCACAGACTGATGTACAAAGCCATTGACTTTAGTTATGTGAACATACTCACTTCTTGTAAATTTAAACAAACACTGAGCAAAGAATGAACTGATAGAGCATCACTATGTATGTGTTTTCCAAACCAGAAGCACAATAATACTGACCAGCTTTTTGATAGAAGTTTGCAGTTTCAAAAGCCAGAGCTGCAACGATCGTGGCATTGTGCTTCAGTTCAATTGCCCTGGCAATCGTCACTGTAAAAAAAAGTAAAGAAATACAACACAAGTAGTAAGATAGGTAACAACATACACATGATCATGCATTATGAATGATATTCAGCAGTAAAATGGTTATTTGCTGTCACCAGTCACTGGTCATTTTAAGCTCTGATTTACAACTGTTAAAGGTGAAGGTAAGTATAATTCTAAATAATAAAAGCAGAGATAAGAATTATTATTTACATTTAAGAGGATAATCTGTCTCTAATTAAGATCTGATAACACACACATCAATTTTGAATAACATTTATTTTATTTTAAATAATCAAAGGTCTAATTTCTCTGCCAATAAAAGGCACGACAAAATTGAAAATGCAAAGAGGCATAAATGCTAAATCTGGAAGGTGTCTGTCACACACCTAGATCTAGCATACGTTTATAAAGCTTGAAAATGGTCAGTGGAATGTTACAGTACCCTCTTGTGCTTCTGCTTGGCACTGGATTATATATGCATCCAACACTCTGGGCTCCAAGTCTCGACCCTTTTCAGCAGGGGTGATTAAGCGGGGAACGTGAACCTCCTGGAGCAAACATGACAGAAGTTTCGTAATATTAAATAAAATGCATTTATTAATTTATCTGTCTGCAATACAGCCCAACACAACTTTGCAATAACCTAATAAGATATGTTTCATTGTAGCTCACCTTGAGGTTTTTGAAAATTCCAGCAGCCATCTTCAGGCTCCGGTGAACATCTTTAGCTTCAGGCTCTGTTATGCTGTGGAACAAGCACACAAATGACAGTAACAAATACATAAAACATAAACAGCAGTGCACATTTTTAAAATGTTAGATTGGAACATAAATGAATGCATCGATATAGTCAAAATAACCATACTTTTCTTTGCCTGCTAGTCGAGAGGCAAACTTTGTGTACCACAGGGCTACATTGAAGGCCATGGAGACCAGTTCAAAGATTGCATCCTGCTGGGCACTGGGAGGAGAGCAACAACAGACAGTACGTTACACAGACTGATGCATTCACTGTTCGCAGCATTAGTTATACTTTACTCATGCAGTATCAATGCAACTGTGTCTACAAATGTTCTACTCTTATGTATTTTACACTTATAGTGATGTTACTTAAATTACACACATGTCTAATGTTCTGACCCCCTAATAGAATGTAGTATATCAGAAAAGACCCTCCAATGTAGTAACATTCCTAAGTTTCAACATCTGACTTCATACACAATGCAACAACTATTTGCAACAACTAGCAACTAACAACTAGTCTCAAAGTCTTGGGCAACAAGACAATGCGAATGACAATAAAGTCTCCTTGAATCCTTGAGGTCTTATTTTCATAATCTTTAGCTTTCAACACTAACTGTCAAAAGTACCTTGCTCATTGTGTTGAACAATGGCAACTAGCTCTTAACTAGGGCATCAGTGAATCATTCAAATATGAAAAGCATCCTGTGTGGGGGACTGAATGTACTAGTTGTTATCGTTCTACCTTGGTGTGTTTCCTTGTAAGGTGTCAATCCACTTGAAGTTCTGGATAAATCTCATCTTGTTCTCCTGTGTAGTTCCATCCAAGGACAGGATGAAGCCTGTAGCATGTTAATCCAATGTTTAAAAAGAGAAAAAGCAGTTGGTTAGGTGCAAAGCAAAATAAAAATAAATTAATCAATACATTGTCAAGAGACAGACAATACAGAATTTATTACAACTCTGGTAAAATACAGCAGGTTTGCTGGTGTAAAAAAATTTCAGTTTTTAAGTTAGTGTTTTTATGGAGTACGTAACATGTCAAGATATGTGCGTTCAAGTGCATGTGCAAACACTGGCAACTTCTCTGAAGAGAAACACCAAATGGCAACAAGATACACCAACTTAAATGTCCAAATGCAAAGTCATTTCTTCCCATGTCCAAGTAAAACATATTGTTACATATCAAACTAAATAGTGGATAATGGAGTCCAAACATACCCTGTAAGAGGGAGAAGTATGCATCTGTGGCATTTTTCATGATCTCTGCGTTGCATGTGACATCAGTGAACATCTCCAGCAGTCTCGCCCTGGTTGTCCTCAGATCACTGAATGTGATAAACAATAAGTCATTATTTATGTTCTAAATGTACACATAAGATTGTAGTATTCAGGCAGATTATATGTGCAAAAATGCATTGTCATCCAATGAGTCAGAGAGATGCCAGTGATAATTTGACAGTGACAGTAACATGCCATTACTGAGGTCACTGCATCCAGTCAAAGTGAAGCACAATACAATATCGGTGTATGATCAAAATCATAGTCAAAGTCTATTTTATTCCTCTACTCTCAATGGATCCAGAGGAAGTAGGACATACTTGCATATCTTATTGGCAGCGGGGCTCCCTGCGACACCATAGAAATTAAAGGACACAGGCGCTGTTGCCTTGAGTGGGTTTCTGTGAAACCAGTGTGCCATCCTGTGTATAAGGACACACCTAAAGAGGGAGAAAAATACATTGAGAAGGGACGTTAATGAAAGACTTTTATGTCTGGTGTTACCACGCATTGAGTACAGTGGATTGAACAACCTTTCGAGTAGCCAACAGGTTTATGTGACGTTTTTATTTATGTATCAAGCATCAATACTAGCTAGCTAATGTATCATCTCGGCTAACGTCAATTTACCGACAAGGTAGCTACAACTCCCCGGTTGCCGTGTTAGCCGAATAATAGAACGAAATGACAGAGTATTTATACAAATGCCCTCACGTTGCGTTGGCCTGTCATTTATTTCGTTTGGAATGATTGTGTTTTTTGTCTATTATACGCAAAAGTCCATTACGTAAGCTAAAGAGAGCAACTGCTAATGGCTAAAACAGGCTACGTCAACAAACGTAAACAAGTCTCACTAGAGCGATGAAACAACTGAATAATAAGTTGAACGGAATAATAAGTTAACTACAGCCCTTTAAATAGTGTGAGTTTTTGACTTTTACCTGTCGTTGTGGCGTTGAAAATAAGAGGTTTGACAGTCCTAATGGAAAGTCTGACACTGATAACTTACTTCCGGAAATAAACACGGAGCAGAGTTAGACCAATGAGAACACGCGCGTCAGTCATATGACCTTTGCTCGGAAAATGCCTTAGAGCTCCAATCAGCGCCTCCTTTGTTACAGGTTCAGTGACTCTAAGGCCTTAAACAAGCCATGTATGATAACAGCTGTTAGACCAGTCACTAGACCTCTGTCACAACTGAGCGTTTTCTCACACTAATATCCTGAACACGCTATAAAAAGGCTCTTGTTATTTATTATTGCTCTTAATTTCTTGAGTGGTACTGTAAAATAGCTGAAATTTCCAGACATTACAGTAATAATTGAACATATATATAAATTATTAAACCTATGGAAATAATTAAGATGTTTTCAAGAAATCTTGGACAAACATTCATTGTCTTTTATTTTTCCATGTGACAAACATTAAGCAAACAGGTATTTCAAGTGATGGTCAGAAAGGAACAAAAGAAAAACAACAAAAATGACAAAAACACAAAGGTTGTTCTCTTTCACCTTCTAGGGAGCCATCACACATCCCACATACACAGACAAGCTACCCACATACACCCACACAGCAGAGAAATTCATTATATTTACATTTTGTGTATTAGATCATCTTTGCCATGGTCTTTGACAATGTATTGTGCTTTTAAAAATAAAACAGAAGATAATTTATTCAATTATCACATTCATTTCATATTTCTTTAATGACAGTAAGGCACACTGAGATCAGATTAAGGCACTTATTTGGGGTCACATTCATCTCTAAGAGCAAGATGCCAAATTAGGCAATCTTGCGACCTTTTTTTAGAATTAGGATTTTTTTTGTGAAATTATATATCCACATATAAAATATATATTAAGGCACTTATGAGTCCCTAGCATTGGAAATTTGTCTTGCAAGGTCATGACAATGTTATCAGTGCACCTTTAAAATTAAAACAGCCATATGTACAAAAGAACTATTTCAGTGTACTTTTGGTCCGCTTGTATTCTACACTTAAAAAGGCAAGTTAAACTTTGGTGAAATAGTTTTTAACTATTGAAGGAATGCCAAAATTTTATAAAATCGTAAAGCAATTCATGATGGATATTAACTTGCAACATCAATTCTGAGCATGGAGCTGCAATTCTACAAATGCAGAATTACAGTCAACCCAGATGCTTGCAGATTCAAAATCTCAGACAGGACTCCAAACGGTCACTTTTCCCTAATCAGAAAGCAAACATATGCCACCTACCCCCACCCTCCCCTGCTCTTGCGGTTGCAACCAGGGATCAATACAGTGGATAGTAGGAGACTGACGAAGTTACATGGTGTCTTTTGCTGTCTCCTCAGAAAAAGAGATGCCTGTTTTAAACAGACAGAAACAGTGGCACAAATACCATTACGTGTCCAAATTCCTTTGGACAGGAAGTCCGCTTTTAAAGACAGTGGCTGCTCAGATATGTAGAGCTTCCCATTATGCTGAAGATTGTCATGCACATTTTTTTTTAAATTGTTGCATATTTATGTTGCTGCTATGTACAAAACTGTACCACAAATAACAGATTGTACAAAATCATTGCAACAGAATGCTCCATGAGAAGCTTTGAAATGCAGTATTTTAACACACCAGCCCCACATAAGTTTGTGTGAATAAACATCCCCAGTCAAAGTGATATATCTGAAAAAACCTGAAAATTATGAGTATGTATATGTGCACGCTATTATTGTTACTTCCTCTTTTCCCAACGCTGTGCAAGAAATCTAACCAGCTGTTTTGGCTTAAGCGACACCCAGAGATAAAGAGAGAACGTCTTTGGCAACTGTGCAGCTTTGGTGATTGAAAACCTGTGTACATGCAACAGGGCTGGACTTGATTTGGTTGTATTGCTTGGAAGGCAGCCCATTACAGCGCGTTAAAACCCTGATAGGTTGCATATGATGGCACATTTGCAGAATAGCGAATACTACTTAAAAAGTTCAAAGTCGTTTGGCGTAGTTATTGCATAGAATATGGTCTCGGACGTCTCCCCATCCTCCATTCATCATGTGCGCCTTGTGCTCCACCGCTTCAGCACCATTCAGGGAAAGAGATGAAGGAAAGAGGCTGTCTTTGACCCCCTGAAGCCCCTCCTCAACCTTTTGTGAGGCCCATTCTGGCCTGCAGTTCTCTTTCTGGTGAAGACCACAGTCTCCTGTGTGAAGAACCCTGGAGCCCTGGGCTGCCAGCACTTTGAGGGGCTTTGGTATGCAGGTGCCGGAGAGGTGCTGCAGGGTCCAGTCCCAGTTGTAGTCGTCGTAGGTGCAGAACTCGCTGTTGCAGCCCATCAGTTTATAGTACACTTCCCTGGAGATGGCCATACCTATGTTGTGTTTAGTGGACATCCACCCAGTGGTCAAGACCTTATTGGACAGTCTCGTAAATTCAGAAGTGAGGCCATTGTGGTTACCCAAAGCTAACATGTCACAGTCCGGGCAGCTGCTCTTCCTGAACTCTATCATTGACTTATAGAAATGGAAAAAGTCAGGTAAGATGTAGTTGTCCTCCTCCAGAAAGACGACAAAGCCGCTGTAGCCCTGCATGACGTGCACTCGCTCCCACACAAAGTGCAACTTCCACCACCAGTGGTGTTTGGTTTGGGTGATGAAAGCTTCCCTGTAGTGCCCATAGGAGTCGGGATGTTCTGCGTTGAGGCATCCTGTTTTCAGAGCGTTGTCCTTGGATATGTCTCGGGGGCAGTCTTGCGGATCCTGCCCGGGAAACTCACTGGGATACAGCTGAGTGCTGAAAGGGAAGTAGATCTGCAGTACTTTGCAGAAAGTGATCCCTTGCACCATGGCGTTTATTTCCTCTGTAAAATAGTCATGGCTGAAGATCACGAGGAAGCTGTGGACCTCGGCAGCTTTCTCCAGTGACTTGATGAGCAGCTGCAGGTACTGGGGCCTGTTGTGGACCTGCACCACCAGCACTAGCCGAGGCTCCCCTGGAAACCTGTCCGCGTTGTGAACACACTGCTTGTAGTTGGCATTGTACACGGACTGAGACAACGCTGGCAGAGAACCAAAGTTAAACTTCACCATTTGGCCAGAGTATAGGCTCTGACCTCCCTGGGCCACGTCATTGGGTCGACTCGTTCCATTGTCGGACACCAACAGCGCACGTGTTGAGAACAAGAGCGTCACGACCACAAAGGAAACACCCAGCAGCGCGAGCACATTCCGCTTGAGAAGCCGGAACCTCATCTTGTCTGAGTGGGGACAGGCCGAGCAGCAGAACTCGGAGACTCTCCTTCACCTTAACGCGCGCGCCCTCGCTGGAAACTTGTCCGCAACATCGCGCGTCCCCGCGCGCAGGCGATCAAACTCCTGTCGGGATGAGTCCGACGTCGCGTGACAGGAGACTTGAAGGGACTGTCAGTCGCTTACCCCCGTGACGGCTGCTGTGTCTCTCTCTCACTCTCTCTGTCTGTCTGATCCGTCTCTCCACTTAATCGCAGTGTCGCGCGCTGTCAGCACCTGTGGAACATAGCAAACAGTGCGCAGCAGTTAGCTCAGCTCAGCTCAGCTCGGCTCGGAGTAGGTGTAAATGTGTCAACACCAGGAAGCGGATGATGGGACTGTGATACCTCCGAGCTGAAACCGAGCGAGTGCTGACGTGTACAGTCCAACCAACAGGAGCGCGAGGGAGCTCGCGCTCGGCGAATCGCTGTCTCACCTCCAGCTATGTAACATGAGAAGGAGACTGTTTGAACGGTGAACAGGAAAAACCCAAACATTACCAGTCTGCTCAAACAGCTTCGACACCCAACATGTTATAACATCATAAGACCACGACACAGTCCGTGTGTTACAGTACTGCACATTACATACATGTTTTTCTTCATTCAGTTGCTTAATGGAGCTAAGTAGGTTAGCACTTTTAGGTACCTTATGTTGGTTTTCGCACTTCTGTCTTATTAACAGCGTGACATGCCACAACTAGAAAAAGTGCACTTCCTGAAGAAAAACCTCTGTTGAATGACGTGATTAGACAAGCTGTGACACCACGCGCTCCCTTTTGTGGGCGTGCGCGTGTCCTTAATGTGCGTCAAGTGATGCGAGATCAACAGCCCCCTGCTACTACCGCATAAAGAAGTTTATGCTTCTCAACAGTCACGCTAATTAGTATTTGACACATTTAGTTTCAATGTAGGACACAGTTTTGCATTCAAAATACATATAATGTTAATAAATATGAATTATAATAATAATAATAAAGTGATTATTTTCTGTTTTCTTTCAAAAGACGTTATGTTTTGCAAATATAGTTTCTGAGACAGAACAGATTACTTTGGGCTCTGGGTGATAGTGATGGACTTTTTTTTTCTTAATTTCTACAGGCTAAACTATTATGGGAAAATAATCAGGACACTGATCTGTAATGAAACAGTACACAAATGCAAAGTCAGCTTTCCCGTGACCTTACCTGTTCAGGTCTGACTGGCTCAATTGAATTGTTATGTTATCAGGAGTCGTGCAAAAACATGACAAAAGGCTGTGGGACGTTATTCCTGAAAAGCTGGAAAGCTGGAAAACTTGATATCCCAGATAACAATAGAGTCCACCAGAGGCAGTAGAGCTTAGAATCACTGGGTCTGGTATCAGATACAGTGCTGAAGCATAACAAGGCTGAAAAAGGACAATGTTGGAGGAAACCTGTGCCATTTGTTGATTCAATTCAGTTTGATTATATAGCACCAAATCATAATATACATTATTTCAAGACATTATACATAGTAAGGCCAAGACATCATAACACTACAGAGAGAAATTCAGTATTGTTGGATTGTTTGGGTCAGTCCTTGCTGAAGTTACAGTAACTCCATCTGTACCTCAGTCTGTCAGTGACATAGCCTGATGTGTGTGACAATCTTACAGACAACAGGAAACACGTGTTGGTGAAAGTAACCTGACATTTAAATCATGTGGCCTGAATCACAGCTGTGAGAGCTCCACTACTTTCAGGAAACCCTGTCGATAAAACCCTGTCATCTGTATCTATCTGTATAGAAATCTGAGGACCGACATCATCTAACCGATCGTTTATTTATTGCAACAAAAACCCAAACACACAAATGTTTGCTTCCCATCTAACATGAAGGTCTCTAGTGTTAAACCATGATCTATGGAAAGTTCATGTAAAGGATGTTCAGACCTATTGCGACAGGCTGCACCATCATAAATCTACTGGGCCACTTCATCACAATGCTACAGCTCGCTTTAGCTTCACAGCCACCATCACTGTTTCACTGGTTACTATAGCAACTTGTTTCCATCCACTCTGGTATGTGAGAATTTCACATGGAATCTTTACCGGCTTTACTGAATAAAAAGACATGGTTTCAGTATTAAAGTACAGTGCTTGTTAAGAGAAACTGGATAAATAAAAACATGATTTAGGATTTTTTTTTTTCCCTTCAACCTCTGATTGGCTCAGCTGAATGTAATGCGATACTTGATATTTTGCTGTTCTGGAAAAAGTTGGATTAAGGACTTCATAGGAATTATAAAAGCTCAACCTGACCATAGCATCACTATTTTCTTCATCTATTCATGTGGAACAAATACATTTGAATTCTGATGCCTCTTTGGCATTGTCATACAGTATCTTCATTTCCCAGGCTTTAGTTAGGCCCAGTCCCACCACAGTTGGTCTTTCTCATATCTTGCTGTAACCCCCTTGTGTAGCATCAACAGCCTGCTGAGCCTCGGCCAGGAAAACTTCCCACACTTCTCTGGCTTCCAGTCCCTAAGAAGACCCACAGGACCCCCAGCCTTTTGTAATGTAACTACTTGCATTCCATTATAGGTTTATTGTTTCTCTTCATTACCTGCTGTAGCTATTGCTCTCTGCATGGATTCCAGTCTCATTGTTTACCGTTTTTTCTACTTCTTACAAATAGATAATTGTCGGTGCTCATCTATAGACCACATGATGAGCCTTAGTTTGACCTGAGAGAGTCTTGAACACATGCACACTGATAATCCGTAGACACAAACGCATTAATAGGTCGCTTTACAGTTCAAGAGAATGTCCCCAACAACTATTACAAAATATGAATCATTATAAAATGTTTTTGGTTTGGTTTTCACATGACTCTCTCTGTGTTGATGTTATTTATTTATTTCCACAAAATAATGATTTCCTGTATAAACTGAATCAGAACATTTCACTCATGTTTAGTATTTGTATTAAAACACAGTCTGATAAACCCATCAACTGTTTCTAAAATTGTCTTATTGACTTCCACCTTCCTCCATTTACATCGGTATAATGCTGCTTACTTAGGGACGTTCACTCGCCATCAGATAAAACTGTTTCCACTAGAGATGTTTCAACTTGTCATGTCAGGAAAGCACAGATACAACTATGTACTACATGTTGCTAATTAAAGATGACTCAGGTCTATTAGCCAGATGTCCCAGGAAAGGCAGGAATATGCTTTGTTGAACACATTGTCTTCACAACAAGTTGCTGCTAGTTTTAGCGGCAATGTGTTTAGTCTAATAATTTGTTAGACTAAACACACTGTGTTGGCTGATGGAAACTAATCGGGTTCTGTTGGTTTCAGTGAGTCTCCAGCTTTGGTCCTGGCTTGAACTGGCTCACCTGAATGGAATGTGCTCATTATTGATTTAAGTAATCGCACCTGTTGACGGGTCAGTCATGGTTTAAACATGTATCTTATTAATATATAATGATTACATCTGACTATAGCCGATCAGACATATACTGTATGCTCATTAGTCTATAATCGTATCCAGACACAGTTGAAACCGTGTGTTTTAAAAGCTGTGTATCTTTCACTTTGTCTAAAATAGTCAAATGTTTCTGAACAGACCATGGACACAGGCAGATAAACAAACACATTAACTCATAAGGTGCCCAATGACTCAGACAGCTGCAGTGTTTTACTGTAGCCACTGGGAGGCAGCAGCCAGCCACACAGCACTCAATCAGACTTTCTCTGAGTTATGACATATGGTCACAAGTGGGAGACTCAATGTCAACGTCAGTTCTCCTCAGTGTATGCATTTACTGTGACTAAAGTAATGACACGAATGTGTTATTGTACTTTGCACACACAGCTGGACACTGACAGCGACTCTGCTGCACACAGGCAAAAGCATGATGCAGAGAACAGACTGGAAAAAGTCAGCGTGCCTCTAATACTTTCCACACACAGGAGTTTTTCCTGTGTGAAGTTCTGGATAAGTCTCCGCCAGCTGGCACCAAACGAATGCAAAATATGTTTTTCCTCTCCTCTTTGTGAGTTGCAGGCGGCCGCATTTTAACAATGCTTTCATCCCCAAGCACAGACAAGGCCCCAGAGCAGGCGTCGCTGACTTACACCAAAGTTCACATTACAACATAAAAGTGGAGCATGACAAACAATAGCAACAGCGATAGAATGAATCTATTTTCTAACGCACAACGTCTGTGTTTTTAAACCTCCACTATGTCCTCACCCTTTCAACTACAAGCATATGGAACTCATCAGTAGATGCCATCAGCTCCGGTATTGTACAATGAAGTTACACGCTACTTTCTGAATAACCCATTCCCTCCCAAAATTGCTATTAAATATTAAGTTTCATTCTTTTAAATACAATTTAATCAGATGTGTTTAGGTCTTTGTACAGGATGCTGACAGCACAGTCCTCATGCCATGTGTTAGCACAGTGAAACTACAGTTTATATGGATATACCTGGTTATAGACGGCAGAAAGTCAGACAGACAGAATGCACTTTAATGCATAACACAATGAAAGCAACAATATGCAGCGTCAGAATCAATGCACCCTGAATGCCTGTGCTTTGCCTGCTGTTATGTAACTTTGGTGAAGAGATACTGAACACTGAGTGATTGTCTGTGGTTTGGACTGAAGCAGCCAGGCCTAACTGGTTCAGTAGTGATGCCAATCTGCGGATCAGTGAAATAGACTGAAAGATAATACAAAACAAAGATTCCTGTCCAACTTCCAGAGTGGGAACTGTCAGAGCGTCGGGAATTCTCAGTGGAGTCTGGTGTTCTTGTGACAACGACAGCACGTCTGTGGATTGACGTCAGAACACATGAGGCTGTGTGCCAGCTCAGTGAGTGGGACCACACTGCTGCAGCTGCAGTCAAGACACTCAGAGGCTTTGCTTTGTGATAATGAAAACCACTTCACACCTCTGAGCCAAACATCAATAGCCACCACTTAAGCCTACAGGGGGCGCTGCTGTTCAGTAAAATTACATGGTGTCACTATATATTGAAGAATGTCTGTTTGTAATGTAGCATGTAAGTCATTAATACACTTGACATACATATAGAAGCAGGTGAAAAGCTTTTATTTAGACGCACTCTTGTATTTGAGGCTATATGTTTCATTAGTTTTATTAAAATATGTATTGCAGCTGGATCTAAACAGCTGGATCTAACTGCATTCCTCTGCAGGGAGGTTCCAACAGCTGGATGAAGTATGCGACCATGAAAGCATCTGCGGACAGGATAAAGCAAAGCTGCTAATAATGACTATGTGGTTTTAGTAGTAGATACTGTATAACCATTCCACAGAAATAAACATGAAGAGGGATGAAAAATGCATTCTGTTGTATTTGTAGAAATCATTCTTGGATTGTGTACTTTTGCTGCTGTGTGAATGTACAGTATGTATATACAGTATACTAGAAGCACATTTCCTCACCTGGTATATGTGAAGCAACATTTCTATTTTAAGTCTTATCATCATAACTACATTTAATGTGATTACTTTCAATTATGAAAAACTAATAACAGCCTTACTTGCTGTATCAGTGAATACTTGGTTATACACACGTGTACAAATTGTGGACATTTTTTTGATATATATATTATTTGACATGTATTATATATTCTGATTATATATTAATAGCCTACATCAGAGCAGCCTGTGCAGCAGCTCATTGCTCATTACAACACTATAATGAGATTATGCAAACAATGCTGAATCACGCAGAATCAAAGAGCCAAGCAATGAAACCGGCTTCCTGCGCTGTCTGTTTGTTTGATATCAGTGTAAATCTAATTTCTTTGGGTTTTGACGTTTTGATTTAAATAAACAATTCAGAGACACCAGCTTTTTGAGATGAAACTTTTTTTTTAAATACACCACAAATCAATCAAAGGGTTAACCAGTTCAGAGAAATAGCCACACGTACCTGTACCCTGGGTATGATGTCAACATTACCTAGTTTTCATCCTTTACATCCACACATCACATGCATTTGACATTGTTTATTCAATAAACAGGCCTCTTACATTCATACAGAATGTGCAGTGCACCGAGGTCAAAAAGGTCATTCAAATTATTACTCGTGCAGTGAAAAATGTTGTTCACATCTAAGGTTCTGAAAGTTTTTCATTTCTCTTGGCAGAAAAAAATGGCAGAATGTTTCCTACACATTGCACAACATTTAGCAAAGATTTATTTTAAAAAAAGTGTCATTAAAACAACGAGCCAGTTTCATGACTTAAAGCGCGCGTGTGTGTGTGTCTGTGTGTTGTTTTATTAAGAAATTTAGATCATTCAGTGGGATGGGATTGGATTTTTTTTTTTAAATTGCACTGATCTGCCAGAAATGCTCAGAGAATTTCAACATCCCAGCACACAGTGGAGTTACTGGGCTTGGAACTTAGATTACACACTGGGACAAGTGCTGTGGACCTCCAGGATCAACTGACTAATAAAAACACTATGTGGCCAGCAGCTTTATGAGAAGTCAGAGTTGTCATGATACACTGCCCCCGAGTGGACAGATGTTAATTATTCCTAATTGAGAGACATGAATTACTAACCTTTTAGAATGACTCCTTCAGAAGAGTTTATGTTCCTGCTGCTTGTTTACATGTTTTAAGAGGTGACACTTCCACTGATATACAAGCAACATTTTAACAGTGGAGTAACCGCCCCCTTTTTTCTCTCAAATATTTGTGGTTGTTGTAATTGTGAACAGTTGTCTGTGATGTTTTAGAGGATTTCCTCAACGCTGTAACTGAATGGAAGTGTTTGGATCAGTTGACATGGCAACCAGGGAATAAAAAGTGTGGATAGTGTTTTAAACGCATCCCACGGGTAGAAACACCCCGTTATGACAATATGTACGTATCCATCGCGTGATGTGCGATAATCACACGGATGACTTCATCATGATCAAACCCACAGCAGAGCAGTCAGCCCTGAGGGTCAGGGAACGACCCAGTTACTGAGACAATTGTACAACTCAGATTTTGCAACAGACAGAACATGTGTGTGAAGGAGAATGAGAAAAGTCAGTGAAAACACTTTTCCCATAATGATTTTTAAATTTCACAATAGACTCAAACTGCAGCTCTGCACGAGCAGTAGGTTCAGGACAGAGGTTTCTGGGCCAAAGGTACCATATGAGCATAGCTGGTTTACAAGCATGTTGAGTGTGCTTAAGCTGTTGCTCTGCAGAACACTAGGGCTTTGTGTGTTTGGAATACAGTGCATTATAGTACTTGTCCAACATATATATATATATATATATATATATATATTATATATATATATATATATATATATGTTCACAAACGTCATGGAAAAGCACCAGAC
Organism: Trinectes maculatus; assembly: GCA_016785345.1. NCBI lineage: Eukaryota > Metazoa > Chordata > Actinopteri > Pleuronectiformes > Achiridae > Trinectes > Trinectes maculatus. The sequence continues at coordinate 54,154 of JAFBJQ010002727.1, forward strand.
GACTCCTCTTTCAACTTATATAACACTGAGTTATGACAGGAAGCGTGTGGATCATCGCTGACGGCTAATGAGAGACAGAGACGGTGAAAGTGGGAACTTTTAGAAAATCCGAAAAAGGAAATCATGTTGGAAAAAAAAACAATCCAGACCCACCAGAGACCGATTGGCCCAGGGAGCGAGGTGCCTCGCCAGAGGGTCATGACATGGAGATGGTGAAAGTGAAAGCAGATGGGAGCACGCTGGTCATGTGGGAATACACTGGTTTGACATGTTGGTTTATCTTTCATGGCAGGAAATGAAAGAGGGTAAATGTGTATACAGTATCTGTATGTGTGCTGTGGGCTGTGCTCATGTGAGTGGCTGGAATCTGCAGGGGAGGTGCTGCTATGTTGAGGAGGGAGCTCTCCCCTCAAGCACAGAAATGTAAGTTGCAAGTCAGTCTTTTTTCTCCATAAAGTTGGTCAGAACTGACATTGATTCTTTGTTGTTCCAGTAAACCTTCCTCTTGTGGTGCATGGAGAGCATGGTGCATGGTGCTGTTTGTCCACTGTGTGGAGTTTGGGTCATTTCCAAACCTGCCTGTGTCAAAAACAACTGATGTTTTATTCAGCCTGAAGATTCTGGCCAAACATAAGCTGATCACTGCCAAAGCAACCTCCTCCTGTTACTCCTCAAACGTGTCATCATTTCAGCCAGGCAACGCACCAACTCTGACATCCTCCTGTCTGTGGTAAAGGAAGACGGAGGTAACATGGGATTGTTACCATGAGTGTGACAGGGACAAAGTCAATAGTTTATGATCCATGATCAAACTGTACCGCATGTAACTGTAAGCTTTATACTCTGTGCATCGCATTAATATGTGATTTCATGATTTCAAATGTTTATTTGGAATCAGCTGTAGTTATAACATAATATGCATGGAATATCATACACTACTGAGTCATCAGGTATGATATACAACAATAACAATAGTTTATTATTATTATTATTAGTAGTAGTAGTAGTAGTAGTAGTAGTAGTAATCATATTGATGTTAATAATAATAATAATAATAATAATAATAATAATAATAATAATAATAATAATAATAATAATAATAATAATAATAATAATAACAACAACAACAACAACAATAATAATAATAATATCAGAATGCTAAAAGTGAAATATACACATAAACGGTAAATACAAGGCAAAATCATGTGCAAATCATGTGCACTCAGCTGGTGCAAGATTGTGATCTCAACATGTAAACAGTGTGATTTTTCCGTTGCATGAGGTCAAGGTTTGATTAGACTGAGTCATACACAGTGTTCGTGTTCCGTCCCACCCTGTTAATTAGCCTCAACTACGTTTGTCTTGGTTCAAAATGAGAGCTGAGTGGAGTATCGCCTTACAGGCGAAGGGCACAATGGCTCCACGTCCCCGTTTCATGCCTGCCGCTTCCCTTCCCAGCGGTGGGAGACAGTGGGAAGAGAGCTATGCAGATTACAATGTGCTGAGGCTACATGCGGTGTCCACACAGCTGTGTGGCAGCTGAGAGATGTTGAACTGACCCGGTGCTGTGAGCAAGGGCGCCGCCAGGAATGCGTCAGGAATTTTGGGCCCCATGACAAAAGAAATCATATTGGGCCCCAATATATATACTCTCCTATTGGGAGAGTCGGGAGCCCTTGGATCAACTAACTTTCCCCCCTATACGGCGCCCCTGACTGTGAGTCACAGAGTGGAGGATTGGATGAAGACAGATTGAGTGTGAGTGGTGAGAGTGAAGGTGGAGGAGTCAACACATAAGGAAACAGGAAGTTGGGCAAGAGCAGAGTCTTCCTTCTTTCTTTTTCTGATGTTTACTGGTGGTTGGCAAACAACAATGTTCTGACCATCATCCCTATAAATAATAACAACAATGCGTATACAGATACGCACACACAGACACACACACATACATGTGTGTGGACTGTGGGAGATGCGCGGGCGATCCAGTCTTATGTGAGACACTTGCCAGCCGCTGTTCCACCATGATGATCTGAGAGAGGACCATGAATGTAAATTCACAGAGGATGTACTATTTGTTCATCCTGTCCCTTCACTGCTGAAAGAAACAGAATCCTGTTAATTAAAGCCACTGTGGAGACGCAGGATTGTAACTTCCAGTGGGCTGGACGGGCTCCTCAACATCATTTTTAGTCATGGAGGCAGAGCCAAAATGGAGGAATGCTTGAAGCCACCACAGGATGTGACTGAGGATTAAGGGATCTATAATTGTATGACAGCAGGCCAGGATATGGAGACTGCTAGTTAGACACCATTCATTTCACTGAAACTGCAGATATTTTGTCAGGTCTTCCATGCATTTTTTAAAATTTCTATTCTAATAATGGTAAGAAAGGATGTGTTGTTGTATCACCTGAACAGACGCTGCAGCACGAGGATTCAGAGGTGAACAGAAAAGTATTGTCTGCTTCCTCCTGAGGCCAGAGCCGGGACTTTAAACTATGCATGTTCCCTCTCCGTCACAGTTATGCAGCATATTCCAGACCAGATTGCAGCAATGCCAGTTGTGTTGTGATGTTACTCTTACAAGGGGAGGTTCTACATGGGCTCTCACAATGGACCATGGAAACTGATGGTGGCGCCTCACATGTTTTAAATCAGATGAGGTAAACTGACGGAGAATTTCACTGAGACGGAATCTGGTTGAGCGGGCGAAGAGATGGAGACACATATAACAGTGGCTTTTTACCTCCCTCTCTTTAATTCCCTGCATCAGGTCCCAGTGTGACCACAGCCACGACTACTGACTGTCCAGTACTCAAACATCCTTTAACAGCAAGAACATTTCAATACGATTTTTTGGTTGAAGACAGGAAATAAAAAATAAAATAATTCAAGCTATGTTTGATCCGTGATTCGACCACATCCATGTGCTGGAGCTGGAGTTGTTTACATGGACCTCTGGCTTCATGTGCTTGACCACCGTTGCTGAGAATAAACTAGTAACCACAGTGTGGTGAGGACACTGTGGTCCTAACCTCCTTTACTAGTGTTCCCAATAAGACCCAGAATAAAGCAGCCATTCAACCAGCTCCTTGTTGAACCCTGTGGATACTGGCTCTTAGCTGAGATGTCTGTGTATAGGTATCTTTATGTATAGTGTACATCTTTATATGTGTGCGTTCAAGCCGTTAATGGGCACAAGTTATTGGCAGGTTTCCGTTCAGCATTTACGAGCAGGTTCTACGATACGAGAGGAAACTGCCGTTTCCTTTTACATCAGGTAGAAATCTCACAGAGATGTATTTATCCATCATTCTCATATTGAGCCTCTGACTGGGCTCTTTGTTTGAGGATGGACACACTGACTCATGTCGATGCTGGTCCAGAGAGCAGAGCAGAGTCCTGGCCACAGCTGCGGTGTTCTGGGAAGTTTTATAAGGAGACTCAACATGCCAATCAACCAAACCCTGCTCCCTGGGAAAAACCCAACACAGCACTGCGGAGCACTCTCTTCCACCAAGCAGCTCCAGTGCCACTTTTTATTCTTTGGAAGGCCGACACTCAATTTTATTTATTTTGGTGGTTCGCCTCATTGTAAACACATTATAACAAGTGTGTGCTCCGGTACGACAACAAAATAACCCGAAAACCAAAGGTGGCTGTCAGTAGCAGTGGAACTAAAGCGTAAATCACAGGAAACTGTCCGTTCACAGCGAGAGAATACACCAGGCACCGTCTCACTTCATTTATGACCTTACATTTAAATGATTCATGACATTATAATGGAGGGCGCAGCAATCAAACAATCCCATAGTGCCACAAAGAAAACTACTGCCAACGGGGATGTGTGGACAAAGACGCGTTTTCCTCTCCCATCATCGGTTAATAAAAATCATGTCCATATGCTGGACGCCAGCAGGACCGGGAGAATCCGGTACGTTGTCAGTGTGAAGGGTCGATTTCCCCGGCCTTGAGTACGCTGACTAACAAGCACTGAAAATGTATTGTCACTTTCTTTTGTTTAACAAGAGCTGGCACATGCGTTCGGATCAAGACTCAAGGCCGGGGTGGAACGCGGCAGCTTAAAATACTCATACGCAGGTCACACGAGTAAATGTTTCAGTGGCTTTGCTTAGCCTTTTGAAGAAATACAGCAAACAACAAACGTGATGACATATTTGTAACAACGACATGGAAGTGCTTTCTCCTCCGAGCCATGGACATTGATTCATGGTGTCCAGTAATTATAACAGTGGGTGGCCATTGTTTCAGCTCAGCTACAGTTCACATGACACGAAATCATTATACAGAATTTGCAGTATAGTTCCTTTCTAATCTCAAATAAAAATAAATGTCTGGTAAAAATAATTCTTCACTATCAGTGTGTAAATAAAAAAAAACAATTTGGTTTTTAAATTGAGAGGAACATAAGCGTAATCTGCCTACTCAGCATTATGAGCCAAAAAGAAAAAGCCAAACAGTCTGTTGTTGTTGTTGTAAAGGTGACTGTGACCAGGAAGTCATCTGGTTGAGGACCAGCTATCGAGGGTCATGTGACAGGTGGGTATTATCTACAGCATCAATACTGTCACCTTGTCTTTTACTGTGTTTAATCATTTGTAATATGAATCATTTGGGAGTATGATAATAATAACTATAACAACAACGCCAACAATTATTATTATTATCATTATTAACAATACTACTACTACTACCAATAATAATAATAATAATAATCTTATAATAAGGTTTTGTCACACACACTCTGTATGACTTTGCTGAATAATCTTGGGGTCTGACTCGGTGACACTAAATTGAACTGTCTCATGCCTGCTGCCAGTTTTCGGTTTCCCAGGAAAACTTTTTTTTTTTTATCAACTGATGACTTTCTTGAATCTGGGGTCAGGAGATTCCCCAGAGGGAAAAACGTGCATTTTGTCTTCATTACATCTGAAGTGGAAAATGAATCCTTCACTAAAAAAGAAGTCACAGCAGTGAGAGAGGGGAGTGACTTCCTGGAAGTTCAAAGGACACACGTCCAGAGAATCATGATACGATTCATGACATCAAATCACTCATTTGACCAAATCACCAATAAATCATTATTATTCTTTGGAAAAGTAAATGTGCGTTCATGCTTACGCACACACACACGTACACACACACACACACTGCCTACTCATGCTTTCTGGTGAACATCCCACTCTCGGACGTGCACAGTGAAGCAGCTTTCACTGACACAGTGATGACGCAGTGATCAGGTCAGACAGAAGCAGCAGGTCACAGATGACTTCTCCTCCTCAGCAATGACTTTCCTTCTATTTCTACTCCTCCTGCTTTTATGGAATGGGGGTTGACGTTCATAACTGGCAACTCAGATCCTACTCACACTCCAGGACACACAGTGCACATGCCGGTGCCAAGTCCCCGGCAACAAAGCGTTGGTCTCACTTTGACTGTTCAACTTACAACTCAGTTATACTCTGCTGGTCTCACTCTCTATAATCAGACACTGATTTGTGTTTGTGTTTGATGATATTTAACAAAGCAACATTTCACTGGCATATGGGGCAAAAGCAGTGGCTGAGACATACTGCAGACCCAGTTGTGTCAGAGATTTGTGGCCAGCGGTATTCCATTCATGCCATGAGCATCACTGTGTGACTCTCAGATCAAGACGTTAATGCATTCGTCCTATGACGGCAGATTTTGTCACGTCAGCAGGAATGTGTGGGTGGCAGTGACCACGCTCAGTAGGTTTGGGAGTTTCCTTAGATTAAGTGCACACTCGTCTTTATCAAACCATTACATAAAATATATATGTTTTGAAATCTTCAACAATGGTAATGCAATTGGTTTTGTATTGTTCCAGACTATAGTCTTGTCATTTTGCCAAAAAAACACATTTTACATTCATAATCATGGCAATCTGTTACGTCACAAATGACTGTAACACATTAAACTACATTAGTATATATTTCATTTCTTTATGTATATATTTATTTTGAGTCTTTGTCTGCGGTTGAGTCCTCAGTGGCTCTGGCACTGTGGACATATACAAATATGGCACATGCTCACATTGTAAAAGATTTACAGAAGCAACATCTGATTATGTTATTGTACAATGAAATATCATGGGCTTTCCCATAATAAATAATAATATTCATCAGATCTTGTCATCTCTTAGTTTAGTACTAGTTTTGTTTAATGCTGCCTTCCTGATTGTTATAGACTAGGTTAAGAGCTAAAAATATATTGTGCTATGTTTTTGATCAGCATTCATTATTCATTGTTACCATTGTGAAGGAGAGTGTGTAATTTCCTATGCAGTTCTGTGTAACCTTTCGTATCAGTGCATTGTGAAGGGATGCAATCTGCACAAATTGTGTGTTATTTTAAAATCAACACCTAATGACTAATTAGGTTTACTCAGAGTGAAGTAAAAAAAATAAGCAGTTAGCCTAAATATGTGACGTAGTTCTAAGTATAATGGATTCGTTCTGGGGAAAAGGTCGGACTTGACAACCAAACATCTTACATCATCAAAGGCAAGTGCATGCAGCTGCCACGTGTGCTTCTCCCACTTAAACAAAGACATCATTTATGCATTTCACATCGCATGTCTGTTTGGAATATTTAGTTTGGTTCCTTCTGGAGTTCAACCGGGAAAAGAATTTGCAAAATAGCTTTTGATTTGTTTTATTTAAATTTTATATTGATTATATCAGGTTTTATTATTATTATCATAATATTATCATATTATTCGGTTTTATGTATAGGACTGGATCCAAACGCACAACAGTCTTTACTCACAAAGTTCAAACAAAATCAAAACCTCTCCAAGGACAGCTAAGATAAGAAACAAAAAAAAAAACACAAGGAAGAACAACAGGACCAAAAAAGACAAGCTCGACAAGTAACTAAACAACCATAGCATGAGAAGTTCTTAACATGGACAAAGGTGCTGGTTCAGAAGAAAGGGAAACGCAGACTATATATACACACACACAAGGTAATGAGGAACAGGTGGAAACAATCAGGAGGGGGCAAGACAATCAGACCAGGAGGACACGCCCACAAGGAAGAGGCAAGACACCTGAACGAGAGAGGAGAGTTCGATTTCAAAATAAAACAGGAAGCCACGAATCAACATAAACACAGGACGACAACTAACCAGAACCAGAGGTGGTGACAGCCATGACTCTGCTCGCCCTCTGCTCTCTTGTTATCTCGTTATGCCTCTCTGCCAACATGACTCCATTATTCTCCTCTGACCGTATCAGTCCATTAGGACTGTTTCTCTCCGCCCGCTGCATCAGAGCCAGAACAAGCTTTCCATTTCAGTCTGCCCACCATTCAACCACTGTTTACATTCGATCGCTGCCATTATATCACCCTGAAACCAGAAACGAATGAAACATTTGTTGTCCTGCATACTACTTCCTAATATTTTCCACCGTCTCCACCATTATTAGTGCCGCTTAAATAGAAAAATAAAAAAATGATTTGATACTAAAATGGTACATACAGAATTATTTAAATGTACTCTTTGTCTTTTCCTAAATATGATGGGAGATATTGAGTTTGAAATTCCCACATAGGTCCATTGCATTTCTAATGAAGCTATGATTCAGCATGGTCAGTCTTGCACATTGGATTAACTTCACACTGTTAGTTATCATGTTCTAAAATACATGAATATTTCTGTAGGCTCCTTCAGTTGCATTTATTCCCTGTGCAGGAAAAAACAAAGCATATTTCAATATGCTAAATCTTGCACACTGATCAAATGAGTCAGTATGGAGGCAGTTAATAGTCCACTAACACACAGCCTAGTTATTCCTCAGCAGAAATAAATGAAGCCCTCCCAGCTCTGTAACTGCATATAGGTAAGAGGTTTTTTTCTTTTCTTTAGACAGTGGGTCATTTTATTGGGAGGCCTTGTGTGGGAAAACCCTGGTCAGCCTCACTAACACACTGAATCCCGGAATCCCAGGCAATCTGAAGACGAAATCCAACAAACCTCTCAGGGAGCTGCTTTCCCTGCAGTTGTTGTTTTACCCCCGATGACTTTTGGGAACTAATCCATGCAAGTGGTTCCTTCAAAACCATACGTTTAACTGACCATACTCTCTCCTCACTATATGTATGTCTGTACAGTACAAGTGTACAGTTTCCATTGTGTGTATGTGTGAGTATGAGGGCTGGTGCTTCTCTCCTTCCTCAGCACTTCCCATGTTCACGCACACATGGCGTATGGTTTCTGAACAATGGCAGGTTAAGGGTCATACAAGTAGCCGTGCTGTATAGCAAGACTTGGTTTGTTTCCCACTTTTTCTTTTTCCTCCCTGATGAAATTGTTTTATTAAACTGGATCAGCAGCACGTTGGTTTTCCCTTCATCTGGCCGCCGGACTGTTGAAAACAGTCTGCTTGTCGATTGTTTGTGTTCCTGTATGTCGGACAAAAAGCGGCAGTGACAGCCAGAAATGTGGTTTATACACATGTATGTGTGTGTGAGGGAGGAGAGGGGAGGGGAGGGGAGGGGGGTGAGAATGGCACAGCTACCTTGCAGGGTGTTTGTTTCTTTCTCGGGTCACAGGAGGTTCAGAAGATTTCTGTCAGCGTGCCAAGGCGGCCTCCTCAGGGGGGGCAGTCATATAATATTTACTGCAGAGTTGGAGAGAAGAGAAAAGCGGGAGTTCCTGCCCGTTGCTCCGTGCATCCATCCATCACCAGGCAGCAGCATTCCAGGTGGAACAGGAGGAAAGCTGAAGGAAACGCTGGTGATGCTGGGCTTTGTAACGAAGCGCAGGGGACACTTTGAGTTTGCGGCGCTGCAAACACAATGAGTCTTGCAATCAGTCTTTCAAAAAAATCTGCACTGACACAAAAACAAAGGGCGACTGCCGTCATGTTTTTTACAGGTGCTTCGCTGCTGCTATCAAGCATCACTGACAAGTGACCCCCGAAAGGCATGAACGGGTTTTTTAATTAAAGGTGCATTTAAAAAAACGCACCCTCCACTCTTTTCTAACATGTTAGCAAAACTTTTAAAACAATAAACTAAAATACAAAAAAGTGCTTAATATTGAAAAGCCAAAACCAAGTTCAGTTAATAAGTACACTACTCACAAAAAGTTAGGGATATTCGGCTCTCGGGTGAAATTTATGGAAAATGTACTACAGTGAAATATGTTTTATTTATTTTTATTTTTTCCAGGTGTATACTCACCTGCCGTCACTAGGTGGCTCTAAGGATGTTCACAGATGCTGCTGCTGGGGCATTGTTGTTGTTGCATGGAGGGTGAAAGCCTTAATTGAGAGAATATTATGACAAGGACGTTCCTCTGTGAGAACTAGGATTTCTCTCTTCTCCAAACAAACCAAGACAATGGACAGATGTTCCATGTCATCACAGATTTCTTCTGAAAGTTTCCAAAGAGCATCCACAGTGGACTTCTCAGTCTGGTTCTGTGCAACAAACCATCTGGGGACACATTCGAACACAGACAAGTTATTGAGCAGCTGTTGAACGCGCACAAATATGGAGCAAGCAAAAAAAACATTTCCCTGGAGGTGATGGGAATAAATAAAAAGGAATGTTGGACCGACGTTGCATTAGATGAAAAATATATCAATGTGTTGCCATCAAGTCATAAGTTCAGACACCCTGAGGTCAGGGAAAGGTCATATCACTCCAGCTAAAATGTCAGGAAGAAAATCATTGGAGAAAAAAAAAGAATAACTGTAAATATTTTTGGGTTCTTGTTTTATTTGTTATTACAGCCCATTGAACGTGGCTTACAAACTGTTCTGCCTGATTCAGACAGGGCGACCTGAGCCACATACTTTCATGCAATCATTTCCTGTGTTCAGCTGGTTTTAATAACCTCTGCTGGAGCGGTGTCAGTCCATCAGGGTCAGTCTCACAAAAAGCAAGAATCTGATCCACCTCATGACTTTAGTTATCTGTCAGTTCACAGATCACTTCATTTGGCTTAGAAGTTACAAACTGGTTTTCTCCAAAATATTCATCCCTCAGCAGTTTCATGTACTGAACAGAGTACACCAGGATCCAAACCAAGACTCCAGTGATACCCCTGGAGACACAGGACTCCCTGGGGGCATTTCCTGCCATTGAGGCGGTGGATCTACCTTCCCCACCCCAACCCCCCTCACGCACCTCAGCACATGACATGATTGACTTTGTTCCAGTTTATCAGCGTGTCTCAGATTGTGAAACACAATATCCTCACAGCACGTCCCTCAAAGGTCAGCGAGGGTCCGAGAAGAAAAGCAAGACTCAGGCCAAAATATCAGACCCGTGACTGAATGACGGTCAAGACCTTCACAGGAACACATGAAACACATGACTTCCACACGTATAACATCTTATTGACAGATCTTTAAGAGAAAACTCATCGCAGTGTTTATCTTATTATATCTATTTCTTCTAAACCGTTATCTGTTATGAATTGTGTAATAACTGGGTTGTACAGTGCAGCGTCGGATGGGGGGGGGGTTGGACAATTCCAAGGGCCTTGGAACACCAAGGGTGTTGGTGTTGGTGTTGGTGTTGGTGTTGGTGCCTACATTGGTATCACTCATGACACAGTGGCAGAGCTTAGTCAGTTCCTCTGGGACTGGGTGGCACACCCCTGTGTGTATGTGAAGATAATCTACTGCGTGTGTGTAGGCATGTGTGTGTGCGTGTGTGTGTGTGTGTATATATACATGTGAATGTGTGAGGGCATCTCTCTTCCTTTCATCCCCATCCAGGACATGGAAACACCACCCTTTTCCTCCTTGCTTGCTGACAGCGCTCACAATCTCTGTGGTCCTTGGCTGTAGCTTAACTGCCATGAAACGTCACGGTAGGTCAAAGGTCAGGAAAACATCTTTTTACTGTGAGCTGGGTCCAACGGGGTCGTCGCTGTTGTACAGTATGACCACAGTTCAGTCTCAGTGAGCCGAACACTTTTTACTATGGGTAAAGCTAAAGTCTAGTGTGAGGGATTGAAGCATCGTTTACCATAGTAAACTATAGTAAACGATTGTGGCTGGCTGAATAAGACACAGTTAGACACAGTTAGCTCGAGTCATTTCATTTCAAACTGTCGTTTTCAGCATTTTACTATATGAGATGTTTTTTTTAAAAAACACTATCAAACACAAGTAGCCTGATTTATTCTATATTTTTATTTTATTGTCACTTTATGATGCATCCAATCCACCATCTTTAGAAATAATGGTGACTTTAATGAATTGTTTTGATGTGTTCACCACAGCCGCGTCAGAACGATGGAACTTTCTATTGCACTCAGGCTGAGTTAGAATTATTTCAATGACTGTCTGTATGTGTTTGACAATACTTTCTGAGTAGGGACCAAAAGCAGCTAACTTACCCTGTCATTTCCTCAAATAAGCCTCCATCATATGGACTTTGTTTAAAAACACTCTGCTTATTGGTTATGCTGTAATACATGTGCACAGTCAGGTACAGGTCAGAGGTGACGTGACATTCGGCCTTTAGCATATATAACATTTCACAAGGAGCAGGAAACCGACAAGGCCTCATGCTGTGTGTAACACTAACAAACGTACTGAGCCAGAACACAAAGGTTTGGTTAAAAAAAACAATAAAAATATCATCGCCATGACTGTGTCACGTTATGTCACTGTGAAAACACAAAGTAGTGACTGGAATAAACAGACTCAAAGGCGTCGCCAGCGTAAACTCGGTCTGAGCGTTGGAGACTCCCATCAGGTATAAATGATACGGAGCATTTGGTTTTTGTCATTGAGCGGATTTAAGATAAGACGTAAGCGCATGCCACCCACTGGTGGGCGCCCTGCCATCGGTTGCTATACTCAAATAAAAACAGCGGAGTGATTATTTTGTTTTTGCAGCAGGAACAAAGGTCACATCCCCTCCCTCCCATTCCTCTCCACCACACCCCTTTCAGGAGAGGAAACACGGAGCCACTGAAATAGCATTGAGCTGAACACTGGAATCACAGTGATAAATCTGTCTGTGGGTCTCTGCACACAAGCCGGTTGACGGCCACATGGCGCTAACTGCACTGAAACGTATGGCTCACCTCCTGTTTCATCACTCTGGGTGGGATTCAATCAGACGTGATTGCGTTCCTTCAGGTCTACTCAACCTGCACTCCAGCCCCCTTCTTCCCGCTTCCTCCTCTATGTCCAGTCACTTTCCTCAGGGGGGGAAGCGGCTCTCTTCCTCCTCTGCTAACGTGAGAGAAGACTCTGGACCCTAGAAGAAGTGTGATGATTGGTTTAGACCTTAAGTCGAAGACAATTGTCTTTCTTCCTCTGGTAGGTTATTAGTGGGCCTGAAGGAAGTGTGTCCACCTTATGACTGTGTGACTCAGTGGCTGCTCCTGGAGAAATGTTTCTATTATAAAGAAGAATTTGAATCATGAATCATGATATTATATTTAACATATTTAACGGGATGCTGACTTACGCCTTACTGTTAACACAGGGCCAAACACAAGCAGGGAAATACTTCCCTGCTTCCAGTGTATGGAAGCAGGGAAGTAGTGATGTCATATCTCTATTGGCTCCATTTATCTTTCTGCCTCAGTTATAACATCTTCAGCAACAACTTAATAATAATAATACACACACACACACACACACACACAGTGCTAAGCATATGTGAGTACGCCCCCTGTGAAAGCTAAGCACAGAGCACATGTTTAGTCTCCAACATCCTGCTGGACACATGTGTCTGATGATTAATTAGATTCACCTGTGGTTGAATTCTTGTTCATTAGAATGTTTGACTGTAGCAAATGGAGCTTTGCTTGTCAGACTTTCATTGGGGTTAGGGTTTCATTAGGGTTTGTACAACATGGTCTCTAATGAAGCTGTCAGGATAATTACTGACTTAATTACTGACACTGTGTGCAAATTCACTCAAAACAAATGTGTGTTAGTGTTTTGTTGTTTGTTGTATTCCTGTAGATAATGGAAACAAAATAAAAGTAAATATGAAGGAAAAAAAGGTTTTCTGACAAATCTGTTGGGGTGTACTCATTTATGCTGAACACTACATCTATCTATCTATCTATCTATCTATCTATCTATCTATCTATCTATCTATCTATCTATGTAAATTAATATAATATTATTATTTATATTATTATATATTTATTTATTTATAAATCATTATAATAACTGATGCTTAAATGGGCTTTGCCTCCTTAGGTTTTAATGATGACATATTATTTTAAGAGTCACTATAGGCGGAAAGTAGTGAAGTGTTAGTGACAACAAGCCTCTGAGGTGACATGTGAAGGACAGGTCCCAAAACCAAAGATGGGACGTGCGTGTGTGTGTGTGCGTGTGTGTGTGTGTGTGTGTGTGTGTGTGTGTGTGTGTGTCCTGGTCTGGTGGGCTAGTTTCTCTCTGTGTGATAAAGCAGTGTGGGGGTTGTGCAATCACACCGAGGCTGGAGCGGAACTTCCTTCCTCACTTGGCCCGGAGACAACACACACTCACGGCTGGAGGTTTTGATATAAATGGGGGGCTATGTTCACCTCCCAGTCGCCGAACCCGTCTCGGATCGCTTTATTCACTCACCACTTCTTCTAACGTCGACATCATGGTCGCTGCGGCGCGAGCTCTGTTGTTTTCCCTGACTTTCCTGTGCGCGCTGCGGGACGCGCTCCAGTCGCAGCGCGGGCACTGCGCCGGGGGTCGCTGTGTGATAGCTGTGAGTCAGGCCGCTGACCACGAGGCCGCGCAGAGACACTGCAGAGACTATGAAGGAGAGCTGCTCGCGACCAGCGAAGATGAGCTGCAGACAGTGATGGGCGCACTACAGGAGAGCGGCCGCAGATACTGGCTGGAGCTGCGCGGCGTCGCGTGGCCGGCGGAGGGAGCTGCTGCAGGTCAACACAGCTGCGCTACTGTGTCAGTGCCGCCGGGAGGGTTCGCCGTTCTGCGCCAGCAGCTGTGCCACAGCGAAATGGACGGATTCCTGTGCCAGTACGCGTTCAGGGATCCGTGCAGCCGCTTGCACGCGCTCGGGGACGCCCATGTGGAGTACACCACCCACAGGGGCTTCGATGTCAGCCTGTCGGAAACGTTCCCACCGGGAACCATCGCCGTGGCGGTGAAGGCGGGCGGCAGGTACGCGCACTCCAAACACGTGTGCGTGTCTGAGGGGTGGCTGCGCGCCCCGTGGAACTGCGAGGTGATGCTGGGAGGCTGCGAGCACGACTGCAACTCCACCACACGCACGTGCATGTGCCCCGCGGGGCAACAGCTCCATCACAACAACATCACCTGCAGCACGGACCCGTGCGACGCGTGCGGCCAGATGTGCGAGCGGCAAGGCGACGCGTTCCAGTGCGCGTGCGTCAGTGGCTACAGGCTGGCGCAGGACGGGAAGAGGTGCGTGGACGTGAACGAGTGCGAGGGGCAGGAGCCGTGCGCGCAGGAGGGGGAGGAGTGCATCAACACCGAGGGGGGGTATGAGTGCGCGTGCAGAGATGGCTTCGCCAAGGAGGACGGAAAGTGCGTGGTCTTCGCCAGCTGTGATGAGTGCGAGCACCTGCTGTGTGAGAGGACCCGCGGGGTGAGCGCGTGCGTGTGCAGGAAGGGGTTCAAGGTGTCGGCCACGGACCCCACCAAGTGTGAGCTGCACTGCGCCGACAGTGTGTGTCCGGCACAGTGCGACCCCAACAACAGCAACGACTGCCGCTGCCCCCGAGGATACCTGATGGACACGAGGAACACCACGGTGATGTGCGTGGACATGGACGAGTGTGAGCTGGGCTGGTGTGATCAGCAGTGTGAGGATGAGCTCGGGGGTTATAGGTGTTGGTGCAACGAGGGGTACGAGCTGGTCGACCAGCATAAGTGTGTCCCGCTCGAGGAGGGGAAGGGGAAGGAGGAGGGGGAGGGGAAGGGAGAGGGGGAGGAGGGCGGGTCAGGCTCTCCTCCCCCGCTGCCCACGGCGGTCAGCTCTCACCCTGCGGCGGTGCCATCGTACGTGAAGACCGGGAGCGTGCTGGGCATCGGCGTGTTCGTGGCGCTGTGCGCGGCGCTGCTGTGCGCTGCGGTGCGCTACTCGGTGAAACGCTGCGGCAGCTTCCAGCTGGTCTCCTTCAGACACCCAGACATCGACGTCTTCTACCTGCAGCAGGTGACCACGGAGACATATAAGAGGCTGTCCTTCGACAGACAGTTCAAAAACGACCTGCAAAGACTGTGATGGAGCACAGACGTCCCCTGGTCCCTGGTCCCCATCATTCCCCATCATATCACCGCAGCTGTATGTTTTGTCCCTAAGATGAAAAATCATTTGCTGCCTAATTAGAATAATAGATAACCAACAAAATGCTTTTACACTTTACAAAAACGTGTCAATGTAATGGTACAAAAAATACAGGATGGTGGATTTGACTCTAATCAGCTCGCATTTCTCTCAACAGTCTTAAAGATCCGCTATTGTAAACTGTATGTTTTCTTTAATTACATTTCACATGGTTTGTGTAACCAGACAAACTGTAGACACACACTGCTGTGTAGCGCTTTAACACAGTGTGCCTTTGTTCAGACTATGATTGTTACATTCCACATTATGTTGTGTGGTCCACACTTTGTTTATCACCTGAGAGGCCTTTGTCTCCGTAGAAGCACACTGACACTGGAGTCCCACTGTTTCTCACACACACACACACACACACACATACACACACACATATATATATATATATGAAAACCTGTAGATAAGGCAGAGGTTCTGCTACCACTAACCGTATCATCGACACCATCATGGGGATGAATGTTACTTCACTGTATACCTGACTGGTTCTTGAGAGAGCGGTCGAACATGAATGTAAAACTGTGCTGCTAAAGTCTAGATGTCCTGGAGCCTGCTCGTGCACGTCGTCCCACTGGAACACACGCTCACACTACACCCAGTGTCTGCACAACAGGCTCATTGCCAGCTTTGCACTTGTTTTTAAAACGACATGTCAGTATTAAATAACGCTGTAAATGAATATGACTAAACACTAAAGGTTAAAGGTGACTGTTTGTATGTGAGTATGCATTTCTTTGCTGACTTATTTGAACTGGTCTCGTTTTCTCTTTGCTTCGTCTCACACCACACAAATGCAACTAGGTCTCTGGTTCCATTACTTCTCTGTTGGCTGTTGTGAGGCCTGGAAGTTAGAAGAAACTCTTTTATATTTACATTTAGATTTACTGTATTTACATCTCTACTACATACTGTGAACATGTAGCCTGAATCCATTCACCGTAACATGTGGAAAGTTGAGAACAGAAAATAAACATAGGAGTTGAAAGGAAAAAAAACTGAACACTTACACTTGTTGATGAAGAACCAGGCAAACGACCAGGCACTGTCCATCACAGCCACAGAGGTGTCTGCAGGCAACACACTGTGTGTTAGACCCACTTATCCCCAAAAGAAACTCTGTTGACCTCTAGTCTCAGTTGAACATGTCAATTGCTTCATTATCTTGCCTTATGTGGAGATGTGATTAGATGCATGGTCAGAAACATGGTCAGAAAAGGAGTGGACGTGTGCAGGACACGGTACATGAGGTCACATTTCAGTGACGTCGACTCAGAGACTTACTCAGACTGATATTTTGAGCGAGGTGGAGTTGGGAGGGGCCACACTTACAAAAAAAGTGGGGGAGGTGGGCGTTGGGAAGATGCCCCCTTTTGCGTGCGTGCGTAAAAGTCGTGCGTAATTTGGGGATGTGGTCCGCCGCGTCGAGGAGAAAGTCTGTGAGGAAACAGTGAGCGGCCCAGCGGGCTGATTAACAGGGACTTCCTTCCTCCGCCAGCTCTATAGCATGGAGCCGGGACGATATAAGCGCGAGCTAAACAACTTGTACAACAAACAAACCTAGTCCCGGAGCTCTGGGCCGCGCGCGACAACTCCTACAACCACCACCGAGCTGCCAACATGAAGGATGTAACGGGACTGTTTGGGATCGCGCTGCTCTTCCTGACGGGAGGAGGAGGCAGCGGCGGCGGGACACAGGCGGATAGCGGATACTGCATTGGGAACCAGTGCTTCGCTGTGGTTCGAGGTCCCGGCGACTTCACCGCGGCACAGGACCAATGCACGGACCGAGGCGGTCACCTGATGACAGTGCGCTCCTCTGTGTCACATGATATTCTCTTTGTCCTGCTCGGGAACGCGACGGGCCGCTTCTGGATCGGTCTGCATCGCAGCAGCGGCGGCGGCAGCAGCGGCGGCGGCAGCGGCGGGTGTCCGGCAGCAGCTGGCGGAATGAGGGGCTTCCAGTGGGTGACCCGCGACAACCAGAGCGACTTCTTCAACTGGGCGCCAGGGTTCGACAGCAGCTGCTCGGCTCACCGCTGCGTCTCCGTTTCCAGACGCACTGACTTTAAATGGACGCAGGAACCATGTGGCGCGCGCGCGCTCGGGTTTCTCTGCGAGTTCAGCTTCACGGAGCCCTGCGACGGTCTCGCGAGCGCGGGGGGCGAGTCTGTGACCTATGTGACCCCCATGGGGTTTGGGGGCGTTGAGATGCTGTCTCTGCCGCCTGGAAGCATCGCCACGCGCGTGCCCTCTGAGGTCAAACACATCTGCTTCTACGGCCAGTGGCTGCAGGCGCCCTGGCGCTGCGAGATAGCGGAAGGCGGCTGTGAGCACAAATGCACCGAGGACCCCAAACATGTCCCCTTCTGTTACTGCCCCCCGGGACAGGCCGTCAGCCGCGCCAATGGCGTCACCTGCGAGGAGGACCTCACAGGCGACCCGTGCAGCGCGCTGCGCTGTGAGCACGCCTGTTACGCCAACGGAGATTCCTACGCGTGCACGTGCGACCACGGCTTTAAGCTGGCGGAGGACGGCCGCTCGTGCGTGGACATCAACGACTGCTCGGACCAGCGGCAGTGTCCCGGCGACACGCGCACGTGCGTCAACACCGTGGGCGGCTTCCAGTGCGTGTGCAAGCCCGGCTACGTGGAGAGGGGCGGCCAGTGCGTGGACGAGGACGAGTGCCGCTCCGCTCCGTGCGAGCACCTGTGCGTCAACACAGCCGGCAGCTACACGTGCTCCTGTTACCCTGGATACCGGGTGGACCCGGCGTCCGCGAACAAGTGCAAGCTCCACTGCGGGAAGGAGGAGTGCGCCGCGGAGTGCGACCCCAACGACGCGTTCCAGTGCTACTGCCCCGACGGCTACATCGCAGAGGAGAGGGGCGCGCTCACGGTGTGCATAGACATGGACGAGTGCGAGTCCAACTTCTGTGATCAGCTCTGCGAAAACTCATTCGGCGGCTACGAGTGCGCGTGTTTCGCCGGATACGCGCTGGTCGGCAAGGACACGTGCGTAAAAGACGCGGATCACAGGGTCACGAGCGAAAGAGCCACGTCCACAACCACCACCACCACCACCACCACCACGCCTGGTCTCCCGCAGCCCGGGCCCACCAAGCGGTCGTCGGGCGTCTCGGTTGGGGGTCTGGTTGGGATCATACTGTGCACGACCTTGTTGATCGTGCTGCTGGTGTTTGCGGCGCACGTGCTCCTCAGCCGCAGAGGGAAGAAGCCGCAGAGCTCCGGTGCGCTCCGGGCGGAGGAGGACGAGGCGCACCGCTTACAGCCTGTGACCCCCCACGCCTGTTAGAGACAGCATCCGAGAGACAGCATCCAGTTTGACATGTGACGTCCACAGGTGGTGACGTCACAGGAGATGAAGTCTCCATCCGTTGACAGTATTCATGCAAACAGCTACACTTCAGCTCACATAATACAACATGACTGACACACAGGCCCGGAAGCTTTACAGTGTGTGCTGAAATATTATTAAATTATATTTTAAAAAGTGAATGAAGGAGAAGTCCTTTTTTCCCCTCTGTCTCTCGCTCAAGATGAGTGAACCACCGCGTGGGGAAAAAGTGAATTGCAGGTCAATGGCTTCAAATGATGTCACTGTTTTTTTTTAGGAACAATATTATACTGTACACAGAAATTCCCTCACAATAACGAACCACGTGATCCTTGTGTCTTCACCACACATTGCATGTCTAACTCACGTAGGCCACGACATGACAGTTGTTAAAGAGTTAGATGTTATATGACATTATATTGTTAATACTTCCTGTTTCAGCTGGTCATTAAAACAATTTCATATACACTTTCATTTCCATCTTCCAGAGGGTCACATTTGGGCGGCCATGTTAACTTATCTCTCTAATTCTCTTTTATTAAATGAAAGTATCTTTTGAAAATAAACTCTTATTCCTTTGTTGCAATAGTACCTAGATTACTAGTCCAATGTGGGGGGAAACACGAGAGGGCAGGAAGTGAAGGGACCTGAAACAGAGACGAGACAGTGAGTTCAAAATAAAACAGGAAATAGTAACTTGACTGGGGGACTGTGACAGTTTGTCATATTCATATACTGTACTGTAGCGTAGCTACACCCTCAACAACACATTATATTATAGATATATGGCGAGAGAGAGAGAGAGGGAGAGAGGCAGAGCAGCGATGAAGCAAAGTAGTAACTGTAGTGGCTGTAAATCACACTACTATAGTAACAAATCAACAACAACATAATAATAATAATAATTCGTACTATTATGAGAGCTAGAGAGCGCGTGGGAGTATATGGGGGGGGGGGGGGGGGGGTAAGGGGGGGGGGGGGCTATAAGGAGTGTAAGGAGTTAGTGTGGAACAGAAAGCGGAAGGATACGAAGAGTTACAGGGGAAATTGAGACATTTCCTTGCTCCCCTGTCAGAGGAGCGACCGTTGGGATGTTTCACAGGTGCCACCGCAGCACAGGCTTATTGATTATTAGTTATTGGTAGGTGATAGGTGCTCAGGTGGAGAACAGGAGGAACTCCAGCTACAGCTGCGGACCACATCCCCAATTACGCAAGACGTTTGCGCACGCGCCAACTCCACCTCGCTCAAAATATCAGTCTGAGTAAGTCACTGAGCTGCGCACGCGCACGCACACACACACTTTACCTTACAGTCAGTAAACAAAACACGTATTCTGTTGTTACAAACTCGGAGAAATGCTTATCATTCATTTACAAACAGGCACCCGGGATGTATTAATGGTTTAGTCCATATGTTGAAATAGTTCAAATTCCAGTAAAAGTCACGTGTTGTTATTCGCGGCTCGACCTACAGCAGAGACAGAGAACTGAGCTGCAGTAACATCTGGAGGGGAAAAGCTTCATAGTTCCCCTGCAATCACTGGATCCTACATTTCCCACAATGCACCACGCTTGTAGCAGTGAGGAACTATTTGGTCAGGGTAAACATGTTCATGTGTCAGGGCTGAATGGTTGTGTACTGAGCAGTGTTCTGAACTCTGAACCAGAGAGAGAGAGAGAGAGAGAGAGAGAGAGCACAAACAGCCTGACTCCAGCTCCCACCTCCATCTTATTCTGTCTGTCTGAACCAATGCAGCAACATGGCCTCCTTTCAACTCTGCTAACATTTTCATCTTTCTCTGGGATCATCCTGTCAGGGCGCAGGCAGCATGTGGACACTTCACCTCATTCTCACTGGCTTATACCTGCAGGTATGAATGCGTCTTATATTTTTTCACAAAACAAACAGCACGACACATAAATAAATAAATGAATAAATGAATGAATCTGGGATTCAGATGCCTACCTGATGAGAGTTAAAGACACAGATCGGTGAAGAAGTGAACTTAAATTAAAAGTTCACTCATTCACTTTCTGGCAGAGCTTGACACCACTCTTTTATGTGTATGGTCGTTTGAAAGGCATCACAGGTCAGGCAGTGGTAGATCTCATCACTAACTCCCACCATCCTCAATATCAACCTGTGCTAGACAGCAGCAAACAATAAACACAATCATTAAAGCATCAACAACAATAAGAAAAGATATGACTGAATTGGATCATATGACCTGTCAGTACCTGTCAGTGTCCCCCTGCCTCATACAAAGCTAAGCTAACTGGCAGCGGGCTGTAGCGAACAGGCATACAATCCCAAACCCAAACTAACTTTCACCTCACAACATGATTGTCATCCTCCAACCTGCAGGTGAGTGCGAGCAGCCCGTCGTGCACTTTCGCCAACCTTGTGGCTTACTGTGCCTCACAGTACCACTTCTGGGTCCCGTCTCTGCCTCCCAACATCACCCACCTGTACCTGGACAGGAACTCCATCAGTGAGATTAACAGCACCGCCCTCACAGAGTACGACCAGCTGCGAGAGTTAGACCTCGGCAGCCAGAATGTGCCGCTTGTCATCAGGAACTATGCTTTTCTCAGGCAGAGAAAACTGCTAAGGCTGGTTCTGGGTGCTAATACTGGTCTTCAGCTGGAACCCAGAGCATTTTCAGGACTGTTCAATCTGCAAATCCTCTTTCTGGACTTCTGCCTTTTGGACGACTCCATACTGTCGGAAAACTATCTGCAGCCCCTTCTGGCCTTACAAACGCTTGATCTCTCTGGCAACAAAATAGCGAGAGTCAAACCTGGCCCGTTCTTCCCTCAGCTCAGACAGTTCACGCAGTTAAACCTGAAGCTGAATAAGATTGAGAGATTGTGTGAAGAGGACCTCGTTGGTTTCAGGGGGAAACACTTCACAAGGCTGACTTTGTCGTCCAACTCTCTGTCCACAATGTACGGTGAGAACTATGAGAGGGAACGTTGCGGGAACCCTTTCCGAGACGTGGCATTTAATGTACTCGACTTATCCAGCAATGGCTTCACCTTTCAGAAAATGACACGATTTCTTGAAACAATACAGGGAACTACCATCGCTCATCTTATTATCTCCGATTACATGGGCAAAGGCTTTTCCCATGATAACTTTCCTGATCCGGATGAGAACACGTTCCATGGCCTTATGAACAGTACAGTTAAGATTCTCGACCTTTCTAAAAACGTAATATTTGCTCTGAAGAGGTCAGTTTTCAGACCCCTGAAGGATGTAAGGACTATTGACATCTCCAGGAACAGAGTCAATCAGATTGTCAGAGATGCCTTCGATGGTCTACAGGGACATTTACAGATGCTTAACCTGTCATCCAACCTGCTGGGACAAATCCATTCTTACACATTCACTAATCTGGCAGAGCTTATAGTGTTGGACTTGTCCTACAACCACATTGGCAAACTGGAAAATGAAGCCTTCAGCGGCCTGCCAAAATTACGAGCCTTAAATCTGACAGGAAATTCCCTGCGCAGCCTGGGTTCTCCTGCATCGTTACCCGACTTAGATTTTCTCCTCCTGAGGGACAATAAGTTGCAATCGATATACAAAATCACCGATCTGGCTATGAACAGCATCCACGTGGACTTAAACGACAACAGGTTAACTAATTTGGAGGATGTTTATTTCATGGTGACTCACTTCAAGCGTCTCCAGAATTTATTGTACAGCGGCAACCTCATCCAATGGTGCACACTCAACCACAATATTACCATTCCTCAGAATAATAGCTTGCAGGTGCTGTTCCTTCAGGGCAGCTCCCTGCAGATGATTTGGGGGCAGGGGAAATGCCTCGACATGTTTGATCATCTGAACAGTCTTCTCGGCCTCAGTATCAGCTTCAACTCCCTGACCACACTCCCACGGGGGATTTTCCGCGGCCTCAGCTCCATCATCGAGATGGACCTCTCCTTTAATTCCCTGACTTTTCTGCAGCCAAATGTTCTTCCGGTCAGCCTGAAACAACTGGACCTCTCGTATAATTTCCTGGTGACCCCGGATCCCGTGACCTTTCAGTCTCTGCTCTATCTCAGCCTGGCTGGGAATCGGTTTCAGTGCGATTGTCATCTGCAGAGCTTCCTGCACTGGCTGAATGTGACGCCTGTGATCCTGTATGGCTCCTTTGAGGCGTACAGGTGTGAGTTTCCAGCTGCGCTCCGTAACGTTCACCTCCTGAATTACACGACCGTCGTTGAGCCGTGTGACATGGATGATGAGGAGGCTGTCCAGGGTCTTAGGTTGGCCCTCCTCATCTCCTCCACCCTACTCATCCTCACCGCCACCCTGAGCGGAGTTGTTTACGCCCATCTCCGAGGGCACATATTCATCATCTACAAAAAGATCGTTGGCAGGGTTCTCGAGGGCCCCAATCCGACTCCCCCTGCTGACGATGTGCAGTACGACGTCTTCCTCTGCTTCAGCAACAGCGACTACAGGTGGGTGGAGGCCGCTCTGCTGAACAAACTTGACAACCAGTTTTCAGAAGAGAACATCTTCCACTGTTGCTTCGAGGCGAGAGACTTCCTGCCGGGTGAGGATCACCTTTCTAACATCAGAGACGCCATCTCTGGCAGCAGGAAGACTGTGTGCATCATCTCCAAGGAGTTCCTCAAAGGTACAGCCCTTCTCACTGTCATACCCGTCACTCTGACTGCACGGTTAAACAACTATAAGCTATAAGAGCGAGCTTCAGATGAGCTCATTGGACAAGTTCAGTCACTGCTGACATCCTGTTTCAAAGACAGATATAAGTGATATCATCCAACTCTTATTATTAAAGCATTTTCCAAAAATGCCCTTTTCCACATTCTTTGAAAAACAACAGAGCAGTCCTGTTGTCTGAAAGCTGCCATACACTGTGTCCAGTAACACTGGATGTGCCTGTCTTCAGATGGCTGGTGCTTGGAGGCGTTCACCTTGGCCCAGTGCAGGATGCTGGAGGAGATGACAAACATCCTGATTTTGCTGGTGGTAGGGAAGGTGTGTATTACACTGCAGAGCTGATTGTAAACACAACCCTGAAAAGTACGTTTGGCAAACTGATACCTGTTTACATTCATTCAGTAGATAATGGGCTGGATGCGAGTTTGACACTACTCCTAAGTGACAACTCACATCCAACATCAGAAATTACTGTATGTGATACATTGTTCATATTAAACCACTGACTATAGACGCCTAAATAACCAAACCAACTGTTTGAGTCTATAACCAACTCATGACAACATGTTCCAAACTATTGTACTATTGAACACATGAAGCGCTAAGGATCTGGGTTCAGTATCTACTTCCACCAGTAGATGTCAGCCTTTGAACACATTGATGTAAACATTGAGTCACTTAGAGCATAAACCTGTTGCTATGCACCCTCCCCCCCAGTTTAAATAACCTGTTTCAACACTGATCTTACTCTCTGTATTTATGAAATGCAAACAAAGGTGGCTCACTACCAGCTGCTGAAGTACAATGCAATCCGAGCCCTCATTCAGAAGAGAGAATACCTGGTCTGGCCGGAGGACCCTCAGGACCTGCAGTGGTTTTATGAGCGACTGATCACACAGTTACTCAAAGACACCAAGGTAAAAAAGGTCACGGAGGATAACCTCCCACCAGCGCAACCTAATGTCAACATCAACATGAGGGCATTGCCAATCAGAGAACCCTGACTCGACTGAAACCAGGACAATCTCCTGAAACCAACATCCGCCTCGCTCAAATGTCACCGAGAAGCTCATACTCAGGCTCCTCACCAGGGGGTAGGAGGTCACCGAAAACATTTACAGCACTAGCAATCCATGAACCAAACATACATACATATGCACTGCAAACAGTTAGTAAAATGTCACAACAATAATTACGAGTAATTTGCAACAATTTGTACTTTGTGTTTTTTTATCGTTGACCTACAAAATAAAATTTGATTTTCAAAATCATAATATGTGCCACTATTGTTGTTGTTGTTGTTTTGTGTGTGGGGGGTGGTCTTTAGAAGTAATGGTTGCTCCCAAGTACAGTATACTGTTCTCCCTAATGTCTGTTGTTAGTGGCAGCAATTTTAATATTTCAAAGTTTCACCACTAGATGGCATTAGCCACTTCTTCATGTTGAACCAGGGGATGATTGGTGAGAGTTTAGTCATCACCGCATGAATACTCTGTATAATTGCATTGGGTGTGTCGCATAATGATGCTGTACCATCTCAACAGTGACTGGAAATGATATCATGTCCTGAAGCACGTGGGCTTGTTGCACTGTAACATGAGCGGGAGTCTGAGGTCAGGCGGTTTACTTTTATTTGGGCTGTGTGTCTGAAAACAGGAAGCTACTGGGCAGAGGAAAGCTTCCGTCCTGTTGGCCCCAGCAGCCAGCATCCTCCCAGCCTTTATGAGCCAGCTGTTCCAGGCATTACAGCCTGTCCCCGGGCCCCTGCTGCTGATACACTGCCGACAGTCCATTAATATCTCAACTTTTACCAGTCTCAGAAAATATCCTGTCAGTGGCCCCCAAAATGCTGCAGGGCCCCCAAACTGTCACCACATCCTTTATCCTAAAACCTATTTCAAATGAAAAATAATTTGATGTCCTTAATTTGTCAAACCTATTCTCAGAGTAAGTTGCTCCACACCCACTGAGCAACTACTTAATTGAGGCTATTGATTATAAATATGTGATTATTCAGGAATCCGGTTGATATTCGAATGCTATTAATTCATCAGTTCATCCTGACAGGAAGAAAAACGCCCATGTATGCAAATTAATTTAAAGGCCATATTGTAATATTATTTTTCAGTCAAAATTCTACATGGAGATTTGTGAATTAGATTTAAAAGACGCTGCCCTGCGTATAATCTCTCTCTCTCTCTCTCTCTCTCTCTCTCAGCTCCTTCACTGATCTAACTAGAAGGAAAAACCTGTTTTACTTCAGTAAATCTGGACCAGCGCAGCAGCTCCACCAACATCTAATTTGAAAAGTGGAAGCAAATGTTTACCCTGTAAACAAGTCTCCAGCTCCACGGCCTCTTCACAGTTATTTCAGGCCAGCAGAATATACTTAGAACAGACACACAAGCTTCTGAGAGTCTCCCTTACAGGGGAATGTAATAAACCATGCCCCATGGCCACAGTTAATATTTGACCTCTGTTTAAGTAAATATAATTACAGGGATGCTCCCGCAGCCCTGAGGAGAGATCCTCATCCTCTCTGCAGTGACGGATGGGAGGTGGGGGATAAACGCAGACATGGGAGAGCTGAGGCTCAGAGCAACAAAGTGAGAGCTGTCTGAGTCAAAATAAGATTTTCCTTCACTGTGGAAGCATCAAGCCAGACCAGTGTGGCCGGTTTACTTATGTCATGTGTGTTATATGGCTTGTTTGTTTGTGGCAGTTTGTTTTTGCGTTACTGGGTGTTACGGGTTAAAGAGAAGACCCTCCTTTCTCTGACGCCATCAGCCTGGACCAAACATTTGCGCATCATCCCTCCATTTTCCAGCGTTTCCAACCGAGCCAAACCTGTGGGTGCAACAGACATTTCATGTTAGGACTAATGCCTTGTCATGGGTTAATTATGTTTCCACAGAAATCCCCCTTTAATTGGAGAAGTGTCTGGGACGGCGAATTAAACAGCACATTAGAGATTTCAAAGGAGATTCCACATCAAAAGACAATTAGAGAAATGTGTGATCTCATGCTCGATTTCTTATCGAAGTGCTCATTAGAGATGCTTGGTGTCCCGGCGCCTAACCCAGTGTGGAGCCAAACATCAGCTTCTACTGGGAGCAGATCGGCCTTCACATTCCACACCGGAGGACAGACGGGGGGGCAGAAAGACGATCGGGGCCTGACGACTGCTGCTTTTCCCAGCTGAGCTCTGAGGAGACAGGTGTTTTCTGCACTGTTGGTAACAGAAGAAAGATGGAGAAAGTGAAGGGGTGAGGACATCTGTCAGCTGTTTGCAGAGACAGATCAATCAGACAGTTTCGACCTGCAGCTCCGTTATTCAAGTTATTTCTGTCCTACTCCGGTGTGGGAAAAGAGCAGTACGGAAAATGAACATTTGCAACTACTGTCAGGTAGCTACTGGACTTGTCCCACTATCACACATATTAAGTGACTAGTATATTTGAGGTGTAGAATTTCCTTTAGTTTACATACAACATTTGATCATGTTCAAAACAGAAATTTAATCTATGACAACCTATTCTGCACCATCACAAAACAGCGCTACCTTTCTTCCTCCAAATTTTAAATCTATTTCCAAACGTCCTGAGTAGAAATCCTGATATTGTACTTTGACTCACGAGGCTTTAGAAGAGGAGATCTGTATCACAACCGGTAATAAAACCCGATCCATTCGCCTTGTGTAAATGAAGTCTACATGAGCCCAAAGAGCAGGCGATCCAGCAGAAATCCAGTCAGTGACCTCAGGCCAGATGTTACAGATATCACCGAAGGCGCCAGCAGTTATGAGACAATGAAACGGGTGTACACTGTTGTGATTGAAGATATTCCTTGTGTGCACATACGAGACAGAAAGAGCAGACAACAGCAGACAGAGGGACAACAGTGATTACAAAAAAAGTCGTTTTAATCCTACAGTCCATAATTTATCTGAGGCATGTGGTGACTTGAACACAACAGCACACTGAGGATTCAACACTAACTCCCACAAAATACAAAAAGTGTCAGGCAACGACTTGTTATCAGCTTGAAAAATGTTGACGTGATCATATCTGACAACATATATTTATAACTACACACAATATCACAATATTTACTGTACGATTTCCTGACGGTGCAAATGGCTGCTGGACACTTGACACTTGACTTTGGAGGGTTTTTTTTTTAAAAAAAAGGAGACGGCCGTGAAGAAAAACATAAACCTCCCGTAGTGATACAGCTTTCTCTATGGTGTGTGTTTTGTTACATTAAACACAATCTGGCTTGTGAGCAACTTGTGGATACACAAAGGAGAATGTAAACAAAACATACTTAGTTGGGTCCGTGCTGTTTTATGAAAACCACTGAGGCACTTGGTCAGATAACACACATCCCAGAAACGTTTACATTGCACAGGAACACTGAACGAGTCCTTCCTTTTTTGGACATTCGCTGTTTGTTCTGGATCGAGTTTGATTAAAATAATTATTCATCGTCAACATAAGCTCTCAGAATTGGGATTGGTGTGTATTGCAATAGGAGGCACACTGGTTTCACTTTTTGGCATGTTATACTCTGAAGCTGAATTGCACTTCACTTTTAATGTCCTGTTCAAAGAGCAGAGCCTCTTTGGAGAAGCGGAGGACGCCCGCTCGCTTTTGGAGGCGCGCAGCTTGCACTTTTCGACACTTTGCTCCCGTGTGACGGGAATACGTTCCATCTTCTCCTGGTTGCCAGGGATTTTACAACAAGCATCTGATTGCGTTGTTGTTTCTGTAGTTGTGGTGGACACATGGTTGTCCCCACAACAATGGACTCGGTCCCTCACCTTCTGTCTCTCATGGCAGGTTGTGTGTAGCGAGTCCAGTGAGGGGGAGGGGCACTGGGTGGAAGGTTGCGTTGGGGCTGGATGGCTGGTATTCTGGCTGTTGTCAATACTTGTCTGATTTGTTTCTTTTGGTCCTGCTGACTCTGAACCGGAGACTGGATCTGGGCCTGTGCACCTCTGTTCTCTGGCTGAACCAGCCTGCAGACCCGCAGTATGGATGCAGTACTTCCTGACGTGGCAGCTGTGCACAGGTCCCTGCCTGGGGGCCACTCTTCCCTGGGAACAGTGGTGGAAATGGGCAGGGGGACAGTGTTTATAGTGCATGCGACACTCTATGTGTTTGTAGACTGGGTCCAGGTTCGAATGTATGAGAGAAGGTGCGGTTCCTGAGTGAGGACAGAGCTGAGGGGTGGGAGGACAGGAAGTGGAGTCGCAGGAATGTGGGGTCAGCTGCTGAGGCGGGGGAGGAGAGGGGAGATCCCCGCAGGTGCAGTTTGTATTTTGCGAGTACTGGCACCTGGATGGTGTGCTCAGTGTGGCTACAAAGCCGTTCTCTGCTCTCCCACTCTCACCTTTGCTCTTGTAATGAATGTGTGAATATGGCGGGCTATAGTGAGGGGGGATTCCATTATACAGCTGAGTGTGAGGCTCATGCTCCTCTCGAGGTTTGTCTTCAGTTTTCTGACTGGATGCAAGTGGCTCTAACTCATAATGCTCCACCTGCCCCGCCCTGCCGTCCAGCTGGTACTTCACCTGGCCAGAGCTCTTGCCTGGAGCTGAGGGGTTTGTGGACGTGCCCTCAGAGTAGGCCTGACACTGCAGCTTTTTGGGCAGGGGAATCTGGCCGCAGGTACCCTGGGGTCCCAGGCAGCGGCACATGCACTGAAAAAAGAAGGTAGCAAAGGCCCAGCTGATGCACATGATCAGCATCATGAACGTGCCCAACTGGGTGTAGGCTAACACGGTGGATGGCATCATCATAGCCCCGGCGACGAATGTGGTCAGCGCAGCCATAGCGATCGCAGAGCCCATGCGGCTGAGGGAGAAAATCACCTTCCCTTCACGGTCCGGCTCTGGAGCGAGTCGGTAGGCAACACCATAATGAACCGCGAAGTCCACTGACAAGCCCACTGCCACAGAAATGGTAACGGACTCCAAGACGTTCAGCTCCCAGCCCAGAAGCACCAGGGAACCAACTGTGACAAATATGGTCCCAGCAATCGATAGGATGGCGTAAAGGCTGATGATGACGTTCCAGGTGGTCAGCAGCATGACACTGAATGCCACGGCCACTGACAGCGCCATGGCAACCAGAGTGCCATCTGACAGACTATCCTGCAGGTCATAAAACTCCAGGTTGCTGACATACCAGCCGTGACTCAGGCCTGTGGGGGCATAGCGAAGCTCCTCCGTTATCCAGGCATCCACCTAAACCACAAATCGTTAATGTCAGGAGAATATATGTAACAAAAATATTGAAACACAGAGAGAGAGAGAGAGGGAGACTGTGTGCAGATGATCGTGACAAAGTGAGCACAGTCCATCATAACAGATCGTTGGGTTACTTAACGTAATCCCTGGTTCTTTGATAACAGAGTGAGGTGTTTCACTATGGGAATCGCTTCAGGCGAGACCATTACGGAAGCTCCAATGACACAACGTCTGTCTCTGACAGACAGGTCGACGTGTGGGGAAGGCCCCGCCCCCTCTATATACCACCGTCGACCGCCCCGTCCGGGCCATTCTTATCGGTTTCTTCCCTCATACATGCAAGGAGGGAATTGTTGGTGAAACACCTCACTCTGTTATCAAAGAACCAGGGATTACGTTAAGTAACCCAACGATCTGTTATGATGGACTGTGCTCACTTTGTCACGATCATCTGCACACAGTCTCCCTCTCTCTCTCTCTCTGTGTTTCAATATTTTTGTTACATATATTCTCCTGACATTAACGATTTGTGGTTTAGGTGGATGCCTGGATAACGGAGGAGCTTCGCTATGCCCCCACAGGCCTGAGTCACGGCTGGTATGTCAGCAACCTGGAGTTTTATGACCTGCAGGATAGTCTGTCAGATGGCACTCTGGTTGCCATGGCGCTGTCAGTGGCCGTGGCATTCAGTGTCATGCTGCTGACCACCTGGAACGTCATCATCAGCCTTTACGCCATCCTATCGATTGCTGGGACCATATTTGTCACAGTTGGTTCCCTGGTGCTTCTGGGCTGGGAGCTGAACGTCTTGGAGTCCGTTACCATTTCTGTGGCAGTGGGCTTGTCAGTGGACTTCGCGGTTCATTATGGTGTTGCCTACCGACTCGCTCCAGAGCCGGACCGTGAATGGTATCATTGATATCAAATCGAGGCCCGGGGGTCTTGCTGTCCAAGTGGTAGTTAGTACTGCGATCCAG
Source organism: Trinectes maculatus (assembly GCA_016785345.1). Classification (NCBI taxonomy): domain Eukaryota; kingdom Metazoa; phylum Chordata; class Actinopteri; order Pleuronectiformes; family Achiridae; genus Trinectes; species Trinectes maculatus. The sequence continues at coordinate 84,808 of JAFBJQ010002727.1, forward strand.
CTCCATGATGGCTCTCTTGATGCATAACTCAAAGACATCAGGCCTGTAAGGGAAGGTCGACTGACTGCAGCAGGGGTAGACGGAGCCCTCTGTGCAGTCCTGGTTCTCCATCCACTGATAAAAGAAAAAGTATGTTATGTCATGGGACACTCAATGACTTAAACAGGCTGAGACATTAAATGTGTTTTTTGTTACGTCACATGTGGCATGGGACTTGCATTATAACTCTGCAAGTTAATTTAATACTTTTTTCTTTTTTAACCGTCACGATACCCCGCCTCCGACAGGCTTCTGACGTGTCTCGTGAAAGAGCCACGGTGGCTCTAATTTAATGTATTACTTAATTAATAATAATAATAATTAGCGCACGTACGGTACTGACCTGTTTGAATGTCTCAATGAAGCAGCTGGTAAAGTCCTGCTCTTCTGACTGAAAGACAAAACTCTGGTTCCTCAACTTCTGGCAGAAGTTGAGGATCCACAGCTGAGATGCTGGGCTGGAAATGTTGAAGCTACTATCCACCATCAGCTTCCCCTTGTTTTTGGGGTTCAGGGGGTCCCCGTTATCCACAGGGGTCACGCCCCAGATGATCGTTATCGGCATGTGAAGGTCCTCGCCGTGATGGACTCTCTCGAACATGAAAAGTTTCTTGTACTCAGCGTCATAGCGCTCAAATGGGTGGGAGGATCGGAAGACCTGAAACTCCGCCAGCTCCAGGGAGGGGAGCTTCATTTTTGGATTGATGCAGACCACGTAGGCCCCGCCTACAGTGATGGCAAGGAACCAGAAGAGCCAGAGGTACCGTAGCTTGATGACAATGCAGGGTAGCACCTTCTCAAAGAAGATCCTAGATGCCTCAGAGACAGTGAAGAGGCATTTGTTGGCCTTCTGACAAAGACCTGCCCAGAACATTTGGGTGCAGTAACCACTTTGCTGGTGTGGTGGTTTGGAGCAGGAGAACATGTTGGGCAGGTAGCGTTCGTGCAGCACCACCACAGCCGGGAGCCATGTCACCATGAGGATATAGTTGACCAAGATGGCCGTCCCAGCGTAGACGCCAAAGCAGCGTATGGCCGTGATGTTACTGACATAGTTGGCATAAAAAGCTGCAGCAGTGGTGAAACTGGTGACAAACATGGACAGTGCGGCATGTTGCAGGGTCACACTGACGGTCTCTGACAACTCTGCGTGCGGTTTGTCAAACTTGGTGTAGTTCCACACGTCGCAAAGCACAAAGGCGTCATCTGCACCAATGCCTACCAGGATGATGAGAGCTGTGAGGTTCATAAACGGAAAGAACTCAAAGTTGAAGACCATTCGGTAGAGAAAGTAAGACACAATGAGTGAGCTGATGATGGCAATGATTGTCATTAATGTGATGAACACTGAGCGTGTGTACACACACATGACTATCAGGACAATCACTATGGCTATGGCGGGGTACACCGTGTCTGTGAGGAGGTACTCCTGAAAGAGGTCGTGTTTGATGCCAAACTCGATCCCTGTGACTGTGGTGATGCCATCGGACGAGTTCCAGTTCTCAAAGTTGTCTAAATAAATGTTCATCATTGTGTCTCCTTTCTCCGTGGGGGAGAAGAGCATGCTGTACTTGAGCACAGGCGGAGGATACTCCAGGCTCTTTGGACTGAGGAAGTCCTTGTCCACCAGAAAGTGAAGGATTTGGTAGACGGCGTTGTACTTGGTGCACTTGCGGGGAACACTGCCGCACTTCAGCTGGTCTTTCCGCCGCAGGGTCATGTCCCAGCAGTCAGGGCCCAGTGTGCCATTGTGGTAGTATTTGGCGCATGAGCGCAAGATCTTAAGTGTGTGCGATACGTCACGCTCAGTGATCTTCTGGCAGGACGACCTGTTGGTGAGGACAGCAATGTAGTTCCCAAGTGTCCAGCTTGGACAACAGGAGGCGACGCTGGTGCGCTGACAAAGATTCCAGTAGTTACGATGGGAACGTACCTAGGGACAAAGACAATTATACACAAGGGGATTAAAGTCATGATGAGAGATGAATTAAAAGTAAGATTGTCGTTATTCTGTCATTATTAGTCCTGCCCATAACCAAGGGTTGTGTTGTTCCATGTGCGTACCCTGCTGTTGTCCAGATTACACATTGATTTAATGGCGTGAATATTCCACAGGCTCTTGCCCTCAGCTGATGTGAACACCAGTCTGGAGTACCTGGCACCTGCCCAGAGAAAGAGTTTGATTACAGATATGAAGAAAACACGCTTTCCTGAAAGAATAAAAGCTAAACTATGAGACTGCAGCCTCAGACCTTACTGTATGCTCTCTTATTCCAGAGAAGACTTTACACTTTTTTTCTTTAGTTTTAACCACACTCTGGTTGAAAGTTGTGTTAGTTTAATTTAGAAACGTACCTGGCACATCACAGAAAAACTCTTTGCTGAAGTCCCACTCTGCTTGTCGTTTCTCTCTGTCCAAGGGGTCTTCAGGCCACCTGAGCTCCTGGTGGCTGCAAAACAACCATAACTTAACATGACCCACAAAATTAATATTTAAAACGTTTTGATAATCTGTAAAATGTACAAAGAATGGCTGAAGGTGAGTGTGCGTGTGTGCGTGTATTTTAGAAATATTAAACTTAATCATATAGTTGTGACATATAGTCAATCATATAGTCAAGACAAAAAACAAAACAAAAATATTCTGCCAGTAATAAAGTTTAGGCTTATTGTATTAGCAGGAAAATAGAAACAGACACAGGGAGGACATACAGAGGATTAGAGACAGGGAAGGACAGACAGAGATAAACATGCAGAGTCCTGCCCTTGATTAGCCAACAGACTCCTATTGACAGGACATAGGATGACCTTGTGGACGGACAAATCTCCACATCAGGAAAGGATTCAGACTTTTCAGCACGTCTGTCAACAGTGTCCTTCAACTCCTCTGTCCCCTTCCTCTCCTCTCACTCATCTCATAACCTCCTCCCCCAGTAACCTCTGTCTCTCTTGCCCTACTTACATTTTAAGGTGACAATAACAATAGCTCCTCTCTCTCTCTCTCTCTCTGATTAATTAGATTCACCTGTGGTTGAATTCTTGTTAATTAGAATCAGACTTTCATTGGGGTTAGGGTTTTGTTAGGGTTTGTACAACATGGTCTCTAATGAAATTGTCAGGATAATTACTGACTTAATTACTGACACTGTGTGCAAATTCACTCAAAACAAATGTGTGTTAGTATTTTGTTGTATAGTATCCTGATGATTTTGGAAGGAGACAAAAGGTTTTCTGACAAATCTGTTGGTGTGTACTCATTTACACTGAGCACTGTATACACACACACACAAACACACATATTGTGTGGATATTGTAAGAGAGGTGTGTCGAGTTACTTTTTGGCCTGCTCGTCAGCATATTTGAAGGGGTAGTTGGCCAGCGTGGCTTTGTAGCCCGTGTTCTTCACCATGTTGTTCCATGTGACCAGTCGCTGACCAATGGCTGTTCCCCGTGGCTCGAAACCCTTTGGGATGAGAGGAGGCCACAGGAGGTCACATTTAAAATGTAACATTTAATTTCTCTGTTTGTTTGTTTTTTTCTTTTTAGGGTCTAGGCTCCAGAGGTTGCACCTGCTTGGTATTTCAGGTGTATGATGAAGACATTCATTCAGAGAGGAGAGCATTGTGGGTCTGTACTTACCAGCAGTGGGTCAGAGAAATCAGGAAGGTCAGGCACCAGGATGCCCACAAGGGCACACACCACGATGAGTACTGTGCAGACACCCAGCACCACCACTGGCCAATCAGCTATTAGCTCAGCATAGCTGCAACAGGAAGGAGACTTACAGTTAACAAACACACTGATGACTAAAGTGAGAACAAAAGGGAAACATTAGGAAGCAGCGTAAAATACAAATATAGCCTCTTTTGTCACCCTGAACATGTCTGCCAGCAGTGAAAAACTGCTTCATTCCTCTGGATTAGGGCCGAGACAGCAGCTTTTGCTGCAGCACAATATAAAGATGAGGGGATCTGAACTGCTGAGTAACAAACGCCAGGTACACAGAGACTCACAACTCCCATCTATAACTCTCATGACTCACTACTGAGGAATGATAGCTGCAGGAGCAGTGATGGATGGATGTCAGGGACAAAGGGAGGAGGAGGAGGTAGAGAGAGCTATGCAATCCAGATCATCAACAGAGGAGAGAGCCTTTCTGGCAGGTCTTACCTTTTGGGGAATCGAAACGGCCTTGCAGGGCTGAAAAACACAAAGAGGGGGATAGATCAGATTCATATTTTAAATCTAAGCAACAGACAATATGAAACAGGTTTTGTGAGCCCACTGAAAAAAGAGTGGACATCTTTTCTCCATCATCTTGCGTCTTATTCTAATCCAGCAAAAAAAAAAGCAGCAGCAGCAACACACACAATACTGGACCATGGAAAACATTACAACTCATGATGCTGACCAAACCACTTTTCAGCGAACCTAGCATAATGCTCAGTGCTACTTTTAAAATGTGGCCGACAGTTTTTTATTCCTGTTTCTAATACACACGCAGGCGACTTAGCACAGATGCTGTAAACAAACATTTACACAACAGGTTGACACCGAGCAGAAATTCCTGCCGTTGATATCTCGCTGAATCCGAACCCAAAAGCTGAAGACGTCAGCCTGAAACACAATAAAGCAAAATCAAAAGCTCCAAATAAGTGTTTACAGTATTTTTCAATTGAATCCACTGACCACTGACTACATGAGACGTGTGCCACAACATCACACAGCCTTTTCACTGCAGTCAGAGTGAAAAGGTTTAGTCACACATACACACACACTCACACACACAGATGAAGTTCTATCTGGACTTCTCGTTAGCTCCTCCTGGGAGCGATGCAGTAGCGTCCGGTATGCTGTGAGCAGCAGGAGCATCGTGTGGAGGTGAACAGGAGGAAAAAGAGGAAGCAGGAAAATCAGATATGGCCACGGGATCACAGCAGGGCGACAGGAGATAAATGACCCCAGGATAAGTGAAGAGCACATAAGAGGAAGGGGACAAGAAGATCCTGTGATATCCTGAAATCCCAGACTGTATTGATTTATCCTCCAAATGGCACCAAGGAACAGGAAGTGAGCACCAAGGTCACTCGCTGTCACAGCCAATTAGGTCTTAGTGTTCTGGACATTTGCACTGTGATTTAAAATAATAATAATAATAATAATAATAATGATGATAATAATAACCCGAGCTACTGACAAGGATTTTTACTCTGCAGGGTTGTAAGAAGGCAGTAAATCCCTTTAAAAGTTTCACTGAACATGGCAGCCAGATGTCAGGTGGCATAGGTTTAGAGCTGAGTCCTAAAACACAAGGACACATACACAAAGGTGGCATCAAGTTTCCTACTCTGGATACAAACATGAAAAATATGTATGAAGTTTTTATAATCAGCCCTTTTTGGACTCTAGCTTTGGGCCACTTGAACAAGCTTATTAAATACTGAATTATTCATGAATTTGAAAAAAAAAAGGTTTCCTGTGAGGGGGGCTTTTAAAAGTGACCTTTGACATGGTTCAAACCAACAATGCCTAATGAAAAACACATTTCCCCGCCCTTTCTTTGAACTAGTAGCCGGGGGAAAACTCTGTACTGCTAATATAATTCTTTTCACTGTGCTCTCTCTCTCTCTCTCCTGGCTTTCCTTGTATGGCCTTAAACTAGAGACCTCAGGACAGTGATATGGCCCAAAATGGAGGAGCAGAGTTATTGGAAATAGTTGGAATGGCTTCATAAAAGGCATATCTATTTGTCTACTAACGGTCTGTTTTGAATTTTGGTCTGCGGCACTCCGATTCTCACTTCAGCCAACTGGAAATCTGCGGAGCATACCTGAGCTGGCCACTTGGCTTCGGACTGTTCGAATGGATCAAGAAACCATCTAGTCAGTAGCGACTTCTTATCTGCTCGCAATGAAATCTAATCATCTTTGTGTTGCGATTTTAAATTACGTTCAAAACGATCATGCTGAGCTCAGTCTGTTTTTTTTTAAAATTTGAGCCTGAATCTGTCGACGGTCTCTAAAAAGCAGCATGATCACAGCATATGTACAATTTGAAACTAAATAAAAAGAGGGTAAAGGAAACAGCAGGTGGTGGTGTGGTCGACAGTTTGCAACGGAGAGACAAAGTGGTGAGTGATGATCACAGAGGCTGTAAATTCAGGAGGCAGAGAAGCCACCTCATCAGGTTTCCTCCCCGACTCTGATCGCTCTACTCTTGACAGCTCTAAAAGAAACCTAAAATGCCGACACACACGCTTTAAATCCAACTTTCCCTGCCTCTGTCTTCCCACCCCTCGCTCTCCCTCTGTCTTCTTTTCTCCCCCCTCTCCTCCGGGCCCTGACTAACCTTTCAGTGTTATTCTATTTACCAGAGGGAGAGTGTTTCTGGATCACTGGGCTAATTAATAAGGTAAACACAGACCACCAGCCGCTCACTCAGCACCGCGCTGACAGAGGAGAGAAACAGAGAAGTGCTCAGGGACTGAGTGTGGTTGAGAGGAAGCTGTGTGGGCCGGCCGACTTTGCGCTGCGCGGCGAAAAAGCCAGCGATCGACAGGGAGACGTGGTGAAATCTTTGGTCCCGTTAAAGAGGTGGATGGAGATAGCAGCTCTGGGAGATGCACAGTGCAGTAATGGCTTATTCAGAGCCAGTGAAGGCTTTAAAAAGACACTGCTGTGTACAAAGTCTCTCTAAAGGCAAAGGTGTTTATGGCTCTTGTGAATGACAGGAGGATGTGACTGTAGAGAGCGGTAAGACTTATAGACACAGTCAAACAGTAGTCGCAGCAGTCGTTTTAAGCAAAAGTTCAACAAGATTATTTCATATTTTTCTCCAAGTCTTACTGACTTTGCAAGTCAATATTCTGTAACTCAGGCAACAACTTAAATGCACATAAATAATAAACGTCAATGAGAGTTTCTGACAATATAAAAAAAACATTGTACTGTTTAATGGCAGTTGGCGGACCACCCCCCAATGCATCACTGCAGATAATGAAAAATGTTATATAATATATCATGAGATATAATACTATCATTTGTGAATATGGGCTATGCAAATAAACTCTGTCTTGTCCATGAATGTACAAGGTTGTCTACGTGTGTTATTAAACATGAGTGTCTATATCTGTAGCACAGTGGTTATAAGGGAGGGGAATCAGAGACGGGGGGGGGGGGGCGGGGGGGGGGGGGGGGGGGGGGGGGGGGGGTTAACTGTCAACAGATGGGTGGGTAAATATTTCATGAACAAGGCCTTCAGGTCTGAGCAAGAGCAATTAGTGTCAAGCATCAGGCTGCTGGGCTTTGCCTTGCCCTGATTAGTGCCTGGCTGCAACGCTGCGCACAATTAGAGGCTCGACCTAGCCGTGAAATAGGCCCAGGCTACCAGCTCTCCCCGTCCAAATGACATCATGAGACCAGTTAGGCAGAAAAACTCTGCACCGAGCCTGATAAGTTGGCCTGTGTGTGCGTGTTTACACAAAGTCTCTTACAGCTAGAGCAGAATACTGAGAAGGATATTAACAATCCCCTAAACTGAGTCTATGTGTATAGTGGGCTGACATTAATTGGACTGTAAATATTAAATAGGCCCATAGTGGTACAAGTCTAAACTAAATTAGACCAAATGGTGTGGGAAAGAGAAGCAGATCATAAACAAACCTAATGTTTGAATGAGAAATGTTTAAGTTGGAATATATTTATATGTAAACAGCATATGGCATAACTCAACAGCCTCCGACGTTTTCTCCAAAACACTTCCCCCAGACAGCACAAAGAGACATCTTCAAAACAAACAAATCTGATTCTCTGGGATCAAATTTATAATAATTTAGAGGAAACCTGGATGCGTCAGCTTCAGCGGTAACACAGTGCAATTCACAGGGCATCATGTTTCTAACAGGCCTCCAGTAAACGCTAGATCAGGCCTGTGCTGTTTAAACACAAAGTTTACATGGAGGTCAGCTGGGGACACGACTCTCATCATCACATGGAGGGAATCACAAGCGAAGACACTATATGTCCACAAAGAGTAAACATAGAAAGCATCAAGTGGAGAAAAAGAAGTGTTGCATATTCTGTGTGTCCCTGCATAAGAAGGGTGCATGTTCATATATCAGCCATGTCTACATGTTGCATGTTACTAATTAAAAGCGCGTCTCTTTTTATCAATGTGTCGATGCCATCTGTGAAGACGGCACGACATGTTTGTTTGTTTTTGGTGCGATATAAACAGTTGCTGATTAACTGTAAAGGCCTAATCTCGTCAAATCATATTGTGTGTGTCGGAGTTCTGACAGTATATTTTTTGGCGGGCTGAATCAGCGGTGAGGATGGCCTTTTCTGGTTGCACCTGCCATTCCCTAGAATTCTGGGAGATGAAATATGGAGCGCACACAAATTCCATGCATACATGCAGGGCCTGAACACTGTGGCCAATAGTTACAAGCTGTCAGTAAGCATGATGACTTTATTAGGGCTGTTCTGCCGATCATCGTTACGCCCTGGAGTTCGCAGACCCAGTCCTGTGTGGGGGCATCTCATTTCCATCATTATAACGTAAAATTAAAAAAAGGGGGAAGAAAAGACTTGAAGGAGGAGGAGGAGGTTTTGGCTCATCCCAGGTGACTGAAAACGCCTGGGCAGAAAATCCAGAAATTCTTCTTAACCTACCAACCTAACACTGCATGGTTCAGTGCAACTGTGAGCAAGCCAGCTGTATGTGGGTATGTGTGGTCAGTGAAAACACCAGGCGTTCTTAGAAGCCCTCCAGAGGTGAAACCAATGGCTTACATCTGTTGCTGCACCAACAGCAACTTTAACGTCCTGTTACTTTGAAAAAAGGAACAAGTCTTACAAAGCAATGACTGTGGAGCAGGAAGTCTGAACTCAACCTCTCCTAATACTAAACCTATTCATTCAAGACAATGTCCTTCTCAAAGTTATACTGCTGTATTCATACAAGAATTCAATGGTATTTGTCTAAAAGTGCTTCACTTTGATAAAAAAAAATAAAGATACATGTCTAGGCGAGGGCAGCGTATCTCTTTTGAGAGACAATTTAACTAGTGAGTTGATTTATTTCACATGCAAGGATATACAAACACAAACTATAGTTTTGCACTGCCTGTTACTTTGATGTTCATGAGAAGACAATGCAGGGAATGAAAACAAAAACCTTTCTGCGTTTTTTTTCTCCATTATTACTGCATTGCACAACAGTGTCAATCTACATTCATCTGCATACTTTTTGCTGATGATGCATCGTTTGACTGTGCCATCTGAGGACATGATAGCTGCAGGGTCTACATTTCTTCGTTTTATGCTCTCGCACACCCTCTCGAATTATTTGCTAACGTTTGCCTGGTCGATGTTTATGTGCCCTTTTCTGTTTCTGGAGCTTTGACCTCTTAGGTTTGCCTGTTGCTGCTGAAAGCCCCAATTCTCATGAGTAACATGAAGATCGACTCGTGAAGATGACATGGCACAGATATGACATCAGACGTTATTTGGACCAAGATGATTTCAGAAGACCTGGCGCCTGTTAAGGCCCTTAGGCCAGCAGTCTTAATGATGATGGCTGTCCTCCTATCTGCCTCAGTGTGTGTGTGTGTGTGCGTGTGTGTATAAGGGAGGACTGGGGGTGGAGGGTTCCGGAATTTAACTGAAAGTTCACAGAGTGCTGTTTATCTTACAAAGGGGTGTTGCCTTCAAGAAGGCGATGGAGGAGACAGTTAAATAAACCCTATTAGATAAACAGTAATATATATTAGATAGTATACACTATATAACATATTAGGAGTATGCTTATCCAATGTTTACATATTTATGTTTACATGTTTACATATTTATATTTTTAACTACACATTTACATATTGTATGTCTCATTACTGTCTTTTTATCATTTTATCACATTATTACATATTGTCATTTACTGTTAATCACATGTTAAAGGTTTATCTTTTTCTGTACATATATATTTTGTGAAACCCTCTTAGACTCTCCCCCTTCCTGTTAACGTCTGTATTTTTTCTACTGCATTCAAATTCTGACAAGGCACCAGTTTGAATATGTTCAAACTTGACTTTAGTTTTTGAAGAAAAAGACTACTGCATATATTACTGTTGCATTCCATTTAGCGAGGCAACACTGATTTCAAGCATGTTTTACCTAAATGTCAAATGCCAAACTAATGTAAAGTGAACATGAGCTGACATTCCTCTTAAAGCAATATTTCACTGAACAACTGCAAGTGTTGTACCGGTCTATAATCACTCCCCCAACTTATTTTAACCCTTTGACAAATACACACCATGTGCAGAGGCCAAGAACAATAATGTTCCCAAAACAAAACGATGGTCTTATATGAAAACCATAACTTTAAATTTTACAAACAAAAGGTTCGAGTCACGATGAGGGACATTTTCTATTGGCATATAAAGTGAACAGAAGCCCTGACTTTGTACCTTTGGTGATCGCAACATCCACAAAGCTGGTCTAAATCTATGTCAACAGCTGCTAGAGATATTAAAACACTTTGCACAGATACGATCAGGGGACCTGCACCTTTCAAAACAATGTCTACTTTGCTAAAGCTCAATGACTATGAAGAGTCCACGTGCAGGTGTAAGCCCAATTTTTCTCCAAGGCAGAACTTTCATGTATGTAAACATGGACTATAGGAAAATGATGCAGATAATTAACAAATGAAGTAGTAAAGAAATTAAAGAGTTGCTCATACCAGGCCCCTTTTTTATTCTAAATAGCCACTGCTCTTTTTATCTGTGAGTCTGTTGATGCTTCAGTGATAAACACCGCCGAACCTTGGTTTCATCACTGATCATATGATCAAAAGTTAAATGACTATAATGTTTGTGAAGCAGCCCAGATTCCTACAGAGCCAAATACTCGTTGCCTACAGTCGAGACACATGAAGCAGTTTATCGCCATCGAAGTGTGGTAATAACGTTGACCAGCCAGCACTGAGGCCTGGCTAGCTGCTCAGCAAGCATATGAGAAGTTATGACAACACTGTGTTAAATTCGAGGCTTTGATCCTGCTTTATGGGACAGCATGGGACTTTGATCTGGTATGGCTCTCTTTATGGGCTCTGCTTCATACTCGGGATCTATATCACGCAGCACAGAGGGGGTCACAGGAAAGCTACAGGGAGAGAGAGAAGGACGAGAGATCCCAAAAGGGGAAGTTTTAAGACATTTTTGCAAAACTATTAAAATACCCTATGGAAGTCTCTTTTAGCACTTTGCATTAGCATTGGGAGTTTTCACCAAAGGTCAAGGTGGATGCTGTTTTTGTTTGCACATCACTGAAAGGTCAATCAACCTGCCGACGGCTGTTGTTCTGAATATAACAGAAGGTGTTTGCATCCATACTGCAGTACAGTGGGGACAGACACACAGGGTGTCAAGTAAATGTCTCATTCACTTAACGTAACAACAGGTATGTATGCAAGGTATGTATCCAGACATACAAATGCAATCTCCTAGTTTCAGTTGAGGTTAACGGTCTGTAATTTGGAATATTAGCTGAAAAATGTTTGTGTACAAAATGGTTAGAAACAACCGAAAAAGGAGCCTTTGTTGTAGTAAAACCAGCAGATTGCTAGTTTCTTGCCTTTAAAATGAACTGTGAAGGCACAGGGGCTCTCAGGTCACGTATTATCCTCGTTTTACAACCAGCAGTGGTGTCTCTGTGAGAAGTTAAGTCCCTATGACGTGCTGCTCCCTCTTTCCTTTACTTGTACTTTTATTTTATGCTGTTATGGGATCTTTCTGCGGTGACAGACAAATAATACAGAGTGCAGCAGCTTATTTTGCTTTTACGTGTAAGTTATTTGCTCTGAAGAACAAACTCAGCTAAACGCCTGAAATGTCCGTGTAAAAGTCCTTAACTGTCAGAGCAGGTGATGGATGACTCCCTGAGGGAGTCGAAGGCACTTTTTGACTTGTTTCACTTGTTCCTGTGTGCATGAGGCGAAATCAGTGTGTGTGTGTGTGTGTGTGTGTGTGTGTGTGTGCGTGTGCGTGTGCATGTATACTGCACTTGTAAAAGGCAATGATGTAAAATCTTACACTTTCAGTGTTACCCTGAAACAAACCAGTGAGTTTGTCTGCTCCTATGTCATAATAAACTAATTTATCTGTGTTATTACCAATGTCATTAATTTACATAAGCTCACTAAAATAAACTAAATTATTTCTGTTACTACTGGGAGTGTAAAATGGGTGTGTTTTTTTTTGCACCATAACAAAATTTTATTTTACATTCAGCTTTAAAATCAACTGAAACTCCTCTTATCCCCAGTGCAAATACAGGGTGGCTGATCTGCAATAATCAGAAAGGCGTATCAATCAATATGATTGATTGATACGCCTTTAATCAGAAAGGCGTATCAATCAATCAAATTTTATTTGTATAGCCCATATGTATTTTTTAACATATGTATTTGTATAACATATGAGAAATATGTTTTATGGAAGAGAAGGAAAATAGAGTAAGTAAATATTAAAGAGTACCAGAAAGCCATATTTTGTCATGGTGATTGGAATATCAAAGGCCTTGCAAACAGTTGTTATGCCTGATAATGTGCAAAGCCTTGTCAGACTGACACCCTAACAGAGAGATCACTTACAGATTGTCGTCTGACCAAGATGAAGATATAAGGTGCACAAAAGATGGGAGGTGAGAGTGAAGAGTGTGATGAAAGAATATAAAATCTGGAGTTTCACATTTTGGCAAAAGCAAGTAATAGCAATAAAAGGCTTTGCACCACATGACGCTCCAGAGGGTCAACACAGTGCAGGCACATGTGGTTGGTGGGAAATACTCGGCCCCATCCAACTGATAAAAAGTTGAAAAATCACACATGACAAACGGCTCAGCACTTTAGAGTTGCCGTGTTTTCATACGGTTTCTCCCATGCGTGCGTAGCAACCAAACCACCTGCCGCCTTTGAATACACTATTCTCACATGCTCAAGATAATAAAAGCTGACCTTTCCTAAGTCAGCATCGGAGGGAGTGAGGCACTGGAATTCTTTCTATCTGACAGCACATGAATACAAACCAAACTTGTGGACGTCATAAACAACGAGAAGTTGTTGTGAGAGGTACTGGTGAGGAGGGCAGAAACATTTCGCTCTGGGAGAGCAGAGAGTGAGGTTAAATACTCAACGTGACCCCAGATGGTTGAGTGGCAGGGAGCTGTTCTTTGGCTGTTGTGGGGTCATCGGTGCAGGTAGAAGCAGGTTAGCTGAACCTCCCATCCCCTGAAGCCACACGTAATCTCATTTTGGACTGTATCTACCCGATAAGTGTTCACTTAAATCCCCAAGCAGAGTCCTGAAACTATAGCTCTTGTCTAAGTGTGCATGGATAACTACAGATTAACACGTCTGGGTTGCAGCTCTGCAGCTTTGGTGATTGGTTGTCTTCCACACAGCTGAATCAGAACAATAACCCCCACTGTTGCAACTGTTAAATAACCCAATTTTACTTTTATTTTAATTCGGCCAGTGTTGAAACTAAGTGGTTTATGAGTGGCTACACACTCATTGGCAAAAAAAAGCACAAGGGAAATGGGGTCCAACCATTTCCAACACTGACGTCAACACTTTTACCTGAGGCCTTCACACATGACAGCACACACTGGACTGACTCAAGTCAAACAACTGACAACCCAAGGACGCACCTTCCGATTTTAAATAAAAGCCATGAAATGGCTTTGAGAGTTAAATTTACAGCAGAAACACAGACATGTTCCTAATGCTTTTACCAGAGCCAGAGTGAGAAAGAGACAGATATACGACGGATGTGCGTGCGTGTGTGTGTGTGTTTTACATGCTGCTCCAAGGCCCAAAGGATTTCGATTGGTCTCAAAATAGAACATTTAGGAAGCAAAAGTATGAGCTAATCTTGGTAAATGGATTAATGTTTTGTGAAGCTGAGAACAGAGGCACACAAATCCCCCTGTTGTGAAAGGCTCATAAAAAGGTCTCCCCAAAGATCTAATGTTACGACTTATTACTGAGCGTGAGTGTGTGTGCGCGCGCGCATGTGTGCGCATGTGTGTGTGAGTGAGGGAGAGTGAGAAGTAAGTGTGCTCTGATCTCAGATGTAATCCCTCGGATAATCTGGCAGGTCACAGTCCAAAGGTAGATCAAACTGATATTTGATCCCATCTCGTCTGACTCCATACTCTCAAATTGTGTATGTGTGTGTGTGTGTGTGTGTGTGTGCGCGCGTGTGTAGCCCTCAACAGAGCGGAAAAGGACCGGAGCGAAAAGGAGACGAGGTGAGTCGGGGTTTGTTGAAGTCTGGGTTAAGGGCAAAGCTATACAAGTGAGGCAGGTATATTGTTTCCCAAGTCCAATCCCACCTGCTGACACTGACACACACACACACTCAAACACAAACACACACACCAGTGTACAGGAAACGGGGAAATGGGGACGACATCTTGGAGCAAACCCCAGTCCTGTAATTCAAACCTGTCATCGATGAACAAGAGGGACCTGTTTGGTAAATAAGAGAGCAGTTCAACATTAGAGACACATGTGTCCCACGCCACATCTGCTCTCTATTCTGATGCAGAACAGAGCAGGAATGGACAGACTGACAGAATGAGTGTTAATGGAGCAAGAGAGAAAAAACGTGTAAAATTAAAGTGGTGCAGAGAGGAGAGATTATGGTAAACGCAAGAAAAAGCCTGCAACACAATACTGTTTTGCCTCTCTGCCCACCCAGGGTTTTATGTGTGCACATCAGGTTTGGTGTACATACCCACTGTGGCTACACAAACCTCATCTCTAAACGCCACCCACAGCGCCATGCTTTCCAATGAAACAGTTACGAGGGGGGATCCGACTTAATTTGAGTTAGGAAAATTCCATGTCGTGAAGAAACAAGGAATAAAGACTCATCTCTCAGATTCTCCACAACGAGCCGCTACTACTAAAAAAAGGAGCTGACATGAGTAAATAATTACTTCTGCAAAGCCTTCACCTCCAGCCCCTCCTCCTTGGTGATGGTAAATACGGGATTATGCAAATGATTATGCAACGAATCAAATGGTTCCAGTTTGAGATGCGGTGGAAGGCCTGTGGTTTCAGAGTAAAGGAGAAAGAACCAGCTCACTAAATATGGATTACTGGAGGCAAAAAAGACGAGGCTGCCAACCAGTGAGTTCAATGCCGACATTCTGTTTCGACTGGAGAAAGGCATGGTCGCCACATGTCTGAGTGTGTGTGTGTGTGCGTGTGTGTGTACGTGCGTGTGCTTGCAAGCAGGTTTCATATAATTCAAAAAAAACCTTTCCAAACTCCTCTCTCATCTTGTGAATAAACTTTGCTTTAGCTCTTTGTAGGCCTGCAGCCAGGAGGGTCTAGACCCACATTTATATATGTATATACATACATACATTACACTTTTGAATACCAGCATCCTCCTTATACTAAATCCATAGCTCAAAACCTACTGACTGTCACTGATCTCCTTTAAAAAAACGAATGGATGAAGTTTGTCAAATGGAAAGCTACAAAGGATTTTTAAAAAAAGTTCTACTAACACAACACGACACCCATGCTAAGGAGACCAGAAATAATTCTCTGGCTGCTTCACTTCAGTTTTGTCCCAAAACATTAAGAATTGTGTAGTTTCCGTCTTAAAAAATTACTTAAATTATTATGAATTTATCAAAAAAGAAAATCAGGTAATGAATTCTGTTATTTACGTGAAATAAATAAAATATCAATATTTTTCCCCCACTTCTCCATACCTGATTCCAGTAGCATGTGTGTGACTCCTGAGATGCTCCTGCCAGCGCTGGTGATGGTGGTGGATGCAGAGAGGTGAGGATGAGTGGGGAGGATGGGGCAGGTGGGATGGGTATGTGCAGGTAGAGAGGCAGCATGGGCAGGAGGAAGTGCTCCCAGGGTGTGGGACCGAGCCAGGCCCTGGGCCTGGACTCTGAAAGAGTGGGCACTCCTGCTGTCCGCAGGGGCAGCAGAGGGTGGAGTGCAAGTGACAGTGCTGGCAGCAAAGCGGTGGTGGCTGGACAGGAGGAGAGGAGGAGGATGGAGAATGGGTGGAGGGAAGGTGGCGGCTGGACAGCCTCTGTGACTCTGCGACGGTGGCATTGGAGGATGAGGAGACGGAAGACGGGGGAAGGTTCCTCAGGGAGCCGTTCTGTTTGACCACACCACCATTTTGGCTCACTCTATTTGCTCTCTGGGAGACAAATGGTTTCTGCTGCACTTTAGACACAACGTCCTTCACATCATCATCTCCATCTGCAGCGAGACAGTCACTACTACATGCAGCTGTGAGCGGGTCCTGGCCGTTGCTGACAAGTGTACTGGTGCTTGTGGGGGGGTTCCCATTGGCACTGAGAGGATGGTGCCCTCCATTACTGAGGGCCAAAGGGTCTCCGCTCACATCACTCAGGGCCATGGTCCTCTCCCAGGGGGCCTGGTTGGGACAGTGTCACTCCTCTGAGAGAGAGAGAGCAAACAACAGTGAAAAGGTTAGACACTGAAAAACTGGCAGTAAAACAACTGATCCGGGGAGGTCATTAGATGAATGCTGTGAATAGTGTGTTGAAGTCTATTCTATTTAGAATTCAACTGAAGCGCCCTATTATATATCTGTATACATGTGGTGTATGAGTAATAACGTTATGAAAGTTGTCTAACTTTATTATGATATATGGTGCATGGAAAGGCCTGGGTAGAACTGGCAGTATTCATATGCAGCACTGTGCATGCAACACTCCTGCATTAACAAAGTTAAAAAAAAATAAAATTAAAACTGTTCCAGGGTGAGACAAAGTTTATGCTACAGTTTCAGCCACCATGCTTTGGCTTAAGCTACACAATACTCAGAGGAGACCTCACAGTGAAAATGAGTGAAGCGGTGGGAAAAGGGATGAGAAAGAAAATGTATCAGCAGCTTTGTGTTGATACGCCTGGTGCCCTTCAAACGCAGCCGAGTTGTGTTTCACTGGTAATGTGAGGTGGGCTATACTGGCACAGAGCCCAAACTACAGACCTACAGTGGCGTCATCAGGACTACACTAGACAGGACAAGTATCACATGGAGGTCCCTCATCCAGCTGTCTGCTGATCTGCATTAAACATCTAAAGAAAATAACCTACCAATGCTTGAAGGACAAAATCGAGACTAATGGCCTGCACTACCTTCCAACCACAAAAAAGATTCAAGCAAAAAATATTAAATGAACGATAGATGCTGGAACACTAAAACTAAAAAAAAAAAAAAAAACTAAAAAAATTGCCATTTGGCTTTTGACCACGAGTCTAAAAAAAATAAAGATGACAACACATGATAACAACAAAGGAGAGAGTCTGTGGTCATTGCACAGTAGCTGAGTAGAGACATAATATCTAAGTGGAGTGCACCTAAAAATTGGACCTGTTATTCCCAAATGTAAGTCAAACCTGGATGACAGTCAAAAGCATTGGAGGTGACTGGAACACACAAATAAAACATCTGTGACTATGACAAATTGTTATGTTAACACAGCTAAGTTTACACACCTTTCCTGATTCTGTTTATTTTACACTTCTTCTGTGACACTGACCTGTGAATAATAATAATAAGCTTATTTATATAGCACTTTTCTAAACACAGTAACAAAGTGCAAAGTATTTGTCAGGTTGCATTGTCGCTTGGTCATATACAACATGTAATAGGTCACAGTGAGCTCATGCAGTGTTAGTACAAGTAACAAGTAGTGTTTTGTCACTACTTGTTAAAATAGCTCCCATGATTTGACCAAATAATTAACAGATTAATCATAAATGAAAATAATCAATTGTTAAGACTGTAAAATGTGCGAGCTCAAGACAGAGTTTGGCTGGTTGAACTCTGACCTTTAAGAAATGCATGACTGGACAATCATGTGTAATAATTGTACATTATGTTACAACATAAACAACTATTATATAATATTATGATGTATACCAAACACAACTGAAAGGTCCTTGGCCAAAGATTCAAAGAACAACAAGCAATGTTGTTGATGTCTAGCACATCACCTTTTCTGTAATGACAGCTTATGTATTACTTATTATGATTATAACTTATTATTATTTTAATTTCCCAGTGTGGTGAAACATACTTCAGAGAGTTTCAGAGAGTTCATAATTACAGCGCAAATTACTATTTTCATTAATGTGTTCTTTTTTAGTCTATACTGTCAAATCCACATCACACGTTATTTTCATCACTTCATCTAATCACATCACTAAGTTTTTTTAATAAAACATCTAAGAATGCATATACTTAAATGTTTCCCCACCAATGAGGCCAAATGTATACTGTCTGGTGTCTATAATATCGTATGTCCTCAACTATACAACGTCTGAGATGAGCATACACACAGCTATGACAACTGCTAGCTAACATTACAACTATGCAATTAATATTGTGTGCATTTCTATTGTCACACTGTAGAAATGATGGCAGTTCATATTTGAGTTGACCTTTCGGTGTATTGTGAATAAGTAACATTTGATGCATGAAGACATGGCTGAGACTTTACTATCAGTGATGCCATCAAGAGATAAAACCCTGAACTGGAGGCTGATGACGTGGATAACGTTTCAGATGCTGCAGACCAAAACTGATTACTGCAATCCTTTGCAGCCATATTGCATAAAATAATTCTTGTGGACTGCCCATTCAGAGTCATCACTAAAGCCACCTCAGAATAACTCCTCACACATCTTATTTGTTACACTGCAAGAACATTTCACTTAACCAGACAGCTAGCCTGTCAGCGACAGCAGGGCCAGTCTTGTAACTGTGACAGACCATGAGTGACACCAGCAGTCAGCTGGCTAACTGATGGACATTTCCAACTGGCTGCTGCCCTTTCAAAATAATTTTGTGCAAAAGTTACCACAACATCATCAGGTGGTTTAACTTCAGACATCTGAAACACCCTGGTTAACCTGATGCTGCCCCAACCTGACCTCGGATAAGCTGAAGAAAATGGATGTGGGGAGTTTTTATATTTAGACTGAATGAACTTGCATTCTAAACATATCACCCCCAGAGTTTAACCTCTGCTACTTACTTTAACCTTCCAAGAAAACCTATTAGCGCACACACGCACACACACACACACATATTTTGCTGTAAAATGGATGTGCTTGCGTCTGAGCGCCAAGCGATAGACCACACCAGTCTGTTTTTCACATCCGACCCCCCAGCTAAAGACACACAACGTATGCGACCGATGTGCTCTGTGACACATCCACATGAGTGAGCGGTGAAACACGAGCATGACAGGTCCATCAGGTCAGGAGCGGCTGGGAGGAGGGGGATGAAAAAATGGAAGGAGAGGAAGAATTACGCCTGAGCCAGCCGAGCTCAGAATAGCGGAGTGCTTAGGGAAATCCAAATGAAGTCATTAGTATGGCTCCCACAGCTGTTAAGATCCTATACTGACTGAAGACACCAGGATGGAAACCGGAAAGTTTAATGCAGATTAAATTGCAAGTATGAAAACAATGGTATGGTAATAATAAACCAGTAACAATGGTTTACTTATACTACTGTAATATTTATAATACTGTAAAGGCGAAGCATAAACGTCCAACCAAGTCTTGCTGTCTGGAGCTCAAGGAATTTTGTCTCAGTAGTGTGTGTGTGTGTGTGTGTGTGTGAGAGGCTGACAGGCAGGTGAGACATCTAGGATGGTCTGTGCAGACACAAGCAGGGTCTTGTGTCTCTGTTGAAAATAAAAGCCGACAGCTCGACCAACAAGCTGCACCATGAACGACTGGAAACGAGGCTGAAAAAAAGCCCCGGCTAGTCCATCCATTTAGAAAGAAAACCAGGGAGCCAGAATAACTGAATTAATCTGCATTAGCTTTGTAGCAAGTGTTGCATGTAACAAAAGACTTCTTTCCTCTTTTAGTTCTCTTTTATATAAACCGGGCCTATCAGACAACAATTAACTTTTATCTTATTAAGTTTGAAAAATATTTTAGTCGAGGAAGAAAAAATGAAAGAAAACAAGAAAGACTCAACCTCCCATTGTCTAACTGGATTCTGAGTTTTAATGTAAAAGGATCGTGGAATCAGGCGACTCTGTATCCCACATCATCCCTCACAGTTAATCCAACAGGTCGAACTCTGTCTAGACTCCCAAATGTGCTGACATGTCATTTCCTCCTCTTTTTTTCATTACCGAACTTGCAGCTTCTAACGGACTCCTTGTGCCATTAGGGACAAGCCTGCATTTAGTCCCCATCAAACTTTACAGGTTTGCTAAACGTATTATAAAGTCCACTAAATGTTCAAATAAGCAGAAAGTGGACTGAAATCCCACGTTTAATGATTACAAAAACTGGGCAGGTATAACAGATGATGGGTGTCGATGAGAAGTGTCTTCTTCTGTCTTTAATGTGATCTTTATGATTATGGGGTGTGAGAGAGATTTAGAGGCCTGAGGCCACAGGCTGCAGCACAACACAAGGCATCCTGCATCCCTTTCATTAAAACTAATAGGCAGTAATTACCAGGAATCAGTCAAGAGATGGTTAATAACCACACTCTGCTTCTAATAACAACAACATAGACAGCAGGCAGTCGTCCCTGCGAGGTATGCGTATGCTTGACGTGGCTTTAGGACACAAACCCTTTGACACTTTTCTGGTTGTCAGGAGAGATATCGGACATATTTGACCTCGTAAGGGCGCTTTGTTTTTCACAGCTGCCCTGTTAAGAATGCCGGTTTAATGGTTACTGGCTCAAGGCTATAACGCTGAGTCTCCTTGTACATTAGTTGAACGCACTGATTCAACCTGCTGCTTGTCTCATTCCATCAACGCAAATATGTCCAACACAATCGCTGGGACGACATCTGGATTACAAACGTAAGAATTAGGGAAATACTGTCTTCCATGTAACTGCCTTATAACAGCATGCATGTACATGAGATGCTGAGTATTTACAAATAATCTAATAAGTATATAATACATTTCCAGATACTTACTTCTTGCTATAAAGAAAACATAGCTAATTTTCTCAGAAAAGATAAATGCAAATATAGTAAAAAGTATAAAATACTAGTATTCTCATCAGTGTCAATAAGATTGGAGAAAAAATGCTGCAACATAAAATTGCAGATAATGAACTGAGTTTTCCATCAGATTCTTGGACACAGCGGAAGATCAACGTGCTGTGATTCAGTCTGCCTCACATGAACCTCATCATGGTAACTGTGGTTTAGTAGGGTTGACCTGAGTGAGACAGTGGAGGAAAGGCCATAAGGAAAGATCAGCACAAACACACTAATGATTATCATTAGCTGGACTAATGATCATGAGATGAAAACATAAATCAATGCATTTTAAAGCCGTCCTATAATTTCCTGGTGATCAACTCGACCTGGTTCATATCTGTAGTATGTAGATGTGTATCACATCTACATACGTGGAGAGAGATTAACATCACTTGGACAGACACGGTGACGCTCGACAACAGGAGACGCGCGCACGCGGAGGGAGAACAACTCCCGTGTCTTGTTTCCACGCAACTTGTGCACAAATCACCCCTCCGAATGAAAAAGTCCCGACAGACACACAGAGACAGAGTGAAGGGACCTACATACAGTGTCCTACATACCGTGTCCGTGTCTCTGCAGCACGCGGCGCTCCGTTACCACCACCAGGAAAAACCAAAACACAACACGCGCAGGAGCCGTCCGGTTTGACTCCAAGTGTCCGCGAGGCTCTTAAACAAACAGTCCGCCCCGACAAGGCGCACACACATAGAGAGAGAGAGAGCGGAGGGGGAGGGAGGGAGACAGAGAGAGAGAGAGAGAGAGAGAGACTTTCTACCGGAGCGTGTCCTGCCAGGATGACAAACAGCCGCGCGCACGCACGCACACACACACGCACACACTCAGGCTCGCTCTGTCACTAACCCCGGCTCTCCCCGGAGCGACGGAGGAGGGGGCGGGGAGGCCGGGACTGCACCGCGGAGCACTGATAGGACGGTCACACTGTCTGCGTTAACCCGATCACTGCCACAAGCGTCAACAGAGACAACCACCACTACCACCACTACCACCAAGCTACATGAAAATATGCTGCACATACAGTATATAACCGTATGCAACACTTTTCACTATACACACTATTAATATCAGATGTGGCAGTGTGGTTTGTTAATGAAGTTTTTCTTTTGGTGGCAAGGATGTGAAGATGTAGAAAGGATCTCTGCTGACACCGTCTTCTCTTGTATAAAAAGTTTATTATAAGGAAGGTACGGCATCAAACCAAGCACTTAACACCAAAACCAGCTGGTCACAGTAAAAACTATTTTAAAACTGTATTTTACCCTAATGCTATTGTTTAAAAATTAGGCCTTGTGTTTGTTTATTCCATACCTACAGTATACCAAATGAAATATTATAATATTATTTTATGAGACCATTGAAGACTACAAAATTAAGTCTCAACAAACGTTGACATAATATAGGTATAATAAATTTCTATAAGGTACGTCTTCAATGAATGACCACAGGATGTTTCAAACAAACTAATTTACAGACACAATAAACCTTTAATTATCTGAAACGCGACCACATAATTCCCTTAATATGGCCGCACCCGTTCTTCACACACCAGTTTACTTAAATTATAGATTAGTGTTCAGATGTGTTGGCAGCCCTCTTCAAGGTTTAGTTTAATAACTACTTGAAAATGCTCTCTTCCTTCTCTCCATCCCCACCCAAAGCAACAAAAGTCCAGGGTAACTGCGGTTTCATTCTAACCTCAGAGAGGGCGGAACTGTCCAAGTCAATGAATCCTCAACTACTGAATATTTTTATTTGAGAATATACGTTGACTTCCGTTATCCTGATGCACAACGCAGCTCACACTAACAGTTGTTTCTCAGTTTCTAAAAAGCCTTTCAGGGAGTTCGACATTCCTTCAGAACTAAACACAAAAACCCATTTTAATCGAAAAAAAAATGTTTCAAGTAAAAAAGAGCATGGCGGTGCTTTTATCTTAAGTTTCATCTTTACAGACTGGAGACTCCTCCTCTAGAAATGCATTTTGCTCACAAACAACTGACTGCTCTCAGCAGGAGAGGACAGTTTGTCACGGGGAATGCTGGGAAGGCAAAGGCCCATACCTGGCTTTAATTTCAGCTGTCCACCAGGATTAGCGCATGGTTCATATAGCGAGCTGTAATCATCGGCTGTAGTGAAGTACTCACAGCTGGCCCCAAGGCCCAGTCAGAGCCGGAGCCACTCAGCGCTTTGTAGTTGACTAATGATAATAACCTTGTACTTACTCTTAAGTTCTGTAGAGCTCATTATATAATCATTTTCTTTTCTTACAGCTGACTAAGACATTACATTTAAAATTTGTTAACATTTTTTAATTTTTTAAAATTTTTTGGTCAGTTTCCATTTAACATAATTAGCACTGTCCAAAAATGAACACAAAAAGTAGCTTTGTACACAACATCACCTCCGTGCAGTTAAATTCATTTATAGTCCCAAACACACACTTCATATCATGCTACAGAGGACCAGAGCCAGATCCCGTAGGTACAGCTGCCTGTGACTTATCACACCACCCATTACTAGTCCACTGATGATGGTACAGTGACCTGTCAGTCCTCTGAAATAACAGCATGAATGTCACCATTAACAACTCAGTCCAGCTTCTGACCTCCACCAAGAGCAACACTGATATATGGTGTTAAATATTATAGAGAAACTAGGTTTGGGTTTAGTCAGACTGAACAGGGTTCTCCCCCCTAAAGAGGGGACCACATCAAAGGCCATACTGTACCAGGAAGAACAGAGGCCCCGGTGAAAGCTCAACGGTCTCTGGGATGATTGCACACAACTCATCAAAGTGACAGGTTTAGCGAACAACAAAAAAAAGGGGGGAACAGTAAAAAACGGGTAGGGAAGGAAAGAAGAGGACAAAATAATGCTTTACGCTGGACAAACACAAGGAAGGAAAAAAAAAACTCTGCAAGTCCTAATCCTGTAAACTGAATCATCCAGCTCCTTGTTTGATGCAGATGCATATTAACAGTGCTCTTTAACGGCAGAGCCTTCAGGTGCCGGATCGTCATGTGCTTCAACATATGCAGGAAGGCAGCGGGTAATCCTAGAAGCCCTCTGAGCATTTCATCTACCCATGCATGTGATGATGTCTGTCCAGCATACATAAAAAGGAGAGCGCGAAGGCGACGAAAGAAAAAGTGAGAAGTGAAAGACTGCAGTCAAAAGGTGTTGTTTCGACTGCATGTGGATAACTGAATGAACAAGGAGAAAAAGAAAAAGGTGCGACTGTAATTGACTGGATGAATAAGAGACTGGGACAAAAAAGCAGACAGGCTCTCCCTGGCAGCTCTGATAATGCTAGCTCTGGCTTCCGTAGGTCAGAGATTCGGAAAACAGGGAAACCCTATCCCTTCGACACCTTGGCAGTGAGGACGGACATCTCCTAACCAATTAGTGCTGAGCTCCCTGACGTCTGCCCAGAGGGACCCAAGGGGGCTGAGGAATGGCTGAAACATGAATGACTGCCCATGTTTGAGTTACTCTGAGCTCAAATTGGAGGCCTAATGCATAGTTGACTTTCTTTTATGGTTCTGCTTTCTAATCAGAACCTCACTGAAAAAAACTTTAATTTTGCATAAAATGCACAGGAAAAGTTTGACATGCTCTCAGGATGTGCTGAGTGACTAATCATGACGCCCTAATGACCCTGAGTGCTTCAATCGAGGGTCGTCTCAAAGACACGGGCTATTGTTTTAAACAGTCACCACACTTTACATGTTGGTTCCAGCTGCCTACGTCAGGGATTTTTAGTCTCCCCAAAGTCACAGCTAATAGATACAGATTGTCCTTTGTTCAATCTGCCACTGTTTTTTAAGTCTACACCCCAATGATCTCATTGACGACACAAAAACCGAATGTGTGCAGGAAAAACACTAAACTGCCACACACACACAGGCACAATACAGAGTGAAAGAAAACACATATTTATGTGTGCATGCATAGATACAAATTCAGTAATAGTACAGCACTGGAAAAATAAAATTTTTGACTTTATAAAATCAAAAATTATAACTGAAGAAAAATATAACGATGAATCTCAAAGGGAAAACTGCAAAGTCTTCAGGCAGAATGTGTCTCATCATTAACATAGAGTACAGATGGTAGTCATCAGTCCCAGTCGATTACAAGACAGGGCTCAAATCAAAGAACATATGAACACACTTCTAGTGACAGTGTAAGTGTTCATATGTTGGAGAGAAGTGTCACCACTCATTTAGATACAAGTATATGACATTAATAGCAATGCAACTCAAAGTGGCTAGACTGTGTTTGAACATAATGAAGTCAACTGCAACAGATTTTATTTGGATTGTTTAGTCTTATGTAATCTATAATCAAATGCAAGACCTGAATTTAAAAATAAAATTTCAATCAGTGGTTCTGTTCACCAAGGTCAAGTAAATCATGACAATTTTTTAAATTATTGACTGAAATGACACAAACTCCATAACATTGGACCTGTATAGTGGATTATACAAAGGATTTTATGGATGGTGCAGAGCAAGTGAGCGGGTCCTTCAAGTTCTTGTGGTTGTGCAGAGACATGCTGCATCCAGATGACCCATCTGTCTGTTTCTTATAATGTCCTTCAACACACAGCACCGAGATAAAAGAAAAAGACAGATACAAAGGGGAGAGAAAAGAAGAAGAAAACGGAAAGCGGCTGGCTTGGACTATAAGAGATTGGCCGGGCGATTAAGCATCACTTCCAGACAACATTCTTCTCCGAGGTGCTGGCAACTCAAAGGTGTCAATGACAACACACGCACATGTTTGCCTCACATTGTTTGGCAGGTGCGAAACCCAGAGGCAAGAATACCTGTTGATTTGTGGATGATGAAATAATTTGACTGTGCTATAGTTTGAAAGCTATTTTGAGATAATTAAGGGGAAAAAAATGTTGTCGCTTACATCATTCAACTCACAGTTTATGAAGAACTTAGAATGCACAGAGCTGGTCGTCTCTCCTGTACTGAACCAACAACCAACCAACACTGCACTACAGCAGCAAATCAGCAGCCTACATGGAGTGTCTGATGGACTGATCCCACTCTGTGAGACATGAGAAAATGTTGAAGCCGTGTGGAAGAATATTTTCAAAGCAGAGGGTAGTATTTCAACAGAGTTGTGCAAAGTTGGCCTTTCAAATCAGTAACAAATCAATTCATTTAGAACGCATGCAAAAACCCAAGATTATTCTGTTATGATTTTTGTCAGTCAAGAGGAGGAAAGAAAAAGACCTCGCTTTGATGACAACTCAAAACAGCGGCGTTCGTTTTTCAAATTGCACGCAGAATCGATACTGGCCAGCTGCTTTTACTTGGCAGATGACCGAGACAGTGTTAAGAAATTAGAAACAGGGGCCTGTTGTTACACTGCTGTTTCTTTAACACATTAAAATACGCACACTTTTGGCACAACACTCGGCTCAGGCCTTCTAATTACATCTGTTCTTCCTAAGGATTTCACACGGTGTCAGGGGCTTTGGAGCAGCTCAACCAGGCCTTTGTTGTTCTTCTACCCCTGCCTTGCTTCCCCCTCCTCACTAACTAACCCTTTTCCCTATTTCCCTAAGTTTCTAAACAACTTTCTCGTCTGGGAAAAGACACCATTCCATCAAAACTCCTCTTTCTATTGTCTTTGAGAGGGACAGAAACGGGGAGGGGAGGGGCAGGCCCAGAGAGAAGAGAGTAAAGAAGGGCGAGTGATGGTATGCAAACAGGGCCCTTATCAAGTTGAAGAGAGGAAGCAGCAGCAGAAGAAGAAGAGTCCAGCAAACGAGGAGTGTCTGCAAAAACCACTGAGTGGAGAGGCGGAAAAGAGAGATCCTCATTTGTTTGAGCGCAAGTCGTGGTTTGATCTCGGACACAAACGGGACAACAGGGAAGTTATGCAGAGAGAGAGTGGAAAGGAGAGACGGATAGGAGGCTTTGAGGGGACCCAAGTTAGCGTTTGCTCATCGAGAAAAGGAACAGCCTTTGAGGAAATGCCCAAATACACACACAGCCACCAGCCTTTCTACACCCCCCCCCCACCCGCCACTACTCAACAAACACAATGTTTGTGTGTAAGTGTCTGTGTGTGTGTGTGTGTGAGAGAGAGAGAGAGAGAGAGAGAGAGAGAGAGAGAGAGAGAGAGAGAGAGCGAGAGAGAGTGAGTGAGTGAGTGAGTGAGTGAGTGTGGTCATTTCTTTTGTAAAGCAGAAGAGGTATTTCCGTGCAACTCTGTCCACGTCAATGCTAACACATGCATTCTTTGTCAGTCTTTTGCGAGAATACACAAAAATGACAACAAAAGAGAAGACCCTTCCTTTCCCATGGAAGGAATCAAATGCAAAACACATGTTTTGCATTAGCGAAAGTGTTGTGTATTCTTTTCGTGTATTCAGACCGTTTGTACAGTTTGCAGTGCAAACGCACCAGGCATACCACTGTTTGCGTTACACGTTTCAGCTCCATCTGCAAATGCCCTTTTTTGTGAGACAACAAGTTTTTGGCATTTCAGACTATAATTTGAAATCTTATAGTCTGGGCATGGTCTGATTATTTTGTGGCTTTGCGGACTAAAATGTCATGCTGTCTTGTTTAAATGACATTTGTCAGCAGATTTAGTTCATTATTAATATGTAAATATAGCCAGCTATTTTACATAGACGTTTGAAACAATGCAGCACATTAAGTCTGCCAGAGAGAATCTAAAGCAGAGCCCGGCTCTGCAGAGAAAACTGATAAAAGTTGAAGAATCGCATCCATGTGTCAAATTTCTCTGGGAGCCACAGAGAGTCTCACACAGGGAGGGAGGATGAGACGGCCTCATGGAGGGAAACAGAAAGGAAATCATGACATTTTTTGTGTAGTTGAAAATGCTGAAGGAGGTGCGAGATCACATCCTGCTGTCACAAACCTCTTGACAGTCAGGAACTGTGAGATCAAGGTGGATATGTGCAGAGAAGGGAGTTACAGGACTCGGTGAAGGAAAGAGTTTCATGGAAGGTGCAGAAAAAGAAGGACGGGAATGGCATCAGGACGAAAAAACAAACTCTTCCTTCTTTACTAAAACAGACTTCAGACACTAGAAAGTGTCACTGAAGTGTCACCAAAGTCAGCAGCTGGAATGCTGACAAGGTCAGTCTGGAACTTCTCATTGACTTCCAGCCCTCTTCAAAACACTTTTCACCCGCTAAACCACTGTCTGCTATCCAAGGACTTTCGCCTGGCCAACTTTATTGTGGACAGATGAGCTGAATATACAAGTTCAACTTTATTTGACAGGATGTTCCCAACACACTCATTTTTCCAGTTTTGAAAGAGACTGTTTTCAGTCACACAGCCAGATCTTATCAATTGCAGCGTTGCATTTTTTTTTCTTTCAAAAGGTAAATTGTGTTACACACAAAAGCAAAACACCATTTCCTAATAATGACAGTCTGTTTTGTTGCTTTTAGTGTCTTATTCACCCCAGATGCAGCCACCACAAAAACCAACAGGACCAGTGTCACTCCAAGATTTCACACCGAAGACCAGTCAGCATTTCTGCTCGCTCTATTCTCTATTGTTCTGATGGTATGCAGAAGAAGAATGTCTTCAATAAAGCTAAGACAGTCTGTTTTATAGCCAGTGCTCCCAACAGAATTTCCAGCATGCAAACAGAATACCTCTATCTGAGTTCACGGTGACCAGGACATAAAGCCATCTACCTTTACTGAGGCCGAATCCAATCTACTAATCAAATCTGTCTTTTCAGTTTACCATCCAGCCCTCCATTTTCTTCCATATTCCCAAAGTATGCATCAAAACAAAAACCATCAATAATAAACTGAACATTACATAAAACACAAGCACTCTGACTTTGCAAAGCTTCCAATACAAAATTTTGTGGCCACTGCTCAGAAAGTTTAAATTTTATTATATTTTATATGACCTCATTATATGTTGTCAAAGAGGTCATAGTTGAGCTGGATTGCATTGTACCGAGGTGTTAAGTGTTTAGACCATTACTATAAAACAACTAGGTGACAGTCTATAAATATGTTTACACCATAAGCATAATAAAAAGAGACATAATGGCAGTTGTTAAGGTGATATTATATTGTACATGTGAACATGA
Source organism: Trinectes maculatus (assembly GCA_016785345.1). NCBI lineage: Eukaryota > Metazoa > Chordata > Actinopteri > Pleuronectiformes > Achiridae > Trinectes > Trinectes maculatus. Next base: position 114,099 of record JAFBJQ010002727.1, read on the forward strand.
GAAAGAAAACACTGTGTGTATATGGGGTATAATATTATTCCATAAAACCTTTAAAATCTCCACTGAGGTTGCATTGTTTCAAAGGTACATATAGTCTTTTGTGAAACACTTGTGTCTCAGTGAACTACTTGAACGATGAACTAACCTCCATGAATGATGGAAGAAAAAAGTTTCCTGCCACAGCTGAGTTTGGCACGCTCCAGCCTATACTTCAATTTGTTGTGCTATGCAGATGATGCTTTAGGTTTTATGGCCTTGTCCCTCTCTAAGGGAACTGGGCAGAACACTCTGGTGTGAGAACATAGCCCTTGGCACGTCACCACTGTCTGAAACAAATGTGCCGGTGCCAAGGCAAATGGAGTGACTTCATCTTGTGTCATCTCACTGAAGGACAAGTGGGCTCTTGGTGGGCCCTCTGAGGGTTCATGGGGTGCGGAGCCGAGCAGGAGGGAGCTGAATTAGAATTACTTAAAGGGCTTTCTGGCTCCAGATCCCTAGTCTGTGTGTGTGTGTGTGTATATATATATAGAGAGAGAGAAAGAGACATAAAATATATTCAGCATGAATTCTATTGTTGTCCCAAAACCTTGCCCCTTCAACTTATCCTTCTTGGATGCTATTATAATACAATTCATGCCAAATTTGGTTTTTGCTGAACTGAATTGAAGTGAACCCAAAAAATACAAAAGCAAAGTGGAAGTAAGGTAGAAAACAGGCATCTGGGGGCCCTTGAGTATATGCAATGCGTGCATGTGCGCGCGCGTGTGTGTGTGCGCCTGTATGAGGGTTGTCTCCGGTTCTGGAGGCGGTTAGAGCTGAGCTCAGGGCACTTGGAGCCCTTCTTGCTCCCTGTGGAGAGGTGTGCGCCAGCAAGAAGGGAACCAGGGCCTCTGCAGCTGCTCAGCACACGCACACAAAAACGCACACACACATATGCGCACACAAACACACGCTCACAAACACACGCACACACATGACATTTACATCTCTCTCACTGCCTCAACGCTGCATCTGTCTCCCACTTTCTGTCAAGTGTTCTCTGTTTAGTTTCTTAAATCCAAGCTAACAAGATTAAACAAAACAGACAAGATGTGTAGCAGCAAGCATAACTATAAACGATAAAAAAAACTAATACAAGCTAAAGTGATTAACTAGGTGCTTGACACCATTACAATCTGTCCTTTTTCTCACCCTCTGGCAGATAAGTAACCAGAGTGATTGATATTAAGAGACTAGCTCAGATGGGAAGATAGGTTTAGAACTGATCTCTTTCCAAACCCCGAGTGCAGTGATGTGATTTGGCACAGTGTCCCACATGGTTTTGCAACTTTTGTGTTCATCATGTGAAAAAATCTGGACCACAAAGCATTTTTCCCACATATGCAATCATCAGAAAGGGAGTGCCGTAAAATTGTGAACGTGTACATTGATCGTCACAATCCCCATAGAACATTTCATCATTTCATTTCTGATTTTTTGGGAAATCGACCTCTGCAGAAATGAATGGGGTGGCAGAGCCTTTTCTCACTGTGTCTTTAAATTTTACACTTTGCTCAGAGCTCAGATTTATTTAGACATCGAGCAGCAATTTTATATTAGTTTCAGGTTTACTCTGAATCAGGATGGTACAATTTTAACATAAATTCACCTCAGTCTGTTAAATAATCTCTTCTTTCATCCAACAGCTCACTGTTAATTCCCTGTTCTGATCACAGACAGCAGAGTTCTCATTAATCTCATCGAACCATGAATGAACTGATTATCTGATATGAATAGTTTCAGGCCTTGCAACGATGTCTTCTCTAACAAGTACTAAAAGACAATTTCCAATTTTACTTTGATCGTGGCCATCACCCACCTTCAAACATCATTAATAAACCTTATTGTTCTTTGAGAGGTCAAGAGCAAATTGATCATTTCATTATAGAAATAGCCAACCAACAGAATACAGTGCTTTCAGAGGCAGGTTGGAGACATGATTGTTTTACAGCTCTGTGGGGACAGTGAGTTGCTCAAGGACACTTAAGCAGAACAGATGCCTCAGTCGGGACAGCTGCCAGCTGCCTGCCCCTCTGTTTGACAAGCAGTTGAAGGATGCAATGTGAATTCATGGTTCCAGTTTATAACCATTTAAGTACTATGCAGATGGTAAAATCAATTAAGGTAGAATCTGGTCTCATTACTGAAATATTCAGCAGGGACTGAACGCAAACAAGTCTGTGATGCATTTCAAATCCAGAAATTCAAAGTATAAAACAAAAAAATTGATAATCACTTCTTATATTCACTCTTGGTTTTCTAGGCTAGTAAAACAGTCATGGTATGTGTTTGTATGCATTTTTTGTGTAGAACGGTGAGCATATGTATGATTGACTGTGTGTTGGTTCAGGTGTTGGGTGTCTACACAAGTACCAGCAAAGTGTAATGGAGACGTGGTGGGAAAGCAGCAGCTCTGACATCAGTGGGCTCCATGATAAATGTGCACTTTGATAAATGGAGCCTAGAAATGATCTTATACATTCACTATTGCTTTCACACACACATGCATACACAGAGTTGGATCTACTACAGTAGACTTTGTGAAGAGAGCGAAGAAAAACGACAATAAGTGAGAGAACGGGAATGATGGGTGTTTGCTCTTTTCCAAACTCGACAGAATGAATTCCTTCTGCTCATCAAAGATGCCATCTGTTAGAATAAACAAACTGCACAGAGACAATGGCGGTGCCCCTTCCTCCTCCTGACAGCTCCATCCGCTTCACACAACATCTGACTCCTCTGTGGGCGCTCAGCCTCGACAACCAAAAACACATTCGACATCAAACAGAAAACTGATACAGTAATACAGGGGAAGAGAGGGCCAACAGGTGTCTGGTCTGTCTGTGTGTGTCTGTGTGTGTGTATGTGTCTAATGCAGCATACACAGACAAGGCTGTATGAAAATGTGCGGGCATGTGCAGGTGTATGTATTTGTCTGCACGACATCCCTCAGGCCCGTCAGTCCATGCAGACATTAACACATGAGGGTATGTTTGTGTTTCCCAGGCATGTAAATGCATACTTATAGGGAGCAACGGTCTGTTTGCAATCTTTTTTCTTTTTCTTTTTTTTCTAATGTGAGAAAACAAGTTGTTATTATTATGAGTCAAATGGTGGGTAGAGCTTTTTGGCACCAAGAAGCGGGCGGCAGAGGGGAACACTAATGCTGAAAAAATGAAAATAAGTGGAACGCTGTCCAGCTTCCTTTAGCCAATGCTGATTTTATTAGCTGTCCGTATATGTCTATAAATATTTATAAACAGTGTAAAATTGCTATAAAAGCAGACAAGAGGGGGAAAAAACCCTCCACACCCTCAAAATGACTGAGGCCCAGTCTTGGTCTGGCATTAATCTCAGTGTCATTAAAAATGAGGGGGAAATTATAAGTGACAAGCTTATGGAATTACATCATGGTTTGGGTCAATGGGCCTCTCCTCAAAGACATAATAATGAAAGAACCAGAGGTACACCAATGATATCTGGAGCTTTGGGATTAGTGCTCATCCAGCACTGTGAAGTTGGCAATATAGTGTTATTGAAACTTACATTTGTGCTTTTGAAGACAATAGGACAAAAATCCCACTATTGAAGGTTAGAATAATGCCTCTAATGCATCCATGCCTACAATAACACCAAGCTCATGTCTTTACTTTTCACATGTGGTCTTTTGTTGTGCATTTCCGTTTAAGCTGTTCTATAAATTATTTTCACATTAAGTAGAAAGACAAACTGTGACACAAAGCTGAATCGATTCCAGCAGCTTTGGAATGAAGTCCTCCTTCCTTCGAACATGATTTCTGGATGCACAAGCATCAGCCAGGATTCATGATGTTTTCCATATTGTACAGCTGCAGTTTCACTGATAATTGCAAACAAACTGCTATATAGGTGACTTCGACTTGAAAATTGAAAATTGGGAATAATGACTTCACATGCATTTTGCATGATTTATAATGTCTTTACCTCCTCTGACGCAGTCATGAACAATAAAAGAAAGCACCTGGTATATAGTAAGTTTCCATTCCAACTTCTGGTATGATTTAAAACACGTCCTGTCCACCAGAAAAAGTTCTGTCTCTAAAACATGTATCAATGCAGCTTTTATGCGTACAGACCTACGTAAATATAAACAATACAAATTGTGCATGTGGTGGATTAATACTATTTGTGGGTACAATGTGCATACAAAGATATCAGATAACTTGTACACTAACTGCAATAATGCTGAAACCTCAAACATGATTTTCATGAATTACTACTCTGTCATAGGCATTTAACCTGTATTATGAGTTAGCATGTTCTTCAAACCCCTTGTAAACAAGACCTTGTGAAGTGGTACATAGTTGTGCAAGATAAAGAAAATGTTTGCCAACTTTATTAGGGCAGATCATCTGGAACGAGGAATGTCTACACAATATTTCCTGGTCAACCATCCTACCCTTCAAATTCTGAAGATAACTTCACATCATCAAAATTATAATGTATTTCTTGGTACCAACACTTCTTTCGCAATTTAGGTTTGAGCTGGCACGATCTCAACAACTACATTTGCATAATCTGAAAAGTAAACAAACTCGTTACGCTTTTTACAAACTCACCCATTCTTGGATTAAGCCTTTAGCATCAGACCAATTTTACATTGTCACATAACCACTAACTTCTGAAAGTTATGTCTTCAGAATAATTCTGTGGCTCCAGTTTAATCTTCATGCCACCCATCGTAAGGCCCTGACAGAAACGTGTTGCCTCATTTGAGCACTGGTCAAAGTCTTTTTTCTTCTCTGAGCTGGCCATTGTTGTGGGGACTGATAAATATTTACTCTTCCCAGCTTGGCAGGGAAATGAGTGGGAGGGGAGAGGGACCCATTGTGACAGAGGGGTTAGAGATGCTGACAAGTCAGCAGGGTCCCTTTCCCCACTCGCACCTAAAACCCCAATACACTGTGAGGATTTTAACTGGGACAGATTCACTGCAAGTAATGGTTAGAGCTGGACTGTTTGTGAGTGGATGCATGATGCAGGTGTAGAGACAGAATGGGATGAGTGAAAGAGACATGGGCAGACAGACAGTCAAGAGGGTGACACACAAGCCCAGATAAAAAACAAAGAGCGCACTCCTGAAAAGGGGGTGTTGAGAAGGTCCCCATCTGAGGGGTGATAGACCACCAGCAGAACTCACAAGACAATAGAGCAAAGAGGATCCACAATACCAGACAAAGAAACCCAATAGTCATTTTTCTGAGTCGGAACAAAACAGAGCTTTCCAGGGGCAGCCATATTTAAATCGTCTCTGTCAAAGAAACAATTGTTATTTAGTTACAGCTCTCAAAATCAAATACAGAAAGAATTGCTGCTAGAATTGTTATGTGGGAAATCCTGGAGAGAAAAGGAACAAAAATAAGTCTTCACTAGCCTGCATGTGGGGAACCGTTATCCTTTCAGGGTCATCTGAGTTTTTATAACCACCCTATCATAAAAGCTGGACCTGCTTCATTTGATGAAGCATATGATGTCAGATGGCTGGAATAATGGTGCTACTGAAGGCTGGTTTTCCTAATTAGGGTCTGACAGTCCTGAGATGGTAATTAAGTCTTTGCACAAGAGGTTTGCTGAGAGCATTTGGTTGTCCCAGAGTTGCACTGATCAGTGCATGTCTCCACAGAATGAGAACATTTTCCGGTTGTAAGTTTAGATGTCAAGCAGAGGGTTCTTTTCCCCCCTTTCAAAGCTTGTTGTTTTGCAACTTGTCGGTCAACCAGTTCTACATCAGACAGTGGAGCAAATATATATACTTCCTTTTGTTTATTTTTCATGAGCTGAATCCTCTCACCAATTGCCTGAAGGAGCTTTGCTAATTCACCAGCATATTCCGATGCACATCCTACAAGCCAGACGTTCCCCACCCTGCTCGAGGCCATAGCAGCACCTCCCAGTTTCCTCACTGTCTTCAACATAGCAGAGAAGCTTTAGTAAGTTTAGTTTCAACTGTAATATCAATCACAATAAAAAAAAATTAAATGTGGATACACATACAAGTCCAATGAGCCACTTAGGTGTCAGAGACAAATGTATAGGTCAAGCTTCCTTCAACTGATCAAAGACAACAAAACCTCAGCACCTACAACAATAACCAGAGCTCCTATTTCCATTGATGTGAAGCAGTATGACTGTACCTTTCTTTCATTTATCATTTCCTCTCTGCTTCCCTGGCTATAAGATTTGTTTCCTGTCTGAGACAGGATTGGAAATGAGAAGAGTCAGTGAATTTAAAGCAGTCTCGGGCTATGAGCTGAATTATACATGAGGTAAAACTACATTTTGTGGATCTTTGACAGAGGTCAGTGCAGCAGATCAGACCACTATAGAGATTCAATTAGCATTCGCTTTCTTTGTGATAAGTGGGCTGGGGAATGTGCACTTTTCCTCTCTCAAAAAGACAAGCAAAACAACAAATGCAACATTTCAATGTATTAGGTAGCTGTAATAATACATCATAACTTACTGCAGCTGGTATGACGAATCATACAGCTCAACTAATAACAATAGCAAGCATCTGTACTAGAAACAAAGTTGATTCAATGAGCTTTATTACACTTCCACTAAGATTGCTGTATTTTTTTTCTTTTTTAATATCATGAAAGTCAAGCCAGGTGGCTTATGTCTCCCATTTTTGATTTTATGATATAATATACAGGAAATGCTCCAATCCACTCGTAATACTGGGCTAGTAATTAATGTTTGGTCATTTTACTTTTTCCCGTGTCCTGCTACGACTGACTGGATCAGAATTGTTTGTAGAGGCCTATTCTTTGATGACTTGAGCACTTGAGTTTGTGGCTGATGTATATGACAACCCAAATAATGTGCTTAAAATCTATTTCAACCAGTCCCCAATGTTTGGAAAATCAAGACTTCAACTTTTACCTTTAACCTGTTGATAATCAAACAAGACTTCTTTTACATATTCAAAAATATTTCAACATTAGTAGTTTTTCATCACACTTATTTTCCCTATCTATTAATATGTAGTTTCATTACACTCATCAGGATTACATGATCATAAACTGTGGAAATGTTTTAAGTAAGGTTGTGTTTGGCTCCAACATTGCTTATAATGTGATGTCATTCCATGACACCTGCACCTTGTTATAATGAGGGAGTCATGTTTTCCAAATGCCTCTCAAATAATCATTTAGAAACACAACTGATTATTAAAATCAACAAACCGCAAACTTTAATGAAGACGTTGTCCCATGCATCACAGCTGAGGCTTCTAATGAAGCAAAAAACGTGCAACTATGTGGCAACATAGGGTTATTGGATATGAAACGGCTGCTGGAGGTATCTTCACACAGATGTATTATAGTATAGATAAACATTCCAAACCATTCATGAGGCTTATAAAGTCTGGAGGATAACCTGAGGCACTGGCCGATGACGCAGCAGTCATTTACAACTCTCCAGGATCAAAGTTAAAAAGTATATGTTGTGTGTGTGTGTGTGTGTGTGTGTGTATTGGAGTAAGAGGCACAATAAATTGGCTGCCAGGCTCAGCCCAAATGTACACGCAACCTAGTAATCAAGGGTTCCCATGCAAGAGACAGTCAACACAGCTGCAGAGAACAGAGCGGGTGGATCAATCGCTGGTTACTGGCAGATTTGTTTGAGTCAGCAACCTAAGAACCATTAGGATAAATCACGAGGAGCTTTCTACTTTCCCCTCTAACCAGTCTGCAGTCACTTGGTGTTTGTTGTGCATAAGGCTGGTGTATTATTCCCTTATTAGATGAGTCCATCTGAGACTGATTTCAAACTGCATATCAGGGTTGCGTGATGGGACTTAAATCCCACACTCCAATGTAGCTCATTCCATACCCAAGATTTGAACCCAAAGTTTCTGATTAATCTCAGCAGGGCTTGATGTGACTAGTTAAATGTGACACTGGCTTTTGAACAAATAAAAGCAAGATAATTTATGAGTTAAAATGAGGATAACCTCAAGCAGGGAGCATAAGAAGCACAGATGACATGACAGTAGTTTGAAGTTTGACAAGCAACTGCTGTACAGTATGTAAAGCATTAAGTTTACATCAGAGCCAGAGGAATACTGCGTTTTTAATCAGTCAATCAATCAGTGTGTAGCAGTTTTTGTAATCCCTGTGACTCAGGAACATTTTACATTTTATTACGAAGTTAAATAGTAGTTACCACTCCAACCACTGATTAATATCAGTACTGTTGATCATGTTTATTTTTAGCTCTGTTAGAAACTACCTTAAATCACTTCCCTCATGCAACCACTACTACCTAATTCACTGCAATTTCGGTCAACTTAATTATGACCACAATTTGCTTCGCAATTTGCTGACGCCAACAGGGAAGAACACATAGAGGGAAATGATTCAATATAACGTACTGTAAATAAACACAGACAAAAAAGTGCGGGACACATGTCACCAGAAAAATTTGAACAATCAAGAATAATCTCTTGCAGATTTTCACTTTGCAATCAAATAAAAGTTGGTGTTTACTTTCTCTAGGGCTCTCAAAGGCTGACAGAAGAGTCCAAGCCACTAAAGGCAGGGCATGCTGGGCTGAGCAGCACTGAAGCCAGTCCATTTCAGCAGAATCAACAACAGACACTGTCCATGTTACAAAGCAGCCTCAGCTGTGTGCGATCAAACAAAATAATAAATGGAGCCAGGCATGCACATGTCTCTTAGTCCTTTAAAGGACATGTGAATAGTTACACACGTGTACTATTCACATGCACGTTGCTACCGCTAACTCAAAGCCTACAGACTTAATGCATAGTGCACACAAACATGAGAACACAATCGCTTGTGTTCCCTACATCTAAACATGACAGGGTGGCCAATGTGAATGAATTAGGAGGCAAGGCAGTCTGGTGTCTAACGTCAACCTACTGAGACTCTCGGAGAGCTGCTGGCTGATTGAAAAAGCCCTGACAACCTTTCAGCAGGTCAGGGCAGAACAAAACAGTAAGCCAGACAATGTCACGGGAAGCACATCAGCCTAAACTATTAGCGCTACTTTTCTTGGTAGGGATAATTCGAAAATAGTCACACACCAAACCACACATGTTGGCATACATCTGCCAACAATTTGCATTTTCCGCTGGGGAAAATGCAAATTTAAAAGGGCCGAATTTTATGAACACGTCATCATCACATATCATTCAAAAATGGTTGGGAGGCTTTTCCTGACGCAAACACCTCCCAGAAAATTAAAAAAGCAAACAGCTTTCCAGAAAATTAGTGAGGGGGCACTGTGTTATGAATCGAAACACCTTTACCTTGCTCACTGACCCAGTTGTGGCGAGGTGAAGAAAAACATCCTCACCATTTACCAGAGGCCTGTCTGGACTCGCCAGAGAGAGGCATGGGGTGAAAGGAAGAGGACCAGCAGATGGTATTTTATGCTTCTATAGTAACAGATGCTTTTTGTTAGGCTTCCTTTATAATACGAATGAACGGACAGAAACCTTTCCATTCAGATGTTTTGATGTCCATCCAAAGCTGAGTGTAGGAGGTTTGGGCTTTTAGCAAATGTTTCTTTGGGGATATAAACACAAAAACAGAAGAGTGTGGGTTGGCCCTGAAATAAAACAAACCAGGAGCTCTGTTTATACCATGGGTTTACAGCTTTGTTGTAGACTATGCTATATAACGCTAAGGTATTAAGAGAGTCACAATAGCCAAAAAATAATATCATGTATCGTATTTCAAGTGTTTCAGAGTCACCACTGTGCATACATAATCTGTCACACAAGAACTATGTTCTGGCAGCAAACAGAGTAACAAGAGCACCGCTCTGCTTTCAGCTCAATGCTAATACTGCACAAGAAACTACTCATAATAACAATGCTATCATTTAGCAATGGTAATGTATTATTTTCACCATCTTGCCTGACCTGATGATGGCATCAAATAAAAATTTACATGATCTTGCCACACGCATGGCTACGAGACAAGACTCTTTCACAGGTGTTATTTATTATGAGCTATGTTGAAATATTTATTTATAGAAAGACAATGTTATAGATACTGCCCGCATACAGTGCATCCGGAAAGTATTCACAGAGCTTCACTTTTTTGACTGTTTTATGTTATGGTTACTGCCTTATTCCAAAATGGAATTAATTCTCAACATTCTACACACAACTACCTACTCTATAATACATGTGCACAAGTATTCACAGCCTTTTCCATCAAGCTCAAAATCAAGGTCAGGTGCATCCTGTTTCCACTGATCAGCCTTGAAATGTTTCTACAGCTTAATTGGAGTCCATGTGTGCTAAATTTTGTTGATTGGACACGATTTAGAAAGGCACACACCTGTCTATATAAGGTCCCACAATTGACAGTGCATGTTGGAGTGCAAACCAAGCATGAAGTTAAAGGAACTGTCTGTAGTCCTCTGAGACAGGATTGTTTCAAGGCACAAATCTGGGAAAGGGTACAGAAAAATTTCTGCTGCCTTGACGGTCCCAATGAGCGCAGTGGCCTCCATCATCCGTAAATGGAAGAAGTCTGGAACCAGCTGGCCGGCCGTCTAAACTGAGCGATCGGGGGAGAAGGGCCTTAGTCAGGGAGGTGATAAAGAACCCAATGGTCAATCCACTCCTTGCTCCAGCATTTCTTTGTGGAGAGAGGAGAACCTTCCAGAAGGACAACCATCTCTGCAGCAATCCACCAATCAGGCCTGTATGGTAGAGTGGCAAGACGGAAGCCACTCTGTTGTAAAAGGCACATGTCAGCCCGTCTGGAGTTTGCCAAAAGACACCTGAAGGACTCTCAAACCATGAGAAACAAAATCTTCTGGTCTGATGAGACAAAGACTGAACTCATTGGCATGAATGCCAGTCGTCATATGTGGAAGAAACGAGGCACAGCTCATCACCCGGCTAACACTATCCCTACAGTGAAGCATGGTGGTGGCAGCATCATGCTGTGGGAATGTTTTTCAGTGGCAGGAACTGGGAGACTGGTCAGGTTAGAGGGAAAGATAAATGCAGCAAAATACAGAGACATCCTGGAGCAAAACCTGTTCCATAGCTGTCTGGACCTCATCATTCAGCCCTTAGCACACAGCCAAGATATCAAAAGAATGGTATCAGGTCAACTCTTTGAATGTCCTTGAGTGGCCCAGCCAGAGCCCAGACATGACTCCGATTGAACATCTGTGAAGACATGTGAAAATGGCTGTGCATTGACGCTTCCCGTCCAACCTGACAGAGCTTGAGAGATACTGCAAAGAGGAATGTGCAAAACTGCCCAAAGATTGTTGGGCCAAGCTTGTGGCATCATATTCAAAAAGACTTGAGGGTGTAATTGCAGCCAAAGGTACATCTACAAAGTACAGTGCAAAGGCTGTGAATACTTATGTACATGTGATTTCTTGAGTTTTTTATTTTTAATACATTTGTTGTGTGTAGAATGTTGAGGAAAAAAATCAACTAATTCTATTTTGGAATAAGGCAGTAACATCATACAATGTCAAAAAAGTGAAGTGCTGTGAATACTTTCCGGATGCACTGTAGGGCATACAAAATTAGGACATACAAATCTGTCAATATCCTTTCACAGAAAGTGCACTGAGTGGTGTGAAATGTGTGGAAAGATGTACTGAAGTGCTTAAAATACCACATGATGTTCTGTTGAGCTCAGTTTCCAGATATCTGATGTGTGAACACAGTGTATTCTTACCTGTAGAATGACAGTGGACCACGCTCCACATTTGTTCATGCGTTCAGACTCTTGAAGTCCTTAGAGAAACAAAAAATCTGTGAAAAAAAAATATAACATAACATCTGTCAATGTTCTTCTGGATAAATTGAGTGACTAAATCACAATTACATTTTTTCTATTGTTTTAATGTATGTCTTAAAGACAGCATGTTAATAAACCAACACACTTACACCTAGGATATTAATAATATCATATGGTCTAAATATTTACATATCCATTATTGATCTGCTTACCTCTAACCACCATTGAGTGTTTTTAACAGTTTCTGTGGTTCACCAAGAATATATCAAAAAACACAAAATGTTAACCCCAGAATATGTGGCGCCGTCTCTCAAAGACACGGGTCAAGTGACTTATTAATGGTATTTTTAGCCATAAATCTTCACAGACAAATATCATACAGGATGAAAAAGGAATAACTGATAATTGTTTCAAAGGGTCAAACTCTTGCAAAAACAGAAATTATTCTTAAATTTAACTAAGTTGTTGGTGAGACTTTTTTCTTACAAACAATATATTGGTTCTACCAGACCAGACTATTAATGAAAAATTGTTTAATAGTATAATTTATCACATATCTAATGTTTTTTTCCATTTTAAAGCATTCTTCCATGTGACATTTTTGTCATGTTTTAATTATCTAATAATCCCTTTTGTCACTTGTAAACATTTTTGGATTTGACTTGTATAAAAATGATTGCTAAACCTAACTTATAAAAACACACCATTGCTCACTCTCTCAGAGTCTGCTAATATAGTAGTGAAAGGTTGGAGGTTACAGGCGGATCAGTCATTACCCAGTCATACATAGTGGAAGCTCGAAGTGATATGACAAGTGATAAGAAGATGAGAATCTTGGTAAACGGTTAAAAGAGTTGGAGACTATATCCCTCTAGATATGATGTCAGTCCAGGAAGGAACATGTAGCCTAATGGCAAGGTTCTGCTATGTTCTTGAGTCTGTCTAAAGGCCTTGCAGAACAAGAGGCCATTCAAACCCAACATATGGTCCACATCACCAATTACCAAGGTGTGTGTCAATAGGGAGAAGATGAAGAGAGTGGTAGCCACAGAGGGAGTTTAAATATGGACAGATGAGGAGAGAAGGAACTTTTAGCCAATTTAGAGTAAAAACCTCAGGGTCAGAGTGTATTTAACCCAACACAATGGTTTAATGTTTCTCCCAAGCCTCCCCATTTCATTAAGTGAGACTGTCACAACTATATTTCACAAATCAAAAAATGAAAGTATTTATACTTAAACAATATTGAGTATAGAACTGCCTTTGGAAAAACAAAATTTTTTGGCACAGAAAATGTAACCATGCAATGCAAGCTTGAACAAAAATGACTTTCTAACCAAGAACATATTCCCAATAGTTACAGATAATACTTTGTTTTCTATGCATATCAGGTGTTTGTGTCCCATAGGGTTGTTTGAAAAAATGTTAAAATAAAGGAATGTTATCAATTTCTGACAACAAAGTAAATGACAGCCAAAGATTGCTGACACACACATGAAGGCCCAAATAAAACAAAAAAAAAAAAAAACAGAACAAAACAGATGACCCTGGACTAACCGCATGCTAGTTTTTATTCTGCACTTGTATCTTGCTCTGAAATGTTTGGGACCTTATAGAAAGAAAAGATCAATATGTTGCATAGAGGACATGCGATAAAACATTGCCTGTGGTGGAGAAAGGGACAAACCCTGTTGGTTTCACAAGGAGCGGGTTAGTCTACAAGGAACTACTCCCCAAATTCCAATCTTTCCGCAATTCTGTAAATGTTCCCTTTAAGCCTACAAAGATGCAAACAAGCTGTTGATTCAGTGGCAGAATCCTTTTCCCTAAGCCGCTATTTGCTTAGCAGCGATGACACAAGGGGAGGAATTTGAGCAATGCCTGTGTAACACAGACTCATTTCCTCTGAAGGAGAGCCATCTCCAGACAGAACAGACATCACTGAAGTCTGGTTGATTCGTGTGCCTCTGGCTCCATGTTAGCAAGTGTCCAGACATGTTATTCACTGATGTCTCTGTCATGAGGTACTCTGTCATATGCATCCACAATTACAAACAGACTAACTATTCACTCATTCGACTATTCATAACTAGTAGGAAAACATGTGATGACATGAAGCAATAATATAAAGAAACACTTTGAATATGTCAAACCGTTTTTTCCAGTTACCTCATCAGACTCAACAATGACAAAAGACGGTGAAAGACCTTCACTCATCACTTACTTGTTTTGACTGAATAATGAATAGATGCCAATCCGTATCTATCAAGACAATAAATTCACCTGACTTGTTCTAGAGGAACTCACCAACTATCTCTGACAATTCTTTGTTCTTATCTTTGAGTTGCAGCTGGAAGAAACAGCTAACTACTTACAGAATTCCAGGAGGCTTACTGTGTCTTTCTGTACAAATGGAAAGCTCTTCAAATGCTAAGGGATCAAAGAAGCCATATCTTAACTGTGCCACTTTCAAGTAGCAAATGAAAAGTGTGAAAGGCAATGGTCTCTCTGTGATGGGATCAACTTAAACTCAAGCAGCCTTGAGAAAACTCAAGAAAACCCTGCTCGTTCAATAGGAGATCAATGCCAAGAGTTGTGGAGATCTGCCATCGACACTTATTCTCTCTTTAGTTTTCCCTCATATTTTCCACTGGCGGGTCAATGATATGTCATGAATTTACATGCTAGTAAAATGCTATGTGAAGTTTAAAGAGCACTGAAGGATGCCCTTTTTCTCAAAGTAATCCCAAGTCATGGAAAAGATAAACGAAGCAGACTGTGCAAGCATTTTCTGCACTTCATGGATACAGGCCAAGAAGCATGTGCCCTCTTTCCACTTGTGTCTTTTTCCAACTCTTCGATTTCATTCAAGATATAAAGTATACAGGAACTCATACAGAGCAAGCAGACTTTTAAAAGTCAAAAAAGCCTGTATCAGATGACACAGAGATATCAAAATGTGAGATCAGTGATGAAAGCAGTGGCTTTGAGAGTAAAAGATGCAACAAGACCAAAACAGGGTATGGTAGTGAGGACTAGGATTAAGGAATGAGGTTAAAAGGGATGGATTTAAGAAGTAATGTCAGCCCTCAGACTTAATCCAATTACAGACAATACAAGCCACCTGACCAAACCTACCTTTACAGAATATTTATACACACAGACCAAATACCCACATCTGCAAACATATGTTCATCCACCCACACACACACCTGTCTTTTGTCTTGTGTGGGTGCGTCACTCATTCTGCTACTAATACATTTTACCCACATAAGAAGAAGAGTGAGTTGATGGAAGCAGCACAGAGATCACTGAATAGCTGGATTCCTATGAAGCCTGGCTGCAGGGCAGCCTCAGAGACAGCTCAATATCTCAAAAAGACACTGGCTCAAAGTCATAGCCACAAGGAAATGTGTCATATAATATTATCAAATTAACTAATAACATGTAACTATTTGCTAAGTAGACAATAAATGAGCTTAACCCAAATCCAGTTTCAGACGTAAGTACCTTGTCAAAATTGATGTCAAATGTGTAGTTCAGAAGTTCAGAACAGTGCTCTGAAACCTAAAGAGAATCAATCAGGGAGATTTTTCTTTTGTTTATAATTCTTTTTTTGTCAGTGAAATGACAAATGGGCATCAGAGCAGGCCAGAGCACACAAGGCGGCAGCCTTGCAGCTGTTCCTGTATGCATTACTATCATCACTGTTTGTGTTCCCAGGAGAGGTGGACAAAGCGCTTCCAGGTCGCCCGCTAACCTGCCTTCTCATTACCAAAGGTCACCCTGCTGGAACACAATGGTGACCCCTCATGCCAAAGGTAACTTGGAGAAGAATAGGGGGTGGGGGGCCAAGAGAGAAGTGGGAAAGATGAGCACATTCATTTCACCTAACAATGATTCTTGGGGCTAGTTCTTTGGGCATTCACAAATTTATGTTGCAAATATTGAAATTACCTTTAAGGGTCTAATGTGAGGGTTTTCTTCTATCACTCCCTCCTGTTTCCAAATTAAGTGTTTGGCATTTGGCACAGACTGGGGTGAAAGCCTATAGCTGGCATTGCTCTTAGATCACAGCAAGCTCATTAGCTCTGGCCCGCTGTTGCATTCACTCAAACCAGACCAGAGACGTGATCGGGTGGAAATTCAAAGAGGGAAGGAGGAGGGAGAGGGGTGGAAGGGACAGATATGCTTCTTTGGATAAGGAAATGCCTAAAAATTACTTCCTGTATTTACCATGGAAAACAAAACAGTGAGGCACTGTGGACAATGGTGTGAAACCCAACTGCTACCCAAGAGGACACATTGTAATCCATCATTATGGTTACATACAGTACACACAAATGTGATGGGGTTGAGGGAATGTTGGGAAATACAACATCTGGATCTTATAGTACATGCCTCTGTAGTTTCTGACAGCCCCCCTTTCAAAAGAGCACCAACCCACTCTTGGTCAATTGATGCTGCTTCCTTCCCCTCTTGTTTGTGTCTTCCTCCCTCCTTCTCCTCCATCCTATATCCTTTACCCCTCTGCCCCAGGGCCATGTGAAAAGTCCCACTTACCAGAAACACGAGAACTGCTAACTACTGAACAAGAAGTTGGAATATGCAAAACACAAAAGCCCTCACTAAGGGCCATGCTGAAATGTGACTGAATGCATCAGGAGGTTGTAAAAGCCCCCCTCCCCATTCACCCAAGATCAATGTAATTATGAAAGCTGTACGGGGAACTTTCCGGACTTAGTCAGGCAATAAGTTCTTCCAACAGAGACCCTTTTTAACCCAGCAAGTGGAGAACAGGCAAGGTCTTCCAGCTGCCTCCCATCAGCAGCTATAAGAAACCGGGGAAAAGAAAAAGGGGAGGAAAGAATAGAGGTTTGTAACACCTGCAGCAGGGTGCCAGCAAACACTCCTTGGTTCTTCGGCCCCTTGGTGATCCACTCCATAAATCCTTTTGATTAGCTACTGTAGTGGACCTAAGTGTCACTTAAATCAAACCTCAGAGGAGAAGCTGTTGTGACCTCCAAGGTTTGGAAATGTTATTAAGGCTCAACTGATTCATTCAAAAACAAAGCTGGTTCTGTTTCTCAAATAAGAGAGGATGGAAGAGGGAAGGGTGTCATGGACATGTATTAGAAGGAGACGGGAGCATGACAGCATATTCTCGGTTATTACAGCTATTAAGGAAACTTATCCATTACACTATTCTGGAAAGGGTACTCTTCAAGGGTACTCATCTGTATTTGCTCTGATAAAAAAATCTGCACCTGTCAATTCATTATGTTTTCAAATATCTCCTTCTGGAAAGCATCTCCACAAAGTGGCAGCAGAGAAGGGGGTTTACGCTGTAAATTAGACTCAGAGCTTGTCACTGAAAAATTCCCAAATTCATGACATGCTAGGGTAATCACAACATTAACCTGAAGTGCTGTTACTCACTAAATGAGAAGGTGATTGAACCCAGGCACAAAAACTCCACAAATCACAATGAAGTCCACTAAATGAAGCAGCTGTCCTGACAGAGGCACACAGTCAACAGAGGTCTATAAACCTGCTGTGCTTACGGTAACAGAAGGGATGGCACAGCTCAGGTCAAAACTGCTAGAGGATTGTTGACAGCTGACAGAGACCAGACCCAAGAGTACGATGGGATTCCTAAGAGTGCAAACTGTATTTTTACATATGTCTGAATGACTATACTCCAGCATCTGTAACAACATATGTCTACTTTTGGACTCCAGGAAAGAATAATTTTCAAGATCTTTCTTTCTCTGATAATTTCTTCCCCCAAGAACACATAACGCAGATGAGAGTAATAATGGCACAGTATTTTCGTTGTTCAGACCACAATTAGGCTACAGGCTACCTAAAGGCTACCTTTAGCGTGTGTTAAAATTACAAACTACAGAGCAAAATAATTAAATAAGTTGTCATAGATAGAATTATACATCTGTACAGTATGTACAGATGTATACCCCAACCCCACAAACCAGAAAAGAAGGTTCTAGTGGGGAAGACTTTTTTAAAAACGTTTTATTCATTGTTAAATCAATGGAAATTCACTTCCACTATATTTTCAGTGTGATCTCATATTTTAAGTTTGAATAATGAAACAGAACAGAAACTATACATACACAACAACACAACATTCATAACTGTGCATTCATTCACACACAGATACACACACCCACACACACTCTGTAGGCAAAAGCATGCTGAAATGCTCTTCAGTCGGCTTTGACAGCTTAGGGCATCCTGTGAGAGGACTCATATCTATACTGGCAGATATGTAAGCCTGGCTTATCTTTGCCAAGAGCTGTGTACATTTATTTGCAGATGTATGTGCTTTTATGCTTTCAGAGGAGATATCTGGCTTCAAGCCCCATGTCCTAATAGGCATTGGTTTCTAAAAAAATGTCCAAGCCCTGGACTTTTTTTTTAGAAACCAAAAGTTTAATTAACTTAAAACAACTAATTTGCTGCTTTTCTACATGTCCTATCAGTAAGAGCAAACACTTGCCTCGTTTAAGTGATTACTTTCTGTGTTTTTATTTAAGACATTTTATGTCATTCAGTAAATCCAAATGAAACAGAAAAGCAGTTAATCAAATCCGTGCCAATGTCATTAAAAATATAATTTGTAATCCAAACATTTATGTCTCATGGGTTTTTATGTAGAAACACTCTAGCATACAGGAAATTGCACATTTAATTCTCCTAGTAAAGCTGTTTGGAATAAATGGGAGAACTTGGCATGGTAGTGCTTTGGCATCAGCCTCGCGAACAAAAACTCCAACCTACCGTAGGTACAGTCCCAGACACAGGTGATCTCTGGGAAATTTTTTGCAACGTTTTACAGCAACACATACTGTTATTCCAGCAAAAGAATGTAAAAAGATGTGTAGTCACATAAATCAACTGTATCTGTTAAGACTTTAATGTTAACATCAGCCACAGTTTCCTGATATTTGAACAAGTCCAGTTGAATGATAAACTCAGCTACACTGTATAAAGAAACATGAAATGCTGATTATTAACAGTTCATTGCTCATTAACAGTTACAGATACTGCTCACATTTATGTTTATACGTCAGACTCGTGTTAGATGGCCAGGGGTCTTTCTGTGTGGAATTTGCATGTTCTCGCCATCTGCATTATGGGGGTTAGGTTGACTGGTGACTCTAAATTGGCCATAGGTGTGAATGTGAGTGTGAATGGTTGTTTGTCTGTGTGTGCTATATATTGGCCCTGTGATAGTCTGGCAACCTGTCCAGGGTGTACCCTGTCTCTCGCCCAAAGTCAGCTGGGATTGGCTCCAGCTCCCCCCTGACCCTGAGAAGGATAAGCGGTAGAAAATGACTGACTGACTTGTGTTAGAAGTGGCTCTATATACCCTGCCTGAACACAATCATGCAGTGGGGACCACAGATACCATATAGTGGGGATTGAGAAGTTGCCAACAACCCAAGTGAGTGCCATTAGTAAATATACCCACACTACCCTGAAGCCAGGCTGGGCAGCTCTTCTAGAGCCCTCCGCTCACCACAGCCACAAGCCTGAGACTGGCCAGGGTCACATTCAGCCGTTCATATGTCTGCTCTGCTCATATAGCTGCTGTGTCCACCAGGAATCCAAAACAAAATATGTAGGGACTACTAGGAACAGAACTCTTTGAAGGGCTGTGTGCCTTATGGGTTCCCATTCTGCACCAACCCACTGCTCTCAGGGATGCTGCCAAGAAAATGCAAGCCAAATGTAGCTAAAGTTCATTTATGTTGGCATGTATGGGTGTGCACGTGTGTGGCTAGGTCCACGAATGTGTATGCATGTATCTTTAATTGTTGACTGAGAAGGAAAAGTATCTAGTTCCTCTGTAGTAGGCTAAAACTGAAAAAAAAAACCCATATCAGACAGATTATAATCTTATACACATTAGAAAGGTTGAAGATACAAAGGGGGAAAGTCAGAGAGGGACGGAGAAACAAAAGAGGGAGGCATGTTAAATTGCTCTGCATGGCAGCAGCTCCTCAGTTTGCCGTTAAGTCCAATTTATGATTGGGCTCCAGCTACACCAAGGTCCTCGCAAGTAAAACAACAGAACTTGGCCCTCCTCCATCTCCATCACGCCATCTGTACATATCCATCCACCTCTGCACTGTGACCCAAACAACAAGCCCTCCAGGGTCAGTGGCTTGGGCCCAGGCCAAGACTGCTCTCTTTCCCCATCCCAGCCTTCCCCCACCCCACCTCTGCACCAGGACAAACCCTCCCTGGTTTGTGTCAGTCTAATGACCGGACTCATAACTGCTGTTTGGTGAAAGAGCAGATGGAACTCTGGGACGATTTACAGCACAGCACACACAGAGAAGAGATGAAGGAGGGAAGAGGGCAGTTAAGTTGCAAAGGGGAGTAAAAGAAATGCTTTGTCAAAAAGATTTTCTGGCCAGCAAACACATAATATGCCTCACATTTGCACATTTTTCCAATTTATCTTTTATTGAATTGAGGCCTCAGACTCCTGGACGCCTTTATGGAGAATATAGCGGAGGAAGAGGAGGAAGAGAAAGTGAGACGGAGATCCTTGTGTCAAAATGAACATTACATTTGTGCTAGTCCTCTTGACACTGCTTCATTGTGAAGATGATAGGTCTTACATAATGATGATGATGATGGTATTTAGAGCACTGACTGTTCTAAAGAGGCAGTTGCACTGAAACCCTATTAAATCATCATGCTTTGTGATGCAATAACAACCTACCCTAGCCAGAAGTAAAGATTTTAATCAGTAATGCCTCAAATGTATATTATATGTATATTTATAAATTAGTTCTGGCATGCAGCTGATACCAACACCGGACATAAAGGGAGTGAACAAGGGACCTCTCCAGGCAATGAGTGGCAAGAAACAGGGGCACGAGGCTTCTATAGGCTTCTTATTATATTTGAATTTCATGTTAATTTGTTTTTTACTCCACCACATTTGCATAACATTCTAAATATGAAACAAGCTACTAAGGAATTCAATTTAAGACAATTAAAGTATTAAAATCCTATGTACATGTTAATGTATATAGTGAACTATTGTATATATAATTTGATATGATTTGATATTATGACTTTAAGTAACTAATGTGATGATCCTACTACTGCGTTGTGTTTCTTTGTGAGTGTGTTCTCACATTTCTTTCCTGACTTCCAGGAGTCAGAGCGGAGGAGGTGTGTCAGGAGACCTGAAGCACACCTGAAATCAATTCCACCTGGCCTCTATAAAAGGAGGCTGGAGAAGCCAGTTCTCTCTCTCCTCTCTGCAAGCATGGTTGGGTCTTTGTTTGCTGGTGTTATATTGTTGTTGTCTTTGTGCCACACACTCTTCATACATCCAAGTGTGAACTATATGACTACTATTACTGACCTACATTTTGTTCTTAGTTAAATATTAAAATAAAGTTTATTTGCTTTAACTTCAGTTTACCTATGTGGTCTCCCTCTTTTGTCATGAGTTTTGAGCCAGTTCATGCCACTAACTTGTAGTGGAGTAATTCTATACTTGTTGTTGTGTTGTAATTTTTAGGGTTGTGCAAATGGATATACGTGATAGTAACTGTGCTTCTACTTCAAACGCAGTATATTTGTACAACAAATAATACAAAATTTTATCAGTTACAAATCCTGCACATGCACCTTATTATTGTTGTAGGGTACATGAAATTAAACCTACAAAGACTACTGATAAAATCTGCCCCTGAATTCTTGGAGTAGGATAAGTAGCATGAGATACCATTCTCTTTGCTAAGTGTCACGAATTCCAGGAACTTTCCTTTGACAGCAGTACCATGGAACAGCAATCACGACAAAGGCAGCTCACTAAAGCAAACCACTTGATGAACGTACCAATGTTCTGGCAGTGGTGACAGAAGCCAGTGGAGGGAGAAAATAGTTTGCTCTGTAGGGGTTAGGATAAGCCAGTTCTCCATCTGTGATCATTAATGTCCAGATTTCCATCCACGCTGCCTCTCAGCTCTGTCACAGAGCCACATTCCCAGGTATTATGGGTCTCCACAGTGTCCACAAGTCGCCAACATTAACTGGAGGGGGCTCAAGGCAAAGGGTTCAGTCATATAATGCAGACATTGTGTGAGGAGACTGAGGAATGACAAAAGCCTCATAGAGGGAGATGGGAAGTGACATTTTCAGAAAACAAAGACTTTCAAAAGAATAAAAATGTCAAAATATCAGTTCTGCGGTTTTCCAAAATAATACATCATTGTGGTACTTGACTGAATAAGATGTGAAGGCACAAGGAAGAGCGTGATCTTTCAATGTCCGAAACAGTTATTTCTTTCAATATTTGTCAATATACCATATTCTCTAATTTTATACTTGTGTCACTTTAAAATGAACTGCCACAGTCAGTGGCACATCCATAATGACAGAAATTATGAATTCAGCACCCAAATCCTTATTCCTTTACTTATATTTGCCCAATGAGGAATTATGGTAAAAAAACAAAATCAAAATCAAATCCTCAAGCTACAGACTTAAAGTAACTTTCTGTTTCCTGAGTAGCGCTCAACACAGCCCAGGAATCAAAATATAGTGAGCTAGTGACGCTGATCCAATTTTATACGCCGATATTAACTCACATTATTTTCAACTGAAGACATTGAGAATCACTTGATTTTTGTCAGGGTTCAGAAGTGGCCCGAACTAATTTTATTTATTTAACTTATTTTCACGCACGCATCTGGTTGCATTTGAACTGTGCAAAGAGGACAAGAACCGATCTCTCATGGTTACTGATTTGCATGGTGTTCTCTGGTTTGTCCAACAGGAAATTACTTTGGGTTGAACTTGATCAATTTTTTTTTTTTTTTTTTTGAGGAAATCTGGGCTACGTTAAGTGACCGGGGACAAAGTCTGTTGGAAATCAGAGGTTAGGTGTTGAAGAGTCCCCGACACTCAGTGGTGAGTTACATATTCCATATGTCCAGCATTACTCAGCACTGGCTCACAGCGATCCCTATGGGAGAAAGTCCTTTTAACTATTCCAAGCTAATGGACTGAAAGAGGGCAAGGCTATGGGGCACCTTTACTATACCCTCTGTGTGATGTGAGGGTGGTGGTGGTGGGGTCACAGCAAGAGACAGTCATGGACGGAGGAGAGGAGACAGAAGAGGCAGAACGGAGCAGGCAGAGACGGGAATGACTCAACACTGCTGAGAAGTGGACAAACAATAGCTTTGTTTCTTTGTTCCCGAAATATGCACAGAACATCTAATGCACTGAAACTGGTTCCAACCCATTTAATGATATTGTTGTTTACTGTAACCCTGTACACCAGCCTTTGTTTTTCCCCATTTGTTCATACAAGGTGAAAGTGACCAAGTCTGTCTCCATTTCCTGGGACATTTACAGTCTGTTAGTTCATTAACTATTAATTGATTTTAATCAGGGCACTGGAATACTTGAGAAGAGGGAAATAATGATAAGAATGCCCTCTATAAAGTAAAGTGATCTGTCTGCTTTACAAAGACATATCGCAGCATGACTCACATCTGCAAATAAGCCTTAAAAATAAAGAATGCAACTTTAAGACATCTTTTCTCATCTGTTATTATCATGTAAATGATTCATTGCTCTAGTGCATACAAAAAATCATATTGTGCAAGTCAGAAAGCCAGAGTTTTTTTTATGGATGTATGTTCAGTTTGTTTCATTACTGTTAGCTTATAAACAGTATAAGGGTTTTTTTCTACCACAGATTGGCAGTGCTGAATTAATTTATTATGTATAGTAAACAGGGCTACCGACATACTACAGAGAGCTTGCACTACATCTTGATTTCACCCTGCGAGAAACAACACGGTTCAATAATCACTGAACGAGCATCAATGTTGCCTCAACAAGTTTCTCTATGTATTAAAACCTGAGGCTCAGTTCTGCATAGGGGCCACTGCAAGGTTGGTCCCAGGGTAACCGAGCCCCTAACTGGGAGGCATATGAGCCAAATGGGATTCGACAAGGCCCAGAGCTCCAGGGTCATGCCGCAGCGAGGAACATGTGTCCAAGGGAGGAAACGGCTTGATGCTCCCTCAGCCAGTCAGCATTCCCGTTTGTGCAACAAATCCTAATGAGGCGGTTCTCTGCAGGGGGAACCCAGCCCCTGTCTGTGGGGATTTGTCTGCAGAGCTAAACGACCAAGGTGAGACGCAGTGAAGCGACCCACTCGCTCACACTCTCACTCGCGCACACAAACCAAGACTAATGAGGTGAGGGAAGCCAAACTGTGCTCTGCAGGCCAGTACAAGACGACGGACTAAAATGTGTTCAGGCAAAGAATCAAGGCATAAAATATCAAGCAGCAAAATCAAGCAGATATGTGATTGATGGCGTCTGACAAAGCACAATACAATTGGTTAAGCTGCTGGCAGTATGGGTACACTTAAAAAGCCCAGTCCAAGATAGTGAGCCCACAGTTAATTACAAAATAGAAAAAGTTCAGGCATCATTCGAGAAATGATCAGATAGGCCTGTGGAATAATATTCATCTGGGACAAATATGTGAGACCATACATGTCCAAACATGGAAAAGTCTTCATCTGTGTTTGGTATTCCTACAAACTCGATACAGACCAACAGAACTTACTGAGGGGAGACAGCGGGACAGAAAAGGGTCAGTGTTCAAAGACATTCCCATGTTTCTGATTCGTCTTTGGGGGTCAGTCCACCTGAAGCACATTAATGCATGTTCTTTGTCTGTGCCTTTTTCTTTGGAAGCCCGTAAAGATAATGCTTTGTAGCAAAGCTCAGATTGCCATATGTTACTATGATACACTCTGACAACTCTATTGACCGCAGTCCACTTTCTTCCAGAGGGATGTAGAATACAACTGTGGCACTAATACGCAACACCTGTCCCTGTTCAGCATCGTTCACTATATCAAATATACAAACAATGACAGCTGTGGTGACATGGAAAGGCTCTGGTCATA
Source organism: Trinectes maculatus (assembly GCA_016785345.1). Taxonomy (NCBI): domain Eukaryota; kingdom Metazoa; phylum Chordata; class Actinopteri; order Pleuronectiformes; family Achiridae; genus Trinectes; species Trinectes maculatus. Next base: position 138,922 of record JAFBJQ010002727.1, read on the forward strand.
GGCAGTGCAAAAGACAGAGATGGGGGCTGGGTCTCCGGGCCCTTCTTCCCACACCGCGTGGAGAGACCCTCTCCAGGTCAGAGAGCTGAAAGCTGAGTGCAGTGGCCAGACCTGGTAATATTTCACATGTGCTTCCTGAGGAGCAGCAGGCACTATTGATTTCTTTAATCTAAAGCCGGGGAGCCTAAAAGGAAGGGGCCCGCAGGACAGCCTGCTTTCAATTACGAGGTCCAAAACTACAGTGAGATAGGAGCTGATGTGATGGATGGTCGGTGAGATGTCATGAAAGGGTCCAGGCCTGTGTCTGCTGAGGCTCCAGCTTGCCTGGTGGGATCATCCGCAGGCCAGAGACACGCCTCAAAAGCTTTAAATCCAGGGGTGTAATCAAAAAGTACAAGGATCGGGCTGAAGTGCAGTGTGTTTGCCTGTGTGCCTCTTCACAAATGAGTGGTTCTTAAAATATCCCGTCTAATAATATAACAGGTAATGACTGATAATAGAAATAGAAATTGTGGTATAAAAACAGGGCTGTTTTAAAGTGGTGAATGAGATCAGGAAAATCTATGTAGGACAAGAAGAGACTTGTGGCTCTTCATCTGATCAGGGGATTAATTCTTGTATCAACGGAGATAAAAGGGTGTGGTGACTACAGCCTGCACAACTGAACCTCACCAAACGTACTCCCACTAAATTAGACAGTGCACATGTGTAAGTGCATGAGTCAGGAGTCAGAACAGTTTTAGGAAGACATTTGATGATTCAGATACACTTTTCTTCTCTATTTACTGGTTTTGGCATCGCCACCTAATCTGCGGTTGCTTATCCTTCATTAAGTGGAGGATTTAATTCAGGATAGGACACACTGCAGTGAATATGAACTGCAACAACTTCTGAGTTATGATTCAATTTCAATGTGGTGGTTGTTACACTGACTGGACGTATTATATCGTAACTTAAATGAACGAGAGTTTATGTGCACTTGACATTTATGTTAAGCGAGCATCAAAAACTACAGAATGCAGTAAAGTCGGCTGTTGTTTCACAAGAGGCATATATGTAATTTTACGTGCATTAATGATTGAAATGAATGAAACCACCACATTCATTGCTCCGTCAGGACTTCTCTGTGTTTCTTTACTTTTGGGCTGTTACTTAAGTTACTTAAGTTTGCTTATATAACATTAAAAAATAGTCCTTTTCTAACTTTTTACTGTTAAACACAGTTAAATGTTAGTTTTATAGCCTCTCCAGCATTTCAGAATCTGCCCGTAATCTAATTAATTGTTCCCACCTCATCAGCACACAATTAAATATTCTTCGTGTCTCTTAGCCAAACCCCTGTGATCGGTAAGTAACCGGAAACAAGAAAAGCAGCTGCAGCTCTGGTCGCTCTCCATTGGCTGCCCATACATATAAGCACTGAATGGACAACTCCCTTCTGATCAAAGACTGCGTTCTATCATTATTTCCGCCAAAATACTTGCTAAATATGTGTTATGTTGTCATGTTCTGTGTTATGTGAGATAATATTATTTCATATATGGACTTGGACACCAAACTGGTTGGATACCAACTTCCCACAGAGTCAGACCATCCTTCTAAGCCAGGACTAAAACTTTGAAATTTGAGTCTTGGATTGGATTTCATCCACACTGAAAGCAAAATATTTATCTCAGACTGATCTAAATCCATGTCCCTGACAGGCCTGATAGTGAAAGGCTTTGTCTCAGAACTGGGAGACCATCTCTGGATCTGGCCGTCTGGCCTGTCAACACCACAAAGACACAAATCCATCCTGTGTAGCAGTTTGAAGTCTTTACAAAGACAGAGAGAGATTAGGCACGCTGGTGCCATGGTCCACCAGATCCACCAGCATCTCTATGCTTCATCTTGACATCAAAGAGTGCAGTCCAGCAGTTTGAATTATGGACAGCAAGTGTGCGGTCATGCCTCCCATGGCAACGTCGTCCCGACCCGATTAACCTCAGAGCCAACCCAAGCAGAGGAAAAGCAGAGGGTACAGCTCGTAGCAAGAATAGATAAATTACAGTACCAACAACTGCACGTCAGCAACTGGACAAAGGGTCACTTGGGTCCTGCAGCCATGTGATGGCTCAATCCCCCAAGTGCAATTCCAGCTAAAGTTATAGGTTTAATGGGTTATATGTTTACAGTGTTCTAGAGTGTCTTCCCTATACTATGGTAACTAAAGCAGAACTTCTAAATAAGATGGTCTAAATTAAATGTAGCAAGAGTTCAATGAGCTCACACTTTTCATATGTCAGGTTCTTCATACAAGTAGAAAAACGAAGTTGCAAAATGTGCATAACCTCACTTTGCTTAGCTGCCACTGCTGAGAGAGCAACTCCCTCAGTTAAATGTCAGTGGTTACGTTCAGGAAAGGATAGTGCATATTATCAGCAGATGGACAAAAGATGATTCAGACCAGGGTTATAGTGCAGGCGACACATGGGGTTCATTTTGAGGCAGGAGAGATGAATACTGATGTTGTCAAAAGCAGGCAGTGGTTGAGCAAAAAAACAAACAAAAAAAGAAAGAAACGCCGATAAGACAATAGATACCAAAACTACTAGTTTGTCAGACATTATTCTTTCCAAGAGGCTGTATACTGTTGAACATAGCAGATTTTCAAGCAGATCTTGGCCACAAGAGCAAGTGGAGGCATCATAAAAGCTTCAAACTTCAAAACGTACAATAAAAACACACTGGATTTTGGTTTTGGGATACTTTCCGCCAAATGGTGACACAAAGACAGCATGAAGACCAATATAGAAACAAAATGACCGGCTTACAAAAGGACAGCTCTATGGGAACACTTGTCCAGCTGGAGACAGGCCAAAAATGAGATGGCAGGCAGCTGTTAGAGCCAGCTGTCCTGGCCAGTTGTTCATAAGAGCTGGGAGGCCAGGATGGAGGGATTCAGAGACATTTGGGATGGGTGGGGGCATAGATATAACAAGCAGATAAAGATGGGTAGGGTTGAGGGGGAGGGAAGAACAGTGGAAAGAGTGCGTTTCACTCAGGCTCATTCAAAGCAGCAGATTTCAGAGCACGACACATTTATCTGTAGGAATCAGCAGGCCAGACTTGGCTCTGCTCGACACTGCAGTTGCTTTTTAAATTGCAGAAAGAGGATAAATGGCTGTTCTGTGAATAAGCTCCAATTCCTCACTGTTACATAAAAAACCCTAACCCCACATCAGATCAATTTTAAATGAATAACTGAGCTATTTCCTGGAAAAGCAGCTGAATAATTACTGTACTAAAACAGTATGTCGTACAAGCCATTGGTATCTAAGTAATAACACCTTCATGGGTAAAACACTTAATGAGTTTATTGATTTGATTTGATTCATTACTTCTCGGTCTGAACAAGTATCACTGACTAGACACGGTGCTAATCCCTGTATAAAGCACTCCAGCGGCCAATTAGCAATCAGGACTTTAAAACCACTGCTGGTGTGTGGCAGCTTATTAACGAGAGACATCACCATGCTTGATCCCTCTCTTAGCTGTAATCCTAGTATGAAAAAACATTTACAGCCACTTGCATGCTAGCATGCAGAAAGTTCATATGGGTATTGTGAATAATATTTTGATATCATATCAAATGTATTTAAGATTTTAATATTTTGTTGGTCAACCACAACTCAGCATGGAGCTGGTATGTATTATTAACATTGGCAATGTAGTCTTTTTTCCCCCCAAACGTTCAACTGGGTGACTGACAGTAAAGATCTAGTCTGTGTGGAGCACTGAGCTGAGGCTGAGGAATAGCAAGCCTCAGAGCGCCACCTGGTGGTCTTTTCTGAAGCAGCCAGGCAACTTTAAGATGACAGAGGTAGCATCCAGTGAGAAAAGCCAGGCTGCAGGCTATAAAAATGCATGTCACTACTCATCTCTAAGAGCTATCAGTAAAACACAGATGACACACTTTTACATTCACACATGGGGAAGCTAACCATGCTGCTTCCAGCATATGGCTAAAATTGGTCTGTCTGTAATTTAACCACGTTTGCTGCTCTGGTGTTTAAACACTCATTATGGAGAATGATGTGGGAATCATCCTTTGTGGGTATGGGTGTGTGCTCTATGTATAACATATTAATTTGATGTGTGGGTGTTAGTGTGGGAAATGCCTGCTCCGTGTACTTACCGGAAACGCTTGGGATGAGTTGTCTGTGTTTCCTTGCGTTTCCAGCAGCAACGCGAAGAACTCAAAGAAACTCTGATAAGAAGAAAACATTATGAAATCACATTGTGCAATTTTTCCCATCAGAAAATATATCTCCTGCAAACGTGTGGCTCAACAAAAACGGGTTATCGAATCTGTCTTTTTGTAAGGCCTAGATCTGACAATGAGGGACAATACTGATGGACTTGACCAAGTGATACCTTTCAGAATAAGGTGTTATGGGTAGACCTTCTAAACAACATTAACATTAACATTAATGACATTAAGAAGCTATACGCTGAAGACTAGTTTACTAATGCGCCTGAGACTAAGACTTGCACCATAAAGGAGCAACACTGCAGTGCAAAGTCCAACTGCAGGGAAGCTTGAAGAGCTTAGGTTTTCTACATATAAGTCATTGCTCCTCTCAGTAAAAAATACTGACGATATTTTGACTGATATTGATGACTGATGTTTTGACGAGTTATGGTTCTTACCAATCATGTCAAATCACGATCAGAGTGGTGACAGTTAACATTTAACATCTCTACATATACAAAAGTTATGAAGGAACACTTGGCAGCTGTCGCTTTTAAACTGCTAATCACAAATATCTGAACGTTTGGAGGAATGGAGAGCATTTAACACTGAAGGATATTTAAACTAGTTTCAGGGATGCAAGTTTAAAAAAGATTAAATTGTGGCGGACACTTAAAGACGAAGTTAGTAGCAGCCTGGGAAGACAATAATATATGATAATACTTAAACAGTATGGGTTTGGTGAGGCTGTTATAATAAAGCTTAAGTGTTGCACATATAATTGGATCAGTGATAATGAGCTGTCTCACGCTTCCCTTCCCTGCAAACACAAAGCAGGTGATCAAATACATGATTTGAGCAACTTAAAAACATGACCAGATTCTGTTTGCTGTCAGTCAGTTAACAGGGTGTTTGTAAACGGGAACAGAAGAGCACTCAGCTGACTGACCTGATGATGTTTGCCTGTAGATGCTGTGTGAGACAAGTTTGAGTACAAACACACAACACAAACCTGACACACGCTGTATATAAAGTGTGCAGGGTTTAAGTAGCGACAGACTCACGTTTACCTGTTATATATGTAGTAACTTCTATTGTTGTCGTGTAGGTTTGATGCCGGAGCGCGTGCACAGTGAAAGATGGCGTTATCATCACAGCTCCGGCCTTAATGTCAAATCACAGCTGACCCTATCACTTCCCCTGTTAGCCCCAGCCACCGGCACAGAGGCGCAGGAGGAGCTGAAACGCGTCGCGGCGAGACGACGCTGGCTTCCGGCCGCAGCTGAGCCGCACACCACTGGCGTATGGCTCCGTTTTCGCCACCTAAACAGACCGACGCTGGTGTTCTCACTCGCCGAGCTAGCTAAGTTCACGTTAGCTGGCTGACGCTGCTAGCCAGCAGCTAACCTCCCTGGTCAAAACAGCTGGCGAAACAATAGCGCCCGCTCACTTGTTTCCTTTACAGCCTCACTGCTCTCATACTTACATGAACGCACCGCCGGCACAAAGCGACGGGACACTGGGACCACTTCCAGCGAAGAGACAAGTATCCCTGCTCCTCTACTACAGTTTCTGCCGGATGCTGATGTATCCACTACTCAAGCATCAAAGCGTGTTGAGTGGGCAGCTGCGCACTGAGGACGCGTTCCCACTCCACACATTACGAGGTCTCTAGGAAAATGTAGGGACCTTCGAAGGACACTAGGAGGGGACAATGCTCCCTCGCGACCTAACTCCTAATTACCTCCTCATTTTATTCAAATAGTCTTTGCCCTAACTATTTATGTAGCCTTTATGTGCTTTTTGTGTGTTAGTAAATGGTCTTGGAGCAAAGTCATTTATTTTTGGTTCAGTATAAAAAAGTGCAGTATAGATCAGTTGTTACAAATTAATACAGTGATTAGGCATGTACAATTATTGGTGATATTTTTCTTATTATTATTATTGCATTGTTATTCTTATTCTTCTTATTGTTGTTCTTATATTTTACTTCATCACAAATGTGATTGCAGATGTAATGTTTCAGTTTGATATACTGTATGAGTCTCCCATACATTAATGGCAATAATGAAATGCATTTTGCAACCCACAGTAAAATGAACATAAGATAGGACAAGATGAGATACAATAATATTCACTGGCTAAACAAAAGTAGCCATCTCTTTGAAATATTACATATTTTAAAGAAAACACACCACCAAACCCCCAGAAAATCACCAGTGTCACAGTATGTTGGTAGCAATCTAATTGTGTTTTAAAGCATCTAAATACATTTATAAATGTACAGACAAAAATTATATTGTTTTATTCTGTTATTCTGTATTTTTCCTCTGATAGACTGTCAAGTCAACAGGGAAAAACAGAAACAGGTCAATGAGTTCTCAGTTACTTTATACAGTGAGGTTTAAAGGTTTAATGAAGGACTGATGGCCCATCAAACAAACACCAGAGTACACACTTGATTTTACAGCAATGTCCGTGCAATAAAAAAACTGAAAATGAAATGAAACACTGCTGGTTATCATTGTGGGGAAAAAAAAAGTCTCATTTATTATCTGGAGATGGAAAAAAATGTTTCTTTTATGCACAAAATTCTTTTTGTGTCATGTGTTTAACAGCTGTGTTTGCAGTGTGGAAACCAGTTTCAGCACACCGCATGAAGAAGATGGAAAATCCACACAAATAAAACACAAATTTTACTGCACTTTCAGCCTTAGGCTATGTTGTCTGCCCCACATATAATCTGATTTATGTCAATTTTACTGTTTAAATCCATAAACTATTACTCTATATACTGCCAAGTGCAAACTAATTCATTCATTCAGCTTGGCTTATTTCTGGATGATAGTTGTCACATGGGGGCAGTATGACTACTAGGCTGTATGGTAAATTGCACAGATTCTGCATAGCAGCATTCACAGCTAATTTACAACATGTGCGGCTCTCCATTTTAAGTGGATGCTATAGTGTATATCATGTCGCAGGCTGTAAATATGACAACATAAGCACCTTATATGAGCACTGCATTATGCATGACTGTTAGGTTGCAGACGCCTGCTTTAACTGCATGAATATTAATCATGTTCTATGGTGCAATACGAATGTTTTTGAATGCATCTGGCCACTAACACTGTTCAAAAGCTCTTTGTCTGTGGTTAAAGCAGAGCTGAGCACCTTTTCCCTATTATGACCTCTGGATCAAAATGTACACTAAATAAATCTGACCTGACATAACAACTGCTTATTAGCTCCGCTAAGCGAGTTTATGGATAAAAATGTATAGTGAAAAACTGGATAATAATGATTACACCGCTGCAGGAGCAAGGCAGGTGCAGGTGGGAAATGACGCAGAAATAGCACAGCGGAACAAATATTAATGTTGAACGTAAAAGCGCTGTGGTTTTCAGTTGAAATGTGTGATTGTTGTGCATGTTAAATATGCCACCTGCACCCATTAACTCTCCAGCATCAGCCCCTCTATTACACTTCTCCTCATTGTTCTCTTTCTTTCTCCTGCACTCAGCTGAGTACACAGCCTGGCCAAGCACGTGCAACACAAAAAACTAAAAACAAATGTGTGAACAGGCCCATATGTTTTCAGGGTTTATCATTCAGGTGGGTCTGTTATTGGAGATGATGCTTCACAACTAACTCATTATTTCTAAAATGAACTGGTGATGAGCTATGCCCTACTCTGGCAGTTGTTACTATCCATTACTTTCTTTCTTTTCTCAGTTTCTACATTAACAATCTAAACTATTAACTATATTGTAATTACAAAGGCTTATTATAGACTACTGTAGTATGTTTTCATTGGTTCTGCTGAATTTGATATTTCCATAATGTCATGCTTGCATTGATTATTGAATCAGCAGTTTGGTTGTTGTTTTTCACTTGTGCTAAAAAGTAAATACTTTTTTACTTTTTTCCCTGAATTGAGCGAGAACTTTATTTCCAGGCTGTAGGAACGTTTCTGTGCATATTTGCAACTGTAATCCGGTTACACGTGTATCACGTGGCAGCGGCAGGAGCGGCGGCGGCGGCAGCGGCAGCAGGGGCCGCAGACTGCTCCTCTATGCCCCGCTGCTGTGGCCACATTAAAAACTGCATCGCCTTTTGTGACAACTGTAGATCTGGGAGCCGTCAGCCCCCCCTCGCTCCGCTCTCAGGGATATGTAGTTTTCGGCGCGACGACCGCCGCCGCGTGGTGGAGGCCTCTGTAAAAGTGAAACTACAGTTCCCTCAGAGCTACTCGGACGTGTTAGTTGTCAATATGGCTGTTGTCAGACAGACAAAGCGGAGAGGCAAATAATTCGCCTCTGATTAGAAATCCTTGGGAAAGGGTCGGACAGGGCACTGTAAATCACACTGCCTAATTGTTCGGCTGCGACAGAAGACACCGCGGCTCTTTGCTCGAGTAGCAAAGTTAAATGGTTAAGTGGACTATTTAAACTGAGGTAAGTCATGTACTTAGCTCTATGCCGCACCGAAAGTGATGTTATTAATATCAAACGTTCGCTAGCCAGCGACAGCGGCTAACGACAGCTACTATCAGCGTTGGCACGGCTAGCATGTTGTGCTAATCATTCCACAACCCCGGTGCTACCAAAATAGCCCGTGCGAAGTTGCTAGCCGTCCTCAGTGATGCCGAGTGACCGCGGTCAGTTAAAAGTCAGCGGCGGCGGTGCCGAGGAAGAGTGCAGTCATATTTTGGGATAGAGGACCGTGAGCTGGACGCTTTGAAATCACACTGGGCACGATGCGTCTGCCGCGGAAACATTTGCTAACGTTAGCTGTCGGGCAAAGGGCGTGAAAGCTGGCATCAGTAGCAGCGGCTCGCCCGCAGCGCTGACAGGAGCGGCACACATTTAGCGCTCTGACTGCAGGGACCACAGTCAGCAAAACAAAAACACATGGAGGGACAGAGTTACAGCGGACACGCACAGATTTAGGACGGGGACAATGTAGACCCGGTTTGCGGTGGGGACATATGATGCGTGCAAACTGTATTTAAGGGTAAGATAACATCGTCTGTCTTTGCTTGTGAGAGACCGCCGGTGCAATTTGTGTTGTTCCTCCACGAGGTCTTGAACTTGGTTGGATTCTGGTAAATCTGTTAAAGATGTGGATAAAGAGAAGTTTGCTATACTACACTTATAAGTTCAGTTGCTCTTGTCTTGATAAAAGAAGGATCAGTCTTAGACTATTTCATCTCTCTCCCAATAAGTTATGCACCTGATCTATGTTATTTCACCTACAGTCAAAGAAATGTATTTATAATCGGTTGGGTTTTTTTTTGTGCTTCTCATCTTAGTGTGTCTCACCCAGTTTAACAAGCTTGTGCCACAGTGAATAGTTAACCTGGTAAATAGTTAAACGCAGTAGGGTAATGATTTCTCTCCAATCCCGTTGTTTGCAACTCACAATGTGGCTGCGTAGAACCTAATCACACTTTTGACATAGTTGTTTTATTTACATGTGGGTTGAAAGCAGTGATATTCTTGTCCCTGTAACCAGTGGGACAGGTGTCGTATTGTGTGCAATACAATGTCTAATCTCTGGCAGTTGTCAGGCTTTGTAATGCTAATTGTGTTTTGATAATGATTTACTGTTCTTGTGAATTAGAAAAGTCAATTCGGGAGACTAGTTAATGTTTGCCAATGCTGCAAACTGAGCTTTCATATCGTTGCATACTTCAGTGCTGACCTGAATTGACTTTCCCTGTAACTGTCTGAAATGCTGGTAGTTGTTTTTTTTAAATAGCGTGCCATTACAGATCTCTAAAGGCGCATATTTGCCAAGTGTATATTACTTTCCTCCATTATCACCTTAAAAACACTGCATGCAATATGAAGTAATTTCATTTTTTCTACATTTGTCCTCTGCACAGTTTCGATGAACACATAATGTATAGGGATGCACATGACCCCTCTTAAACCATTTATCATATCAGCATAGGTCGGGCAGGAACAGACGATGGAAAATCTGCCGCAGTCTGATTCCAGTTGCATTGATTTTGAATACAGCAAATTGCTTATGAAAAACATACAGCGTGGGTGGTGTGCTGAGCCGGGGATATATTGTGGCTCTTAAAGAACAGCAGTCAGAATGTTAAGATAGCATCAGCTGTCAAGGTGACTCTGGCACTCTGCGTGTGTTGCCTGCTGGTTCCCAAAAATAGCAGATTTTTATACCCTGCCCCTCCCTCCCTTTTTCTTTCACACTTCTATCTCTCGCTCTTGTCTTCCTTTTCTTATCTGCTGCCGCTTTATGTCCTCCTTGCAGTTTTTCCCTCCTCTACCACTCCTCCACTCCGACTTTACCCCTCAGACTCTCCTTCACTACCTTTCTCAGCCTCACCTCTACTCTCCCATCAGTCGAATTTTCTCCCCATCTGGAACTGTTTCTTTTTTCTTTCCTACTTAATCCCCTTATTTCCTCCTTGCCTCCAACATCCCTTCATCTGTCTCATCGCTGCCTGACTTTCCTCCTTGCTCTTTCTTTCCTCCATCTCTCTTCCCTCCTCCGCTTTCCCCTCTAGATCTTGAATATCAACTTTGTTTCCTTAACTTCTCCCTCCAGTTCCTGTTTCCTTTTCCCTCCTCTTCTTCCTCGTCGGTCTCACTACCTGTCTGTCTTGTCTCTCATCCAGCAGCAGGATGTCTGAGTTCAGCGAGGAGCCGCGCTTCACTATTGAGCAGATAGATCTGCTGCAGCGGCTGCGTCGCACCGGCATGACCAAGCAGGAGATCCTCCATGCGCTTGACACTCTGGACCGGCTGGATCGGGAGCATGGCGATAAGTTCGGCCGCCGCACCTCTTCTTCCTCCTCCTCCTCTTCCTCCTACGGAGTAGGCGGGGCAAGCAACTGCAACAACAACTCTGCCTCTAATCCAGCTACTGCATCATTCAACAATAACAACACTGCCTCTGCAACCACCACCTCTTCCGTGTCTTGCAACGGCAACAACGGCACCATCAGCAGCGGCGAGGGAGGCGCTGGAGATCACTCTGCAGCTGCTGCCTCTTCCACAACCTCCAAAATCTCTACCGCCACACAGACCCAGTTCGGCAGCAATGGAGGACTGTCACCATCTCCTAGCAACAGCTATGACACCTCCCCGCCTCCAGGGCCACCGCCTCCTTCTGCAATCTTGCCATCACCAGTCAGCTTGGTGGCGCTGTCACAGAATGGGCGTGATAGCTTAGCTGCTACACCCAATGGGAAGCTGTCTCCTCCACGATATCCAGTGAACAGTGCGGCCGCAGCACGGGCCTTTGGGTTTGAAGCCACGGAAGAAGACCTGGACATTGATGACAAGGTGGAGGAATTGATGAGGTCAGTGGTGTCAAGACATGAACTCTAAAAGTATACGTAACCTTTTTTGTGGCCATTTGTCCAAATTGACGTACAACATTTAAAAATTTACCTTCAGATGGTCTCATAACATTTGTGACCATCTGAGAGCACCATGTTACCATGGTCTTCAAAATGTTTTGCATATAAAACATGAAAACACGCATGAACTCCACAAAGCACTTAAAGTCCATCTAAAACATCATTACCAGCTCTAATTCATCCTTTGTCAAAGATGCGTCGTTAATTCGATCAGCCTGATTGTTGCAGTGGCCACTTGGTTTGTCAAGAAGTGTTCTTCTTTTGGCAGTTATGGCCACAATATGGAGACACAGTTTATTCCTGGCTTAATTAAATAGTGGCAACTGGAAACTCCACTGGAGCTCTAATGCGTGACATGGCTGTTGGAGCACATACACATTAAAGAAAAAAAGTAAGATTCAAAGTGCATTGTTGAATTTAAAAACAGACGTTTAGTTAACAGTCTTGCTGCAAAGTGTGTGAGGCACATTAAGTCACACTCAATAAAATCCCACCAAAGAGGCCTGGGAGAAAGTTTTATGTGAAAGAAATCATGGTTATGAAAAGTTTGTACAGTTCCTGTCACCACATAAAACTTGCTTGTGCATTCATACCATACATCTTCATGGCTCCACTTTATTCAGCTGTGAGCGCTACAACAAGCTGAGTGGGAAGTGTCCGGTTTGAGAAAAGCCCTGCTGTGTAAGGTTATGTTGATCGACTTATCAATTAGTCAACAAATCCTTTTGGCTTGGCTTAATGCAGAGGCAGGGTTGAGCCCTTATTGCAGTTCGCTTGTGAGTTTATTAACAATTAGCAAGTATTATTTTGAACTGCACAGCCAACGAAAGCTGCATATTCAAGCAAATAGAGAGAAGCGAGCTGGAGATCCACTTCACGAGCTCAGCAGCAACACATGACAGTTGTGACTAGTACATTTGTCTTGGAACAGTCTGTACCACAGTAACATGGATATCCTGTAATGGCATATCGAAATAACAGGCAGTTATAAAGGCGTTCTTGTTGAGATTGTGTGCACTGTCGAGAAAGATGTTATTGCATAAAAATGGAAGTGTCCTATGGGAAACATTGGAGAAGCCTTAAGGGCTCACAGTGACATTTCCTAAGAAGGAGGGAAGGAACAGCCTTTTAGTTGTGCACCTCTAGAAGCCTTCCATGAAATGACATACAGTAACATCCAATGACTTTTACTGTAGAGTAACCACTGATGTTTGAAATCATGTCGGTAGTTACAGCTCATTACTCCTCCACCTTCAGAGTTCATTTTCTATCACAGTCCACATATTTGCCACCTCCTCTTCTCTCTATGGCACTTAACACATTTGTCTGCTGCTGCTGCTGCTGCTGCGGGCTCCTGCTGCCTTCCAGCTGTCCAGTCAGAATAAGAATTGACATTAAGAGCTCGAGCTCTATCCTCAGCGCTGCACTAGCCATCCCACTGCTCATACACGCTGCCTCTGCGTTAAATTACATGTCCTCTTTAGACAGCCAAGAAGTTAAGAGGCGTTCAAAAGCCCTCGTACTCTCCGCCCTTAGGACTCTCCAGCGTCTCGCTCAGCAGGGCTGCGGGGGCGTGACGTGAGGTTTCAGCTTGTCAACAATCCCACAGTGCCCCTTCTGACTTTTCTCACTTTTAAGTGCACATTTCAGTCTCTGCAGGGGTTCGGCTTTTGAGTTGGCAACCCCACCCGACCCCTCCACCTCCGCCTGCTCCCCCCTCCACTTTCCCACTCTCCCTCGGTCTTGTACAGCAGCTTGTGCTACATTGATTCGCTGGTGTCGATACAAGCTGCGTTTTTTGAGCTCTAATTTTAGCTACGCCGCAAGAGGCTGGCGTGGAGGATATTGATGCTGGATGTCAAGAGTCGTGACGCATTTTCATTTCAGAAGTATACAGCTCTCAGGACTTTGATGCTGTCTCCATTTTGACTGTGAGAATCTGTGGTACAGACTGGTTCAAAGGATGCTGCGATTGTGTGTTTGAGCAGCTGTGCTGTTAAAGTTGGGCTGTGAAGGCACCTCCTGTAAATGTAAATGCAAAAAGAAGAGTATGTGCTATTAGTATGGATAAGTTGTTATAAGACAGGTGTTCACAATCTGTACCACAATGAGGAACTAAGCCAGGAGAGTCATAAGCTCGTTGGTGCATGCATGTATATATGTGTGCGTTATTGTGTATGTATAAGGGAGGAGATTGGGCATGAAGCCAGAAAGCAGGGTGGGAACACTGTGTGACTGCACATGTTCACTCACCACCCTCCAGCCTTGCAAGTCTCTGCATGTTTTATTTTTTCCCATCAAGGACTGAAACAGAGGAAACGTGTCTGCCATATACATTTGCAAAATATAGATTACTTAATCGCCGTTCAGCTAGTTTTACGTCAGCGAGACTATTTTCTTCCTCTGAATTGCAACGATTATTCTGTAGGAGCCATAAAAACAGAGAACACTACACAGACGATGCTGTAAAATGCAGCTCCGATTAAAATGGAGCCCTGTTTTAATCTTTCCATCATAAATGAGTACAATACAAAGACGCATTCGATTATTTGAAATGAATCAAACGCATCAGTCATTGTTGTGTAAACAAAGAAGCTCATTTAAGTCTGACGTGTAGGAGCCCAGAAAAAGACTATAACGGCATTCAGCCCGTTTATGACGATACCTCAGCTTGCACCAGAATAAAAACCTGTAAATCCACCTTAAAGAGCAAAAAATAAATAAAGAATAGGACACTCTGCTCTGTCATCAAGTTATTTTATCTTTGCGCCATATCTTTTTGATGCCATTCTGTCTGTAAGGTTTTACTGCACCGTACCAAACAAATCAAAGTGGTTCTTTGTATGCGTGCTCCTGTAAACGTTAACATGTCAGTCAGTCTGTAGTTGCTGACGGTGTGTGCTCTCCTTTGTGTTGTGTGTGTTTTGCAGGAGGGACAGCAGTATGGTGAAAGAAGAGATCAAAGCGTTCCTGGGAAACAGGAGGATCTCTCAGGCAGTAGTGGCACAAGTTACAGGTTAGTAGCAGACACAGTTTTTTTACCCGTCAGTGGAGGTTGGAGAGAGAGAGAGATGGTGGACTGTATTATAACAAGGGGAGAACAGATACATTTCTCCTACTCTTAGATGTAAGGTTTAGCTGATGATGAACTTTTTGATTTTTTTACATTGCGACACCTTGGGTGCATGGAATAAAAGGGTTTATGGATGTTACCTAAGATAAATAAAAAAATGGTAGGTCAGGGTGGTTTTAGTGGATCTCTGTAACGCTGCTTCAGTGGCAAACCCGTGCATCAGTCAAACTCTAGTGTTTATCAGCTAATCGGTACAAACAAGGACTCCTGCGGCTGCAGCTTCTTTTAGAGACAAGTGATTGGAGAAGAAATAAAGTCTGAGCTGAGGAGAGAGAAAACACTTTCCTCCTCTAGTATTCCACTCTGTCTCTCTTTACTTATTCTTAGGGTTGTCTAGAGACAGTGCCAGGGGTTGATGCAAAACACTCTGTTGTAATTTGATGTCTGGCTGCTTTCCAGGCATCAGCCAGAGCAGGATCTCCCATTGGCTGCTGCAGCATGGCTCTGACCTGAGTGAGCAGAAGAAGAGGGCATTCTACCGCTGGTACACGCTAGAGAAGACCACACCAGGTACATTCACTCTTAACTTTGCGTGTGGGAACACCTTGGTCTCATTTATTTGTATGGCTTCTGACAGCTATGTGGTTAAAAATGGAAGCAAAATTTGAACATGCGTTGGTGAGGGGCCTTTTCCACTTTTAGGATAGCGAGGTACTGAACAGACACAAGATGAATGCCTGGAACTCACATGGCCAAACAGCACCAGCGCCCCAGTGTCTTCATCAAGGTAATCAGAGACTAGTGTCATTGAGTGAGTCTGAAAACCCACACGGAGCTGTGGTAGCAGGGATACTAATGCAAAGAAAGGAAACTCAGCAGGAAAACACTCTGCTACCAGCATTTTCCTGCAAGGCTGTTAGCGATTCAAATACAAGTAGTTAGCATCATGTGTTATTTGTCGTCCAGTGGGATGTGATGTTTATGATGGCCCAGTTCCATTTGCCGTCTTATACATTAGGAGGGCGAGATTGTAACAGACACACGCACACACTGTCAGTAGGAGCAGTGGGGATGTGGTGTAAGGAATCTTATTAGTGTTTACGTCCAGCAAGAGGAAGTACTGTAATGATAAGAGGGCAGCACGGTGGAAAATCACCGTTTTGTCAAAAAGTAGTATTGTCCTAGTTCTGTAGGTGGGATCATATAGATCTCAAATTCTGAGCTTTTATTTAATCTACATTTTTTAATCTTAAACCCACATCTTTATAGTGCAAATGAAATGACTTTCCTGCCCCATACTTTTTAAGGGGACTGAAACATTGATGAAGATTGCAGTTAATCAGCACAAGTGACTCTGGTCAATTTAAAGCAGGGTCCTCTCCCTCTGTCACACACAAGAGCAATCTGAAAAAGTGCTGCATCTCCTTTCGCCAAAAGCTCCATCACCAAAAGCTTGACTGTTCTCCAGTGTCCCTATCATCCAGCTGTGTCACATTCTGGCTGCTGGAGATCTGAGAGCCATGCGAGACCCTGTCTGTTCCCCTTACTCTGCTATCTTACCGTGCCAGGTTTATTTTTGCTTAATTGTCTGGCATCTCTGAAGCATGAAATTCATTTGTGAATGTATATAAATGGATGTAATTATTCAGTTGAGTCAAAATGCACACTTGAAAAATAATTGATTTTCACAACACGTTGTAATAAATAGCAAGTATGTGAGTTATGACAAAAAAAGGGGTCTTTCGATTCAAATCAGGTTTGTATTCAGGAATAAATACTGACAACAAAAAATAATTCAGCATTTAAAGCTGTCATTACACATACACATAGGGGATTGTTTAAATAGTTTTGGCAAGTGTCAACTTTGAGACAGACATCTTTGAGAAATCAACCTTGTCCTGGTCGACCCATGACATTTTGTTGTTTCGCACTAGTTTTTCCAACACTGAACTCATATCACACTGTTATCGCTTTAAAGTGAAAACAGCAGGCCTCCTATTGGCTTTGGCTCCTGACTGTGCAGAACTGTGTGTGTGTAAACGTGGACATGCTGTATCAACCTATAGCCAGGCAGCAGACATCCCACGCCTTGTCCTCTGCGGCATGTTCCTCCGTGGAGCCGTGCCAACACCGTCAGCACTGAAAACTGCTCTATGCTATTTATGGTCAGACTGAGCCCGGCCTAGCTCAGCCCAGCCCAGCCCCGCACACATGCCTCCGCTGCTGCTGCAGAGGGAAGACGTGCTCCGTTCACGCCTCTTCTGATAACCTGGGCTGTTGCAGGGTGACCCAGTTAGGCAACATTGACAATGTCTGTGTTGGATTCAGTGATGACAATGCAGGTGAGGTGCGGACCACTGCAGAATATAGCCAAGCTTTTAGCTTTTATGAAGCCAGGTTTACGAGTTGGAGTGCAAATCAAGCTTTTTGTGTGCTTTCCCTCACTGCTGTGGTCATGATTCGAGACGAGGCGGCAGTCTTTGTCAGCACTATCCGTTCGAGTTTATAATCAGAATATATTATGGTATTTGCATAAAGCGGCATGCATTTTCACATGCATTTTCATGAGGGATGGGTGCTGTGGATCTGGCTCCTGTGTGCCGGGCTCAGTTTAACATCATTTTCCAGGAACAGTTTCGCGCCTACAGGCTGTATAGTCCGGCTGCTGGCTGTGGCCTGACTCTTCCTGACAAGTGCATCATCTGTTTTAACTTACCAGTGACTCTGCTGCTTCCTGCCCCTAGGTGCCACCCTTAACATGCGGCCAGCTCCATTGCCTCTGGAGGAAATGGAGTGGAGGCAAACCCCACCTCCCATCTCCACTGCCCCTGGTACGTTCAGGCTGCGTCGGGGAAGTCGCTTCACTTGGAGGAAAGAGTGTCTGGCTGTGATGGAAAGGTGAGACGGGGAAGAGGAACATAAAGCAATAGATTAAAAATGATAAGTAGGAGTTTGTTTTGTAACCTCAGCTTTATTTCCTCATGGATTTGAGGAAACATCGTAGCCTCCAAGATATGATTTTTTAAAGAAAAGCCTGCGACTTTGTCATACACTCTGATTATTGTCTTGGTTGCACAGCAGACAGTATGTAACAAAATAAAATAACTCCGCTTTGTTGATATCGTACTTGTATAGGGAAATGAATTTATTCACTGGGGCTCTTCTGCTATTTATAGCTATTTCAACGACAACCAGTACCCAGACGAGGCCAAACGGGAGGAGATCGCAAACGCCTGCAATGCCGTTATTCAAAAACCAGGTAAATTTACCATGACAGCACATGTGAAATCACCTCTTAACTCAGTTGACTCAGGGAGCTGCTGTACAAAACAGGACGGTGTTAGTTCAATGATGCAGTGTAGTATTAGACTATGAGATTTTCATTTTCATTTACATGAATGTGATTGTTTGAGTCCCAGTTTTGCAGTGTCAAGGCCGTATTGCTGAATATGCATAGTTTTTTAATAGTTTTGTCAGGTGTCAACTTTGAGACAGATGTTTTTGAGAAATCGACCTTATCTTAGTCGAACCTTGACATTCTGTAGTCTCGCACAAGCTTTTTCAACACCTGCAATGCTGTTATTCAACCGGGTAAATTTGCACAATCCAGGAATATGTTAAAAACTAGTGGCACACTGATTAATTTGGACCCAGCTCAGATCCTAACCTGATGTCTGTGATGCTCTGATATCTGACTCTGATATCCAGGAACCTTGTTATACCACGTACCAGACAAATAACAAGTTGAATGTTAAGTCATATGTGGTTCTGAAAATAGTAGGAAATAATTATTTAATGCTAGTTGATGAAAATTTTATAGCACACATCGACTAGTTACAGTATAGTACAAATTTCATCATATTACCGTACTCTGTATAGAGAAGAGAGGTATTTAATGCTTCCACCAAATTAACCACAAGTGTTAAGAACTATGTAACATGACATGGTAACATTAGGCTAAAAAGCACTTGTAATGTGGCTCAGCAGTGACTAGCATTATTTTGAAAGATGCTCTTTTATTTTGAAACTTCTTTTCTTTTCTATTGGTGGTTAAAGTCACGTGGGGCAAGGTCACAGGTTAGATCAGCCATCTTTGATGCTATCATTAATTGAAATGTGCTCCAGAGCAGCATCCCTCCTTCCGTTTAGCCACCGCTGTTGAGCCCTGGAGAAACTTTGTTTGTGAGTTTATATTTGTACAGTTCATTGTATGTAACATGTTTCAAGCTAAAAATGTTTTCTCTATTTTTTAATTTTCAGTTTCACACGAAATAGTGTCTGGCTTTGTAAAGCAACTGACAAAGACAAACAGTAAAGCCTACTTCTACTTCTACGTCCAAGTCATCCTTTGCATTTACACCACACCAAGTGTTTAGCTATCAGTTACTCAGTGCAGAGTCGCGCACATGCAGTGGACAGAATATTTACAATAAAAGCTGCTCCAGTAGCATCTGTTTCGGGATCCTTTGATCCATCTGTGAATATTAAAATATGATCTTGATATTTTTCTTCTATATGGGTGTGAAAAGCGTTGACAAGGTCACTATTTTTTCCCTCTGTTTTAATTTGAAGTAATTCTAAGTCAGTTCTGGGTATTTCTAATTCGCATGTGACCAGGTCTTGTGTTGCTTCATCTGCTAGTTCCAGCAAATCTTCAGCTAGTTTAGTAGCAGCTAAAGCACGTGCCAAGGCAGAGGCAGCGCATGCTCGCGCCACCTTTGTTAAAAGAGAAACCGAGCTCATGGTTGAAAAGGCTCAGCTGAAGGTAGAGGAGGTGCGCATGGAGGCAGCTTTAACTGCATTGAGGCAAGAAGGAGAGGTCGCAGCTGCAGAAGCTGAAGCAGAGATTTTGGAAGCAGCAGTAGCAGAAATGGACTCCAAAGCAGACTCGCTGGCCATTGCAGGTAACACTGCGCCTGATCAGCTTCATGAAGCTTCTCCAGATTTGCCACTCCAAGACAACATGCATTATTCCACTCACATGGCTGGAGATGGTCCGAATGTCACCCTTTCTTCCGTCAAGCACCATCCCAACTACTCTGAAGCGCATAGCCTGAAGCAGTCAGCTGTTCCACATCCAATTGTGACGCAGTTACACAGTTTGTCTCCCATG